>LR991009.1:53045-605545 GCA_905163435.1 Mamestra brassicae | reverse complement strand
CTGACCCATGTATCACCATCATCATCCTATCAACTAAAAGATGTCCACTGGTGGACATAGGCCTCCCCCAAGGGGACGCTTGGCAGGCGGGTTGGCGATAGCAGTGTAGCTGTTGCAACGGGAAGTGATGGGATGGTGCTATTCTTTTACGTCCGACACCATACAGAATCCATTTATACTTGAAGTTAAAAACATATTTTTTAAGGTTTCATTAAAGATCTATCTTTCTTACGATAGTGTTCACGAAGATAGCAGATCACCGCTGCCCCAACGGGACGAAGGACGGCGTACACCCCTACAACCATCATTTCTTTTATGACTACAAAGTGGTGCTGACGGTTGAATCCTCCGGTTCCAACAGTCGTTCTTCAAGTGGTTCGAAGGAGGAATCCTCTTCTAGCGTCAGTGAAAAAGAGCTGGAGAAGCGCCTGCCGCCATTCAGGATAAATCGACGTTAACCTGTGTACGGATTGATTCGTTCCACCATATTTATTGTTTATTTGATTTGGTTGAAATATAGACAGTGGTTCAAGTGGTGTTGTATTTTATTGTAGCATATTAAATGCTTTCATACCACACTCATCTACAGCATCAACTCTCCTACCTTTATTATATATGAAATGAAAACTTGTTTAGTTTGTTTGACTGTTACGCTTTTGCTTCTAAATCGCTGAACCAATTTTGATGTCAAAGTCAAAGTCAAAACGTTTATTTCAATTAGGCCATTAAACGGCACTTTTGAACGTCAGCATTTACAGTTCAGTAAAATAATAAAATTACATTAATAAAGTGACTCTACTGTCCATTCGGAAAGGTAGATTCTTATGGAGAAGAACGGACAAGAAACTCCATAGTTACTCTTTTCAAATAATGATTTACAAAATTTGGTATACAAAAATTAATTTAATATTATGTGAGGACGATACACCCAGAGTATGCTACTTATAAGAACAAAGTATTACCAGCAGAGATACTTATTCATTTTCTAAAAAAAAATAGGTAATTGGTACTCACATATTTACGGATAATCTTAATAACCATTAATTAAACAGAAAATAAAAACACAAAAAAGAAACAGTATACCTATCTATAAAGTTAATTCATAAATCAACCAGTTTGATTTTGTCTACACCCTTGATTGTCCTATGGAGCAGGACCAGCATTTTTCCAAGCATTCTTATCCTGAATGTAATCTTCTAATTTGTAATATGCTTGTTCACAAAGTGTACTTTTAACATAAGTTTTAAATTTTCTTTCATTTAGTTCTACTATGTCAGAAGGTATTTTGTTGTAACATTTAACACAATACCCCATGAAAGAAGTGTGGACTTTAGCTAATCTAAAAAATGGTTGATCTAATTTGTCTCTATTTCTAGTATTAAAATTATGTCTATCACAAATTTTACAAAAAAGATGAATTTCGGTACTGGGATAGATGGGGCTCTGGAGGTCGTTATAGGCTATTTTATATGCGAATTTATAGAAACACTATCGAAGCCGCGGGCATATACTAGTCATTGATAAGTTTATAAAAAATCGAAATAGGAAACTACCTGAGCTGTTGATTCCGTCCAGCCTTTACTTTTCTATTCCCCGAAATCACGTTCATTTTTGTGAATTGTAGCAAATACAGGTTCTGGGCTGCTACCTTAGAAATTTTCCCGTTAGAAACCTTAATAACTCTACTTGAGGATCAAACCTAGGACCCGTTTTGCGCGAATGTGACGGATATGTCACAGGAAAATTGCAGACTCCGTAAGATTATAATTTCTCGATATATTAAAAAAAAATCGTTTTGTAGAAAATAAATCCCATCCTAATTCAGTCGTTTCCAATATATCCGTGTCATATTTAGAAAAAATAGTTTACAATTTCACGCGATATTTTACAATCTTACGGTTTGCCATTTTCCGGTGACACATATCTTCCCAAGTTGCATAACTTTTGTAATCTTGTTTATTTTTTTATATGCGTCATAATTTTTCTTTCTTTCTTTCTATGCTTAGCAGTAATGCTTGTAACCAATACGCTACAAAAGTAGTTCTAGTATTATGCATTCACTCAAAATGCCATGCATCATTTCCATTATCTTACATCAGATCATAAATCTACAAAGCATCATAATACCATTAATCGTTCCCGGGTAACAATTTGTCACGTAGACAGTCAGACATACAACTATGTGATGAGACACCGAATATACTCAGCTGCAACAACACACGTTATCACCGTATTGTCTGCAAAATAAAGTGCAATTTCGTGTAAACTAACCGTAAAAGTAACTTTGTTTTCAGTACAAGATACAAATGTTAAATTGCAGTTGTAGTGGACTTAACGCATATTGAATTTAAGGCGTTTTTAGTGTAACTTACAATAGAGTGCAAATGCATTTGTAATGGACCAGTTTGGAGTGTCGTGAGTGTTGAAACGTCATCGCTTTTGCATTGACTTTTTATTTTTGAATGTCTGGGGTTGTAACCTAGGGTGGTGATCATCATCAACATATCAGCCGAAAGACGTCCACTGCTGGACATAGGCCTCCCCCGAGAAGAGGTTGATTGCCATAATCGCCACGCTTGGCCGGCGGGTTGGCGATCGCAGTGTAGCTATTGCAATGCACAGAGAATGCTGCTGTCTGTTCTCTGGTGATTTACGTTGTAATTCGCTGAAATTATTTACTACAGAAGAGTATTTCTGATAAAGACGAGAAGTAGAAATTATTTGGTTCCGCGAAAAAAGTGAATTCTATAACAAGATAACTTTTAAACGTCGTCTTTCTGCTGAACAATAACAAAGCCAAATGGATAACAAAAAAACTTTGAATCCAATCCTCTGTTAACAAGAATTGCACCCCCTAAAACCCTCAGACACATATATTTCACCCCTCGCCAATCTGTTTCACCTCACATACACAGAATGCTGTCAAACTTCTACGCATAAATGTGCAGCTCATTGCGTATAATGGAACGTTTGCATAATGCTCGCTTACAAAGGACGGTTAGCAAAAAAAAATGCTCGCAACCAAATAGGTGTTAAAATGTAATCAACTTTACGTATACATAGCAAATGATGGTAACCCGTGCAAAGTAGAAAAAGTAAGAAAAAATAATTGAAAGCGTTTTTTCGTTGCGTGTGAGTTAAAATATAAAGTGTTATCAACTCTGGTTATTACGCTGAAATTGAACGTTCTGCCTTTCAGGTAGGTGTTGTAGTACGCTTCCCGGTAGTTGGTAATATTGTTTTAATAACTTTTCCCTGAATGAGAGGGGCAAAATGAAGACTGGAATTTTTAATGCCCTTTTTAACACTCTGTGTAAGCACATTATAAAATAAAATGGAAAATACACCAACGCCGAGTAGTTTTTTCACCTTAAATTACCTACCTTAATATTACAAAAACCTATAAATATATTCTGCTAATTTATTAAAACTAAAAGAGCTTCTAAAATAACTCCAAAGAGGCAGAGATACAGTGTCGAAAAAAACTTGGTAAAACTTTTCCGCTGTCGCTACATATTTCTATTTTTACGTATCACAGGTGACAACTCTCATTTGTGGGATGCTCAGAGTAGGGTCCGCACACAAAATAATATTTTCAACTGATAAAATTCAGAGAATACCTTAAGTTTCATGAAATAAGAGTGAAAATGCTTTGAAAAAAAAAGATGTTGCTTCTATGGAAGTTTGTTTTCATACTACAATGATAAGTATGAATAATGTTGTATAATGTTTTTGTCTCATATTTCGTAGTTGAAAACATTTTAATTTTTTTGGCCGTTTTAAATATTTTCGTGGCGGGCATAATTTATGTTTTTCAATCTACCTAAGATAAAGTGGCGATTTTGAAGTCTATAAACTTCTCTGACTTAAGTACTCTTGAAGTGCTACTTTATACACTACACACTATTGGTCTATATATTGTTACACCTCTCATTGTAACAACTCTTATATAATAGGAGCTAGTAGGGCATACAACTCTTTGTGTCAGTGTTAATGATCTTGACTTGCTCTCTACCAGTGTTCCAAAACTAAAAAAAAATCTGTATAAAAACTTCTTTGAAGTTCACTAAAACCTTTTTTTTTAATTCTTCATTTTCATTTTTCATTCTATAATTTAAGTGCTTACTAATTTTTACTTTCTACCCTAACATTGTCAGTGAAAACTTTTAATTGGCCTTCTTTCACTAACTGTCAACTATCTGTATCCTAGCCGTAAGTTTTAAAAAACTTATTGAGATTATTAGAAATAAAACTATGTTTAAGGTTTAAACTTCATAATATATTTTGGCATCTGCCTTCAATTAACGTTGGTACCGGAGTCCCAAATAATAAAAAAACATATTTTATATTCCTATTTCAAATTCTCTTTTACTTTTCGCCAGACGCTTCCAAAGGGCTACCTTGTCTGCCAGAGACCTGGAGCCAAGGATATTCTCCTCACAATCTGGACAGGGCGTTTTCTGTCACTTTCCAGCCAGTGTGTACTTCTGAATCTTTCGTCTTGTAGAAACTGGCACTCAGATGTCAGAAACCAGTAAAATTTAGTAAGTACGCTCAGCCTCACGTCCATTAAGACGCTGTCAATGTCAAATTGTAACTACTAGCAATAGGTAAGGGTGGTATTCGCTGTTGCCACTACTGATGTAAGTTTGACTTCGTTCATTAGTTATCTATTTTAACACGCCTCCCTATGTCGCTACAATAACCAGTTTAAATCCTTAACCCCGACCACCGACAGTATCCACAACATTTAATTTAGCCAGCGTCACGGCGGGCACACACGAGCGCATGACGTCATCAGGCAGCCAATCAGCGGTCCCCAGCGACTACATGTACTACTCGATTGCATCGGGCGACGGTGTCGTGTACGTGGG
Organism: Mamestra brassicae; assembly: GCA_905163435.1. Taxonomy (NCBI): domain Eukaryota; kingdom Metazoa; phylum Arthropoda; class Insecta; order Lepidoptera; family Noctuidae; genus Mamestra; species Mamestra brassicae. The sequence continues at coordinate 600,671 of LR991009.1, read as the reverse complement.
CCTTAATAACTGGCCTGGGATGTGGGACTACGCTTATATTGAGTTTGAGAGGAATACAGGTGCCAGGTTCAGGTTCTTTGGTAAGGCTTAGCTCTGGTTCAAGATGCAACTGGTAATGTTATGTAACGAGAAAGCCATTTCTGATTTGGTGTTTCCATCAAGCCTATCGCGACTCGCACTTAACCACTAACTCACCTGTTCATTCTGAGAACATCTCACCCTGAAGACTTAGGTGGAGTGAGCTTGAAGTGAACTTTGATTGGATGGGTTAATAGTTCGCGTTGTGTTCACGGTGTTTGCGTTGCAAATATTACAGAATAGCACTACTGATGGTAAGCGAGGATGTAGTTGACGGTGAGGCACGCTTGCCTAGAAGTAAGGCAGAGGCCACACGGTGCGGTGTGGTGCGGAGCGCCGCCGCACCGCAACCATTTTGCCGCATGAGCGTTCACGCATGGTGCGCGGCGCCGCACAGCATCGTGTGGTATACCATAAACATTTGTATGCATTACGCCGCAGCAGCACCACTCAGGCGCCACGCCGGAGCCGCACCGCAACGTGTGGCCTCTTCCTAACCCTATACGCACAAAGTTTTACACCATAACATCTGATAACAGCTAAATTTTCCTACACTTAAACATACCTTTATTTTATTTTTTTCGGTACGGGCCCCAGTTCATCAACTACATTATTACAAAGCCAGCTAAATTAAATTCCCTTTCCCAAATTCCTTGAAAAATGCAAGCTTGTATCCCTTAACTCCTCGTCAGCGACTAAACCCAAGTGACACCGAGCATGGCCGAGCTTGGCCGAGCGGCTTAATGAAGTCATGTCGACTGATGACTACACGATATTGCGCGTTTGAGCCCCTCTGGCTAGGCATGTGGTGAGACGGATGAAGAGAAGTGTTTTTCGTGGTGGAACCTTCTCATTTTTTCTCGAAACCAAAAAATAGGGAATATGTTTTCAACAATTTTCCCCATAGACTTTTAAAACGAAATTTATTTTAGCTTAAGCATTTATTTCTAAGGTTTATCGGTATTAAGAGGGTAATAATTTCAATCCCTATTCAATCAATGAATTTATGAAAGAAGTTCCAATGTGGCGCGGTTTTGTTCTGCTAAAAACATCTGAACATTTCATGGCAGCTTTGCATACAGATGATCTGATAAATCCACACCTGATTATAGCTTATTACGGTTTGTGTCACTTACATGTTTTATATTTTTTCTTATTAAACTGCGGTTTAAAAACACTGCCTTACCTGCAACAAAAAATTAACACATTAAAATAATGACAAGTTACCTAGATCAAGGTTAGAGTTTAAAGTACCATTTAACTACAAAGAGAATATTTCTCTTTAAAGTGAAAAAAGAAACCATGAATAAACACCCCATTTAAATTCCTTATAACCATACAATACATCTTTAATTTTCTATATACCTAATGCTTCAAAATAATCGCATACTCTATAACGCGGGAACCGTTCCGAAAAACAACATACCACGTAAAATAACTGTTCCAGAGAACAGTTATTTTTTATCGGCACAACGCAGGCTTGTAACAACCAGTAAGCGAGGACATCTGGACGTAAAATACGAGGTGCCTATACATGGACGCGGTTACACGGGTGCGTAACTTGTACGTCAATGTTTTGCCGGTAATGGATAGGCTGTGGTTCGATTGCGTTGCTTATCGTACGATGTGGAAAAGGTTATGGTATGTGAGTGGAGGTAGTGATTTGTGAGTCGCAGGTTCTTATAAATGAGCTTGTTTAGGATTCAAAAGCGCTTAAGACTACCCCAAATAAGGAGAGAGAAATAAAGGGCCAAATCGAATTTTGTACAACGTATAACAAAATCGACTGCCCCATACATTTTTATGAGCATAACCCGACCGAATGTATTGACCAACTGATTCATTTTTCGCGATTTCGAACAGAATATATCTGGAGAAACGAATTAAAATAAAAAAATGTGTCAATGAAAACTAATTGAATAAGACACAGCTCTTCAATTTGACACTGGAATTGGTCTATCAAAAACTAAAAACCGGTGCAAAATCATCGCAATCAACGCACAAAATATAATTTTCCAATGTCACGCACACCTGTGTTACACTACGGTGTAAATGCAGCCCGAAACCATTATATTAATACGACGCGACCCTTCCTTTTATTTTGTAGACCTTACTTTGTTAATTTTTTGCCTGCCCACCCCCATTCCTCAAGTTGACGGCGTGAAGGTGTTGTGTAAAGGGGAATATTATATGTTATTTGTTTTATGTTACGAGTAGAGTTATGGGGGCTTTTATAGGGTTATTGTGCCTTTTAGCAGACTGCTTTGGGGGAAGAGTTATTTGTAAGGTAATTTTGGAATTTTCTGCCTTTTTGCTGAAGATTTTTAAAGGCAGGAGTAAATTATGCACGAGGATGTCATATCTAATCTAGTCCATCGTAATGGCGAGTTGCTGGACGGCTTTCATAATCAATTCTCCTTTCCTTAGATATGATAAGTATTAACAGTCCGTACATCTCTCAACATCAATATTTAAGTCGTAATTTTTAAGTTATTAAGAAATAACTAGTCTTATTCTAAAAGTTAAGATAGTCCACCCCATTCAGTCCAAAGTTAAATAAAAGTCAAATCCAAAACTTAATTTAACTAAAAATCACAGCAAGTTATCTCGAATAATCTAGCCTGAAGTAATAAACGGGCAGTTCTCAGTCAACTCGGTAGATTTAGTTGTGGATCATGATTCCCGAGACGGATCGTGTCCGAGCCAACTTTAATCCGAGACCACTTCAGCTTTGGAGTCCAAGTTAGAGGGGTATAGCGGGAATAAGTAGAACACCAAATCACGTGCAAAAATCCAGAGTTTAATATGTCCAAAAGTAACTTCAAGTATTCTTGAAATAACTGATATAGCTGTGCTTATATGTGTGGCTATTTTTAATGCATTCATTAACGGCCGGTCTCAATAACGTATCTACTTTTAATCAAAATTAGCTAAAAACAGTAGCTGAAACGTCAAGTTTCAAATGAAGCAAATATGACATTACAGCTACTGTTGGTAGCTAATTTAACAGTTGGTTAAAGGTAGATACGTTATTGAAACCGGCCGTAAGTCATGTAGTTATCAATATGTCAAAATCCTTTTAAGTCTTCACCGTAGCAGTATTGTTTTTATTCCCACCTACTTAACATATGAAAGCATTAAATAAAATAAAAATAAAAAAAATAAATAAAAAAAGCCTTTTATTTCCTACTATAAACAGTTAGGATTACAATATTAAAGAAAAGAAAAAACATGAAAAAGCATATTAATCTAAAAACACCACAATAAGTTCCTTGTCTATTTACCTAGACTAAAAGCACGATCCCACTGCCGAGCGATGGCCTACCCCTCCTTTCCAATTATTTTCGATAATGTGGGCTAGATTTTTTGCTAAGCAGTACAGACATTTAAAATATTCCTAAATGTTTTGTGCGTGTTGCTAGTAAATTCTTTCAGCAGCACCATCATAGCATTTAAATAAAACCTAACAGTAAATCGCTTCCGCTTCTAACTTGAACCACATCTCATCTCGCTGGCAGAATATCTCATAAATATTGTATGCGTATCCGCGGCGCAGGGGGCAGTTTTTTTCGTTTAATAGATTGTCGGCACACGTCGGACTGACGTATGCTAATACGGCGTTACGACGCGACGTAACAACACTCAAATTAATCATATTGTATGTGGGAATGTGTGAGTTATTCGGATTGTATGTGTGAGGGGGAATTCTATGGGTAGACGGAAAAGTAATGGGGGAGGGATGTGGAAATTCCGTCAAAATATTACGTGAAACAGTAATTCCAATTTTTTAAATCTTTGAAACACTGTGGTTTTTAGAGATGGAAATTGCCAACCATATAAAGAAAATGCTTGCGCCATGGTCATTCGTTCCCTGATGAAACCAGAGTACCTAGTAAATAAAAGACTCTTTGTGTTGCTTAAATGTAATCCTGGTTTAGAGATAATCTTGCTCGCATTTTTTGTACCCTTTGGCCCAGAAAAATCATGTTGAAAAAACTACAGAACTGTATTTCTCATCATCCAAAAGGCTCTCAAAACAATCACGATATTCTTATAACGTACTAGCGGACGTCACGCGGTTTCACCCGCGTAGTTCCTGTTCTGTGGGAGTACGGGGATAAAATATAGCCTATGTTACTCGCTGATAATGTAGCTATCCATTGCTGAAAGAATTTTTCAAATCGGTTCAGTAGTTTTTGAGTTTATTCATTACAAACATACACACACACACACATTCAATTTCTTCCTCTTTATATTATTAGTGTAGATTTTCAGTTCCTACAATTTTTTCCGTCACACAAAACTTGACCCCTTTTTTCACCCCCCACACTACATTTCACCCCCCATATTAAAAAAAAGCAACAAAATAATTAAAATCAACATTCTCCTTTAAAAGTCCGCCGTGCGTTGCCTGCGCTCGGCGTCCTCATAAATATTTGATGTGGCTGCCCGGACTAGTTCCAACCCCTAAATAGGTTACACGGATGACAGACAAGCATCCAGCCAGCTTATGATTTTAGCTGTCACTTGTAATATCATGTCAGGTTAAAGTGATGTAAAGATATATTTTACAGGTGTATTTTGACCTCTTTATTATAGTGTCTAGGTGAGAGAATTGTTGTTCAAAATATGCATTTGGTCAGCAAAGTCTTGTGTAGATAAATATTGTTATATATTTCTAGGTTTTGTTAACTTATAGCCCAGGGGTTCCCAAACTATTTCAATCCGTGGCGCACTTACACCGTTAAGTATCATGTCGGCGCCCTAGCTTGCCAAAATGAGTTACAATTTTATTATACTAAGCACACAAATTAAAACAACCCCAATGGGATGTAAAGTTTTTTTTATATATTGGTACACAAGAAGGAAATAAAATACTAAGCAGAGAGTGGGATTTGAACCATTTATAAAATTTTGTTTGTATTGAATTTTGATGTTTAGTTCCCAAAGAATGGAAAAGAGGAGCGTCTTACGACGCCCTTCTTTACTTTCTACGGCGCACCAGGGAATCCCTGTTATAGCCTATATTTGCATAGGCCAGCCTTAATTTAGAAAATGATAAGGATAAAGTTGGTGTTTTTAGAACCTTCAAATTTTTTACGAATAAAAATAATGAGCAAAATCATACTAATATTCAGGGTAAATAACGAGCTGTCAAAATTATGACTAACATTTTTGATGACTATTATGTGTATGTATGTAGATTTATTTATGTATGATTAAATATATAATATTGTAAAATGTGTGCACTGGATCTCTCTCTATCACTCAAAGGTTTGCTGGTAGAAAATCATTTTTGAGTTAAGCTCGCCTTTGTACATGAACTATTTTAATCACTGAATTAATGTAAGATGTTATAGTGTACAATAAAGAATTAAAGAATATGATAGGTACAAAAATTTAGTTTTGTACTCTGTGTCCTTTAATGAATTTAATTGAATAAAAATGAATTTATTTCTATTAAAATAAATTTTTAATTTTAATAGAAATAAATTCATTCATACAAAGTTTCCTCCACACACAGTCCATTTGACCCGTACATACAACAGTTAGGTCTATTCCTGAGAGCAGTTCTGTCCTTGTGTCGGAGAGGTTGGTTCATATACAAAGAACAGTTTGTCCCAGTTTGTGCTTGTTCCGGGAACTTACTGCCTCGCATTTACAGGTTTTATTTGACCAGTCAGACATAAATGTGTATTTCCATTTGCTTACTGGCTGTAAATGTGTGTTTCAACTTCGGTTATTTTTGTGAGGAGATGCTTGGTTACTTAATCAGGCAGTAATGATCAAGTTTGATTTGATGACGGGATATTAGAACCTTCGAATGGGTTCCATTAAATGCTTGAAAATAAGATAGATGATAAAGAGGAATTTTAAAAAATCGGCCAAGTACGAGTCAGACTTTCACACGAAGGGTTCCGTACCATAAATCGAAAAAATCATGTTTCTTGTATAGGAGCCCCCCTTAATTTTTTATTTAATTTTTATTATTTGTTGTTATAGCGGCAACAGAATTACATCATCTGTGAAAATTTCAACTGTCTAGCTATCATGGTTCATGCGATACAAGCCTGGTGACAGACAGACAGGTGGACAGTGGAGTCTTAGTAATAGCGTCCCGTTTTTACCCTTTGGGTACGGAACCCTAAAAAGAGGCGTAGTCACAGCAAAAATAATTATTATTATTTAAAGAAAAACTGCTCAGCAAAAAGCACTAGAATAACTCTACATATCAAATTTCTGATTGTACAACTTGAGCCACCTTTTGATAACCTTTTCACACAATGAAAAGATTAGTCCTAAGTGTATCATTACTACCCACTCTTCTAGACACCACTTGACGGATGGCTCGCCTAAGTACAGCTGGTTATTATTCCGGGCAAGTCACAGAAATAAAAGGGAAGTGGATTACTTTATAAGTATGGTCAACGCCATCAAAAATGTTTATAGCGTGCCATGAAACTCTGTAACTCGAATAAAAAAATATTATTAGATTCTTACTGTCCCGTTGTAGAGCAAACGACTCAGAAAGAATGATAATTGAAACAGTCAATTTATAGTCAAATCTAGAATTTCTTCAAAATAGATAGATATCACTATAGACCTATTTGAAGAAATTCTTGGTTTTCACATTACTGAAAACGTGTCATAGTACTTGAGAAACTTACCAAAAAACTCTGGCCTTTGGACTACCAGGGCACAGTTCGTCAGTGATGGTCTATACCACAACATCGCTCCCATATAGTTTCGATCCTTAGTAACCACATAGGTACACAGTAAAGTAGCCTTTTTATGGATGGGAAATGATCAAATGACTCCTTCCGCTCTGGACGGAGCGGGAAGGGTGTCAGACTCTTACTGACTAAAACCCATCCGTGTTCCTTCTAAAGCCCTTTGTGTTCCAGGGCCGCGGTGACTCTTTCGAATAAATTCCGCAACCCTGGCAGGTTCTGGCCCTAGCGGGCCCCGTCTCCTATGCTGACATCCTTTAGAGGCGCGCTTGGAACACAACACGCCATCGACCCGGGCCTGGTTCTGATCGGACGGCGAGCCACCCTACGCTCGCCGTCCGCAGGTCCGCGCCTACGGTGGCCTGGACGCCTGCCTGGGACGTGAGATTAGCCTCTCCCACAATAAAGTAGGTTAGTTCCGTAAAAAAGTCAACGCTGAATAATTTCCACATGATCTTTCAATGTTACCACGAACAAAGAGTTTTCAGTAGATAAATACATACCTAATAACCGAACTCCGAAATACCCTACAACATTCAGTAGCAACCTTCCACCACTAGTCCCAACTTTTCCATTATGGTAATCCAAAGTTACCGATACCTGCTAGTTTGAGAAGGAATTCGATTCCACACTAGTGCCTTTATTTACTGCTAGTAGATGAGCTCCGATGTCGAACCAAATCTAATAAGTGACGGTATCGGTTGGAAAACTGATTTTATCGCACTTTATTTACTTTTGAGAGCTTTTATTGGTTCTCTTATAAGGGATAGGGGGTAAGCAGAAGTGTAGGTGGGTAACGAAGTTTGAGATGGGGTAGGAAGTGGTATTTGCTTCGTGATAGCTATACCCTGGGAGCTGGGGGGCTACTCTCTAAGCCTGAAGTCCGTAGTTTTGGGCTTAGTTGCGGGCGTATTCTAGTCCGTATCACCTAACCACTAAGAATTAATGACAACACGATTTGACAGTTACTGTCAAATCATGTTGTCTTTCATTCTTAGTTCGGGTTCGGAAGTAATCGTAAGTCAGTAGGTGATACAGAGTAGAATACGCCCGCAACTAAGCCTGAAACTACGGACTTCGGGCTTAGAGAGTAGCCCCCGTGAATAGGCTACTCACGGCAAGCGTACTCCGTCGTCGACCACGTCATCGCTCACCACCAGGTGAGATATTGGTCAAACGCATGCCTATCTCAATAGTAACAAAGCAGATATAGTAAGTGAAGCATGGTTAAATGTTTTGTCAGCAGAGTTGAGCGACTTTGCAAAGTTTCAACTTAATATACGAAGAGAAAGTTGTCTAAAATTATCCAGTAAGATTTGTCCTTAACAAACTAACAGGTCAAGTTAAATAAAAGTTTCTAAGTAGTTAAGCATTACCAAGTTCAGGAAAACTTGAACCTACGCAGAATTTAACCACCAATTTAAACTATTTGAGTAAACTTCCTTTTGCTCAATTCAATCTTCCCTATAGGTCAATAGATCAGTGGGAGTATGTTTTTTTTGCTTTGTCGAAACCCTTACAACAATAATACCTAGACCTTTGACTACCCACACTTGTTTTTCATTCAGATCGGAGGATATATTGAGCCTTTTAGGTTTTATTATTGATCTAAGATTGACCTTTTATATCATTTTCTTTTATAATGACCTTTCGCCAAAATTTAATTTATTTGTGCTTTCTTACATTTTTATTGTACAACAATACAACTAATAATACAGTGATGTTAAAGTTCATGTACAAAGGTAACTGTAAATTGTTTTTTCACATATCAAATCTGTGAGTATTGGAATAAAATCACACAAAACGGAATCCTTCTCTTTTCTCTAGAACGGTAATGAACTACATAGGGATAGCACAAACCGTGGTCAAATCATACCATTCGGGGCGATACTCAGTGTGCTAAAACACAGCTAAAAGTATCACCACACATAGAAGCCATTTACTAAAATAAATTGTCACAGTTCAAAGGCACCAACAAAAATATTCACCAGCGCCAAAAACGTAGAATTTCATTGAAAAATCACAGCGACATCAAAGAGACAATGAAGGGAGAAGTATCACAAAATTACAAACATTATTTTAATCAGTCGCTTCAAAAATGTTCAATAACGCAGCGTCGGCTCTTTGTGGGGTTTGTTTATACCAACGGATTAAGCGATGAGAGGCAGCGGGTGACGTCACAACTGAGACCAAGAAAGCCTCCAATTATTTAAAATGCTTGCCAAGAGATAGGAAACATAATTAAGTTTACTAGGATTAACTGATGAAATTATTTTAATTCTCGAGAGTCTCAAACTCTCGACTCATAATGCTCTGTATAATATTAGCCGTTAACTCCCATTTTCTACAAAATTAAGTTGTGAAAAATTAAGTATTCTATCCGCTCACCGCTCCTCTCTTGACACCGCTAACCGCTACACGTTTACGCGTTTAAACCGCTTTTACATCTGAGTTATTTTTTAATAAATACCCCCCCCCCCCACTCATCTCCTCTCCGCCTGCTGTAGCTGCCTTAATCATTGGCAATATTAAAAAAATCTGCCCCGCCAGCGAAATGTGCTGTAAAACCTCGGCTCATGTTTGATTATGAGGGATTATTTCTACTCCTTGTGAGTCAGGTATCCGGAGTAGGGACTGTGTGTGTTTGTGAAAGGCAAAAGAAAAAAATGTCAAGTGGGGATATCACGGGACGTTTGCAATCGGTCAGCCGAGAGATGTGATGACCAACAATAGGTCTGCATTTACGAGTACAGGCGAAGATTTTGAATGAGACTAATTGATACAGTTCAAATGTGGTTTTCATGATAAATTGGAAAATAATTACTATATTGGAACATGTGGTTTTTTGGCCCGTTAGAAGCTAGGTTGCTTAGATACTTATTAATGTATTTATTAAGGTAGTTTTGCAAGTTATTTTCAGTGTAAAGACAAGCTAAATTATTAGGTTGTATACGTGGGTGTATGCGAGTCACTCGAGATACCGAATCTCCATCAAACCTTCTCTAAATACGGCCACCGAGGGGTTTGGTAAGTAAGAAGTCTTGCATACCCGGGACTGCCCCAGGGAGTCGGGTACCTTTTGAAGGACCACAAGAAAAGGCTGTCGATCCTTAGTCGTATCTAGGGAAGTCGTAAATAAATCTTGATTTAAAGACGACTAGAAACTCTATGGTACATTTTCTTTTTAATTTGATAAGGATTAGTAGATAGTAATACATAAGAGAAAAATAATCTTGAATGCTACGATAGTCATAAACCTCTGATCATTCAAAAGTCTGAAAATCATTGAGCCATTGAAATTCTTTAAAACAATCAATCATTATCAATCTGTATAAAACTCTTCCGTTACAGACAACGCACAGCCGAAACTACTGGTCGTAGAAAGCTGGAATTTAGCATGTAGGTTCCTTGGGGAGTGAAGGGAAGCACTAAGAGAAGACTTCCCGAAATTCTTACGGGAACGGGACAAAACAGGATATGCGCGTAAGAAGTCGCGGGCGAAAGCTAGTCCTTACTAATATTATAAACGCGAATGTTTGTAAGTATGGATGGATGTTTGTTACTCTTTCACGCAAAAACTACTGAATGGGTTTTGATGAAATTTGGCGCAGAGGTAGATTATAGTCTGGAATAATACATAGGATACTTTTTATCCCGGGAATATGTTACCTTGGGATAATTTTCGACAATCACGCGGCTAACCAATCTCTAAAGCGTTTTACCGAAAGCAGAATTTAGCAAAATATTTATATTTAAACTTTAATAAAAGCGTGTAAAGGATCTCATGTGGGTTTTGCGCCGAAGCCGCGTTCATATCAGAGGACGCGTTTGAACACATAACGATGCCATTTTGATATTTTATTTAATAACGCCTGGCTTGTGGTGTCAGGAAATACATCACACAATTTACAATTCACTTTAGCTGGAAGTCTAGGTTTAAATTTTAGAATACGCTTTAAAATAACTATTTTCACGGTACTCCTATATTAGTGAGACAAAAGAGGGAAAATTTTCCTAAGTTTTAAACAACCTTCGCAATCGTATCTCCGTCGCAATCTGTCAAAATATGGAGAAATTTGTGGTGTTTTGATAGATTGCTACTGAGATGCTAAAGGTGCGCGGAATTGCGCCGTGCGGGATCTATGGCATGCGACTGTCGCGCGCGGCTGATGCGAAAATAGTCAGTGTGAAAATGTATGGCACCGCTTCCAAAGTAGGCCGCGTGCGTCTGTCGCAGACCTCGGAAACAGCGCTATACATTCTCATACTCTGACTTTTGTCGCATGCGATAGAACGCACGCGGCTGCGATTGGTAGCGATGCACGAAAATAAATTTACCTTTCCTCAGGTCAAGAAAAAGAAAATAATAATATTATAGACAGTGATCGCTTTTGCCCACAGTTTTGACGGGACGTCTGAGGGTCTAAAATGTTACTTGGCATAGCTTAATATTATTCTTGTTACTGTCACCAAACATTTAAACTGAAGGTCCAAAACAATATCATCCTTCTGGGGAGGTCAGGTAAACGTAAAAACGAAACCACAGTTCCTATTATGACGTCTTAAAACCATATTTTTTGCGGATCATGAGACGTAGTTATAAAAGACATAAAACACTAGCCCTTTCCGTACCGAAAGGTTAACCAACCTATTGTACGGAACTCTTCGTGTGAGAGTCCGACTCGCACAACGATATCATGATGGTATTGTTACGACATAGTCGGGCCCTCGGTCTCAGTCAAAGCAAAGACTATGTGACTTCTAAAGACTTCCTTAGACACATTGTATCCGACTTTTGAATGTATTAAAGGAACCAGAGAGCCAACACAATATATTGATCGATCAGAGAGTTCAGATATACTCTAAGAATACTATCAATATAACAGAGTTGCGTTTGCAAAATAGATTGTTATACTAAACAAAATCCCCGAGACGCTCTCCACGAAACCCTTCAAGAAAATAGTCACCAATTTATTCCATAACAATACCAATTTCAGGCCCCTTCCAGCATCCTTCCTATTTTTAAAGCCTTATACGATTTGGAAACACTTCCGAGTAACTATCGGAAGGCGTACGATGTTCTATCACTTTATAATAGGGGTTCTCTTCAAGTCGGCTGTGTTGTTGAAGGAGGCAAATTGATGGAGCTACACTATGAAACTCTGACTGTTTATTGGAGAATTTAGGGGGCTCTTTTAGGGCATTTGGTTCAAAGATATGTTTTTTAATTCGCATTTCTTGGTATGTTCATGTGGAGATGGATGAAATGCATGTAATTAAAAAAGTTATGAATTTAAATGTGGATGGATGGACAGGGAGAGAGAGACCAAAGAGAAGGTGGATGGATTGTGTTAGGAAAGAGAAGAAAAGAAAGAAAAAGAGTTTATTTGCGCCAAGCATAACGCATAGATACCAAACACAAAATAAACAAAATTACAAAAAATATGCAAGTTGGGAAGATATGCTGATAGCATAATGCTGGGACTCGTGTGCGAGACAGAGCCACAGCGCTGGTTTTCAGCGACAACCGGCGTTGACAGAATGACGTCAATCGGAGCAGCTTTTCCAAACTTGGTTGGGGTCGGCTTCCAGCCATCAATTTTTTATGGCTTTTGACTACCCCTTAAGACTGTCTACAAATGACAGCCGAGACCAATGGCTTAACGTGTTTTTCGAGGGACATCTCGGTATGTTAAGATGGTCACCCATCCACGAACTGACCTTGGCAACTGCTATTATTTAGCCACAGGATCCTGTATTGCTTCAGAATTAAGAGTAATAAGGTAGGCAGGCTAAAAAAGAGAATGAATATAGGCAGTAACAGTGTTAAATTCGTAACAATAAAGCTGTGATATTTTTGGTACAGCACTAATTGAATCTTGTCCATAAAATGTGTGAAATTTTATGAACAGAAATTCGAATGCATATTTTACAATAGCGCTTGCGCTGTCATAGCTCCGAATACAAAAAACAACATGAGGGGAAGTCTTTGGGAACTGCCGATAGAAGTGAAAACTAAGCGAAAGCTAAAGCGTTCGGTGACGATGACCTGAGTTCCATGATTTTTGTTCACCCAAAGCGTTCGGTGACGATGACGTGAGTTCCATGATTTTTGTTCACCCAAAGCGTTCGGTGACGATGACGTGAGTTCCATGATTTTGTTCACCCAAAGCGTTCGGTGACGATGACGTGAGTTCCATGATTTTCACCCAAAGCGTTCGGTGACGATGACGCGAGTTCCATGATTTTGTTCACCCAAAAAGTGCTCAACGCGCCTAAAGAAGTTTTCACTTCAATAACTTTACTAAATAGCCTCATTCTTTCAAGTCGGATTAAAAAACTATATTTGACATCGACACGCTAAAAAGAAGATTAACGCTTCAAAATCTAACCACTCGTCAATAAGCTCACCCATAAAACATTACCAAACGATAAACCAGACGCCATCTTACTTTTCCACAGTCGTCCAAATAGACACATCACTCAAATACTCTTTCAACGGAAACATCCGTCGACATTGTAAACACGTCCCTCAGCTTAGAAATATTCAATAATCCGCGAGTCCCAAGATGCAGAGGCATCGCGTCATTTAGCACCGCGATCCGATCCCCCACGATCATCTCCGATCTTCCCCGATCTTCTCCGATCTCCTGCGATCCCGTGCGAATCCCAAAGGACTTGGTGCTAAGCCTGTATTTGCATTTATGAATAATGTCCCTCAAATACACGTACATATGTGTTGATTTTTTAAGATACATTTCTTGGTTTGTATTTTTGTCGTGTCTGTTTGAATGGAAGTGTTTTCTGTTTTGCGAGTTCGATGAATGTTTCAGTTTTATGTTTTATTTTTAATGATGTTTGGTGTTGCGTGTCGTATATTCTGAGGAATAAGGAGTATAGCCTGTAGGTACCTTATTTATGAAGAAGGAAAGGGGGTCCTTCTCTTAACCTGAAGCAGACGCAATAGCTAAACTAACAATTTTTAAAGAACCACCCAACATGATAGCCGAAACCCTTCATAAATTAAGTTGCAACATTATACTAGATCCAATAAAACTAAACTTATCTCCAGTAAAGCATGGCCAAAGCGTCGAAGATAGCGACAAAGCGACAGGGCGACAAGGCGACGTCGCCGTACAAAGAGACAAGAACGTTTGCGATTCGTCGCGTCGTCTTTTGTCTTCGCCGCTTTGTCACTGAGGATTCGTCGGTAGTTGCCACTTGCGAGCTTTTAGGGTTAGCACAGTGCTAGCGAAGATATGGAGTGACTTAGTTAGGTAATATCTTTAAAACCAAAACTAATTTTGCCTAGCTAGCATGTGAATACAAAAGAGCTCGTAGCTAAATAATTACAACTGCACGGCTTGGATCTTCGAGGTTAAGCAGTACTTGCCGAGGTCGGTCCGTGGATGGGTGACCATCCATTATGCACCGCGAATCCTTCATGCCTCGGAAAGCACGGCAAGCCCCGTGCCATTTTCAGGTCTTTGACAGTCTTTACTAATAGTCAAAAGCCAGAAAATCCGACATCAGTCTTCCAAGGGATAATCAGTTACTGGGTTGTGTGGAGGTCAGATAGGCATGTAAAATACTGCTACTCAGCATACACCTGCAGCGTCCGGTTAGACTAGATGACGACACCAACATACATAATTGAGATGGCGGCAGATTGATTTGTGCATTGTTTGAGCTGAATTGATTTGCTTTGTTTAATAGATCGGCGTTGTCAATAATTGAATTCCCATACATTACGAAAGGTTTATGCGGGGGAGGGGCTCGTGGCTAAAGAATATCAGCCGCAAGGGTCGATTAAGGTTAAAGGTTGGCCTGCTGATGGGTGACCATCTTAGCATACCGAGTTTCCTCCGTGCCTCGGAAAGCTCGTTCAGCCGTTGGTCCCGGCTGTCATTTGTAGATCTTTGGCAGCCGTTACGGATTGCCAGAAGCCGGTAAATCTGACGCCAAGGAGTACCGTGTTACCCAGTTAATGGGTTGTGGAGGTCTGGTAGGCAGCTGCTCCACGTAAAATACTGGTATTCAGCTGAATCCGGTTTGATTGGAAGCCGACCCCAATAAAGTTGGGAAAAAAGGCTAGGCAGATGATGACATTATGAAACTTTTTGTTTAAGGATGGGAAATCATCAAATTACTTCTTCCGCTCTGGATGGAGCGGAAGGGCGTGTCAGACTCTTACTGACTAAAACCCATCCGTGTTCCTTCTAAAGCCCTTTGTTCCAGGGCCGCGGTGACTCTTTCGAACAAATTCCGCAACCCTGGCAGAACCTACGATAAACAGTCAGTCCTGTTGACAGGCTATTCTTATGATCACTGCATGAGAATATATTTTAAAGCATCGAGTATCTTCTGTATAGCGTATCTCTCACAACACCGTTCAGGCTTACGTTTGTACCAACTAATGCAACTAACTTATACTTTATAGCTTTATATATCTTTCTATAGCGTATCTCCAACTACAGCCTTTGTTGAAAACTGTCACTGGTGTGATTGTAAGTCCAACACGATCTGTAGATCCTAGGTGTCGCGGCCATCTTTGAGTCAACCCCACGTATAGCCCACCTCGCTTAGGTGGGGAAGTTCTGTATTACTCGGTTTCAAGTTTTGTATGGTTTGGTACGTTTAGTTGTTCTAACTGAAGGGAGTTTGGAACAGACATTTGTGATGTTGTTTTGATCATTGAGTTTTCAGTAACGTAAACCTGTTTTTTCTCGAAGTGTTGGGCTGAGGTGAACTTATAGTCACCCTTACTAAACCCTACGTAAGTAGGTTTTGCCACAATAGACGGAACCCACATTACGGCAGTTCCCTTGAATTACTTATTTTTTCAATTTATAATATGTAGGTACAATCAAATTCTAACCCTAAAATGACAACGCTAAAATCATGACTTAAAGTTTTAAATTCGACTCTAAGCAATTCTCTGAGAAACGAAGTGTTAATAATTGTATTTTTTTTATCCGAAAAGATGGATCCATTTCCTCGAAATAACATTTTTTCTTTGAATTCAGCACTGACAAAAAGATTCTATCTTTCGCTGTATACTTTCGAAATGAAAAAGATCTTCAGTTCTAAGTTACAAAGACCCCGTGTCAAGGTCACTATTTAAAAGTACCCCTGAACGTATAAGAGGCGCCCTTTGTGTCGAGTATCATTCAGAGAACCACCATTTTGCTAACCGCAGGCTAGAACACTGGGCCACGGGATCTTCGACCTTATAACCAAGAAATAAAGGTTGTTTAGAGTTTATTAGACCGTAAAACTGGCTGGTTTTGGTCACTTTGAAAGTAGGTGAGTACGTGTAAGGGATTAAGTCTTGAATTTTTTTGTATTACCTGTGCTTAGGGGTAGGTTCGACGTTTCAAATGTAGTCTGATGTATTTAAAAATATGAGCACTGATTTAAAAATAGGAACCTAATGTATTCGTAGCTCCAATTGTCAAGTTTAGATAAAAAAATATTTAATTCTGCCGTTTGTCCAAATAAGACACTCATTCCTTAAAAGCATTGGTTTAAATTGCGTGCTCGTGAAAAATTATGAAACTTTTAATATTTAGGGATACACAGGAAAATTTAACACTCCTAAACACAATAGTTTCTGAAACTCTAACATAAAATTCCTAAATCCACACTCATAAACAACAACTTTTAATGAAAGACCACACACCACCTCTCTACTACCATCCCGAGACCTAAACTTCGGGCGTTTCCGCCAAACTTCGTAAACGTCACGTAATAATCGTAACGACATACCCACATAAAGTGGTACAATAAAAAATTAACTGAAATAAATTCAAAGGGGGTGAAAAAAGTCGTACCTACGTATTTGAAAGGGTTAAAACCCCAAGTTGGGTCATTACAAAGGGCGGATTAGGCTTGTTCTCTTTAAATTGGTCGGGGTAGGATGTACCAACATGGCGGATTAGCGATGGTAAATAAATAGCGAACGCGGTCATAGGGTTAACTTTGACGGGACTTCGCTATTGGCTATTGTTATTTGAGATTACGTCCATATTTACAAAGTAGCGTTTGTTTTTAGGGACGAGTTCGTTATGGAATAATTAAATGGACATTTATAATACGATTAATATTATATATGCTTTCCGTGTTTATCAAACAATGGCGAAAAATTTGCGGATTTGTATTTTTTTTATATTTCTATAGGTTTCACAAAAATAAAACTTTTTATCACTTAACTGTTTAACCTACTATTACTTCCATAATTATATAAAAAACATAATTACGTAATTTCACACCCATCTCATCCCCAAAAGAGGAAAATTAAATGGTTAATACTAAACATGGTTATTAAAAACCGGCCCAGTGCGAGTCGTACTCTCACACGAAGGGTTCCGTACCATAAACCGAAAAAAAAACACGTTTCTTGTATAGGAGCCTCCTTTCATTTTTATTTTAATTTAATCATTATTATTCGTTGTTATAACGGCAAAAAAAATACACACTCTGTGAAAATTTCAACTATATACCTATTACCGTTCTTGGGATATAGCCCGCTGACAGACAGACGGACGGACGGACAGCGGAGGCTTAGTAATAGGGTTCCTTTAGTTACCCTAAAGGAACCCTATTATCTTTTTAGGGTACGGAACCCTAAAAAGTTAAAAGGTCGAAACGCCTATTGGTTATAGTACAGCAACGTCACACAGAGATGCTTGCTGCAAGAGAATGCGTTTGTGACAAAAAATATACAGGCCCCAGAAAAATGCTTTGGATGTTGGTAGCTTTATCATGAGATAAATTTATTTTTTCTGAAACTACTTTACTACAAAGCCGGAGCCAAACCTGTATATAGAAACCATTTGAACTATAAATGCTTTTAGTGCTAATTTAAAGTCAAACATCGCAAGCCCAACAGTAGTCTCGTTATTACCTCTTCAGGCCAGGTAAAGGGTAAAATTACAATAAGCATTATGAACACAATCATTTTCATTAAGCGTAAAGTAAAACAAGAGTACACAATGTAAAACTAAGCACTAAAACGTAATTTAATTAATATTATAATAAGTACCAACTAGTGTTGTAGTTACACGGGACATTACGGCTCTCCGTGTGAACACAAAAGGATAAAGGGATTATTGTTTGACGCGGAACTTTACATTTCCATTTATTATGAGGAGCAAGTTATTGCAATCGCTTTTATTGTCTGTACCGTTTTCAAAAAGGCTATCAAAAGAATCAGATACGTGCGTTAGCTTTTGGTGTGCAAAGAATTCTAAAGCTTCACATTATTATACTTTTCTTTGAACCAAACAAGTAGGCGATATTTTGATACGGGTAACACGCCCTGTTACATGCAAAACCAAACAGATGGTTCAAAGAAATATCGTGACCTGAAAAGTAATAAACCTGCGCTGTAAACATATTCCAAAAGAAAACGCGAAACATTTTCCGGCACACATGATAAAAATAAGGCTTCGTATATGGATTAATGAATAACAAAGCCAGTCAACACCGACCTATCAAAAACACAAAATATAAAACATGGAACGGTGACATTTAGAAAACGGAATATTTGAGCGTCCCCAACGAGACGTCATGGCGGAATTAAAGTCCCGGAAAATCGGGACACGTGTGGCGGGACTGGAGTCGTTACACATCACTAGTTCCGACCTTTTACTTTAATATTCATATTATTACGGAGAGGGCAATGAAAATTTAACGTGGAGAAGTAATTATGAAGCCGACTGAGATGAGGGTTCTACTGTCCGACCTATTTCGGCGTACACGTCCGTTACGCACTGCCATACTGCCTGAATCGATAATTTGAATATTCTGGTTAATCTTTGTAGACATTGAGCTAAAGCTTGTTATTTGAAAACTTTCTGATTACCTATTTTGGGATTGTTTAAAAATAAAGTATTTGTTTACGGAGTTGAGTTTTGAGCTTTTGTTAAGGTTTTACGTAAGTTAAGGAAAATTATACAAGAATATAGCTCAACATCGTATTCATTCTTGACCTTTCATTCTCATGAAAGAACACAGATTGAGTTTATTCACGAACTCTTTTTTCAAATGTATTTTTAACTTTTTATCAATCGGTTCGCAAAAAGCACTAAATAAGAAAAAAATGCGCAAAAACTAGAAAAAGAAAAGAGCAAAATTCATAACAGAACTTGAGATTTTATAACGCGAAATATGATGGGTAAGTCAAATAGTTTGCTCAAGTATCGGTGACCCTATTATCCTAAAATAACAGCAGCCATTTATATCATAAATACCCCTACAATTCAGAAATATTAGCACCGTATCAAATGAGCGCCTGAAAATTATGGCTGCAATAACAATACTGATACTCGTTGCTATAAGAAAATTATCAGGCGCTCGGAAAATTGTGCTCTGGTTAGTACATTTTTTACTGCTATTACACCGAGATTACTCCTTGGACCTTTAGAAACGAGGATTAGGTGCAATAATTTATTAACCTTTATCGGCATGTTGTATTGAGTGTGAAAGGAAACAAGATAATATTATTTTCACACGAGTATCTTATTTGCGGAAAAGGCTGTTATTTCTAGGACATTTTTTGCTAAGGAAAACAATATAGATGCTACGCAATTCTAAGCACATTCTCTTGATAAGCTAAGTAATAACGGCGCATAGGTGCTAGACATTTGACGAACATGAGCTTAACCAAGCTAAATCTCAAAAATTCTAGACATGTGTTTTACAACACATTTTTTAAACACCTTCAGAAAGGCAAAGAACAAACACCAAGCGGTATAGACGTCTGCATCAGCCAAGCCACGACAAAGGCAGACCGTAATGCGATTTGCGACTAACTTTGAGTCTGGACGCGCCTCAAAGGAGAATTAAAAAGCTGAAATGCTAGCCGCCACCTTTTTACATTTGAGTACATTTTCAGTCACTTTATTTTATTATAGCACTCGCGGATTCCTTGTGAACCTTGATTTTAAATGGGTTTCTTTAAATAGGCATTGATTTTTGTTTTTTTGAGTAACTTGTGATTTGCTCGTTTCACCTATACGTTGATCATTTGACATTTGCGTATCACAAATTAACCGAGTCGTAGGTTTGTCTAATAATTATTTATTACAGCGTAAAATAAATATTTTTCCACCTATTTAATAAACAAAATTTCTGTAGGCGTGGAAACAACGTGACAGCAGGTTGTCATAGTTTTGCATAATTTGACATCACACAATCGAAAACGGCTTTTAATATCGAGTTTTGTGGGGTAACATTTACGGTAGAGTCCCTCATGTCATTAACCCCCCAGAACCCTATGAAATTGTCATTATAACTGCCCACCTACCCCAATCAAACAGATATGAAAATAATACTCATTTGAAGAGACCTTATTGATGACATCGTTAATTTTAAAATGGCGGCGCGCATTTATTTTATTTATTCGCCCGATAAGGTGGCCAGTAGTAAATAATGACTACTGATAGGGGAAACATATTCGTTGAAAGCTTAATAAAAATTGCTTTATGTGTTTTACATTTTAAACTCTTGATACAGTGAAAATTACAGGCTTTCTAACTAATTATCAGTTACCTACACGTTTCGGTCTTTCTTTTAAAATACGATAAAATAAGCATCTCTTTCTTATTTTTTCCGGGTTAAACGTGTTATCAATTAAATTTTTGTACCCGGTTAAAATCTAATTTGATTGTTGTTGTTGTTATAAAATACGCCAAATCACCAACAATCAATCATGAGATATTATGTTTTCTTATTGTACACATCTTAGATTTATGGAACAAAAATGTTAAATACAAAAATTAATATGCTGAATCTTTCAAAATAAGTCGCAATACCTGTACCTACACACCTGCCGAAAATTCCAACTTCAAAACATACCTCCCATTGTCAACAATGGGATAAATACAGAACTACCCTCAAAACATAGGTAGGATGAAATCAGCGCGGAATTCCTCCGCATACCTCCCACCGCATGCCGAGTAGTAATGACATCGACGTTCATTAAAATTCCCGGGCAAAGCCTGCCATTGTGGGCCAGTGTGTAGACTGCGTTTACACCACTCGTTATACCCTGCTGCCGCCTGGATCCGCTTATGAGCTTTTAAGGGATAGTGCTCGATTGAGGTGTGTAGGCTGGTGTTTAGTGCACATGCTTTGTGTTTTATTTTAGTATTGTGAGTTCAATAAACCCAGGTGTGTTCAGATTTTTGACTATTACTTTTTAATTGAATTGAACTTGATTTGATTTGTGTATTGATTGAATATTATAGTGTTGATTGAATTGTAGGTATTGTATCTATTAATTGAACTGAATCTTACTGCAGGTAACTGAATTGTCTTTTAAAACTTGTGGAACACTTCTTAAAGCCAAATTATAAGATTTCATGTTGAGTGTTCTAGAGTAAATCTCTAAAATGAAATTCATTTGATTTCCTACTGTTTGTTTAGGTACACTAGATCATATTAATATCTAAGATTTATCTTAATCAAGTTGACGTTGATAAGTAATAACTTGTCAAATTAAGTTAACCAGAACTCCAGAACTATTGCAGAATGTTCACAAGTCTGCTTATTTAGATTCAACATAGTTTACTTAGAAATACTTGGATAATAGAGGTAAATTTATTAATATCAGAAGGTTACTAGGCGCTACCTAAACATCGTAGTAGATATTATTTTTTCAAGGTAACTTCACTATTTATAAAGAATCTCATAACACAAAACAAGACACGAACATTTATTTTATAGTTGATTGGAGATCACAGTCAAGAGGTCAAAACGTTGCTTCGTTTGCCTCAACAACGCATAGAGCACATTTGATGTAATCCTTTATTTACATTTTGCGACAAACCCATGAACAGAAGGTAGAAAATGGGTTTAAATGACTAATATTATTTGCCGGAAAACTTTATACAGTAAAATCTTCCAACACCAAATGAAAACATATCTATTAAACTCCACCGTACATAGTTTTAATTTAATTGAATCTAAACACCAACTCAACACGTAAGACAATAACAATTCAATCGCACTTCGCATCCAGCTGATGAACTCAAAGCGCGCCCCGACGTGTCCCGACTTCCAATCGAGCGACATTAGCGTCTTCAAATCGAGCAACAGCGACTTCAAATCGAGCTACATTGCTCGAGAGCTCGATAAACGCTTCACAAAAAAAAATCACCAATTAAAATAAACACGAAGCACACTCGTTGCGTCAGCACTCTACGGCGTGCAAATTTTGTTTGTCAACCCTATCTCCAACCAAACTAAATTCAATCGTAACACCTACTAAAAACGGTCCATTTTACCTCAACAGCATTTAAACGCTCGAGATAACTTGAAAACCTCCTAAACTTGTCGAACTAATACTCTCTTCTTACCTCAAAATGGCTAAAGTTTGGCTCAATTCCCTCAAGACGTAAACTGCTTACAGTTGCGCAGTCAAATTCAGACTTTATTGTTCAGTAAGCAAGGTTTAATACCGTGTGGTGGCCGAAATATACAGGTTGATACTAAATAATGGAGTAAGTTTGCGAGAGGGTGTTTTTGAAGTGCCCAGAGACCTGTTGAAAGGTTTGTTGAATTAATTTTTTTATGTTGAGTAAATCGTAGAGACGTCTGTTTTATTGTCCCGTCAAATTAGGAAGCTGTTGAGCTCAATCTTTGGGAAGTTAGTAAAGACGGAAATTATGCTTCGAAACACTTTGAATTATTTACTAGCGTCCACTTAGCTATCAGCAGAGCTATCAGTTAGTACCTACTACTAAAATATCTAACTGGAAGTGGAATGGAAGC
Source organism: Mamestra brassicae (assembly GCA_905163435.1). Taxonomy (NCBI): domain Eukaryota; kingdom Metazoa; phylum Arthropoda; class Insecta; order Lepidoptera; family Noctuidae; genus Mamestra; species Mamestra brassicae. The sequence continues at coordinate 578,085 of LR991009.1, read as the reverse complement.
AGTTTAAACAGAAATGCCATGCCATTGAATCCAAATGCTACGTTGCTAACATACATTTCTAGAGTCTTCTTGACGTACTTTGGCAACAGAAAAATCGATTGTCAAGACAGATTGAACAATTCAACACAAGCCTCCACCAAGCTAAATCCAGCACATACTTCTACAAAATAAGAACATCGGTTCTCCAGAAAAACTATCAAATCGACACAATTCGTACGAACTGCCGCTGCCGAATGTAAGTCTCAGTGAAAAAACGCAGACGGTTAAGTAAGCACGCCATTTGTCTAACAGCCAACCCCCTCCCCTCAAGCGACGCGGCGCGTTTTTGCGCGACTTCACGCGACATTGTGCGTTTTAGCGAATGTGTTATTTTTTGTAGCGTCCTGTAGAAGTGACAGGAGATAATTTTTCTTTTTAGGACTGTCACGAATACGAATTGTTTGTTAATACGTAAGATATTTTCTTATTAAATGTTAAAAGCTAGCTGATTCAGGAATATATGGGGAAATATTGGGTGTAGCTGTAAGCGGCTTACGGTCTCCGAATAGGTTGGGGATTTACTTCCCACAAATAATGGTATTGACATAAGATATTTGTCTATGATTGCCTTTTGTGAAGTTTCATGTTGACGTAGGCGAATGTCTAAGCGACGGATAAGAGATAGGCTACCTGAAATATCATGAGGGCGTTTTGGGCGAAACAATCTATGGCGGACCGGTTTAAGGCTCCGCGCAAACGGGCCACTGACCACAGCCACCGGTGGCTTTCGCGCGCCACTTCCTTTGGTACCTGTCGCGCGAACCATGGTGGTCGGTGGCTGCTACAAGTAGTCAGTGGCCGCTACATTTTGTAACACCAGTGACATTTCGCGGACACTGAGCCACGAGTGGACGCCACTCGCTACACGTAGAAAACGTGTTAAAAATCATGTTAACAGCTTGTCGCAAGCCACCGGTGGCTGTGGTCGGTGGCCCGTTTGCGAGGAGCCTAAGAATTGGGTAAACAGAACCCTTTTTGCGGAGTCTTTACTGAATGACGCTTTTAAACAAATTGGTACTTAAGTAGGTAGTTCAAAAATGGACCTGACATCTCAGTGTTGCCAACACAAAACCATACCCCAATGTTGCCAACTTTAAAACAATTCCAATTTGAATTATTTATCTGTCCTTCCCACACAAATTACACCCACCTACACATAATATCTCCTCTAATACTCATATAACTAAAATCAGGGGAAGTTGGGACAATAATTCAACTTCGCTTCAGATGCCTATCTGTGTGACAGCTCGTTAGGGGAGGCGCGCTCGATATGGAACACCTTGCCGAACGTCTATGAAATTACGAGAATTCAGAGAAAGAAACGTTTTTTTTTTCTTTTGAGTTTTTTTTTCAGTAGTTTCCAGTTTAAAGTTCCCGGTTTTTCTTATTGCTGTCACAACGGTCCAAGATTTTTGTTCTACGTCTATACTCATATGACAACATTGTTTTTTTATATATTTAATAATATAAACTCTTGTATTGAATATGACATGTGAATTTAGTTTAAGGTTGAATGTTTTACTGTTTTTCCTTTTTTGGTTGGTGTTATGTTTTTCACACTCTTTCTTTCCAATCTGTTTTTTAGAAGTGATGACTTTTAATTGGCTGTCAGTCTCACATGCTATTTTTTTATTCTGTTTGTTTTAGCTGTAAGTCATCCATAGTTGGTAAATAAATATAGAAATACAAATTGTACACTTTTGGGTGTTGTAAATCTTTTGATATTGGTATTTGTAACACCATACTCGCTTGTCCAATGTCCGAGAATGCTAAACAGTTGTATGAGTTAGTCTTAAGGTAGATTGTAAGAATTTTGTGATTTTTCTGTACTGGGCGATATTATCGCTAAGCAACAATCAAATAAAAAATAAATAAATCGTACACCTTAAAAAATATATCAAAGGAGCTTTAAAATAGAAGGGTGGTAAAAAGTTGGAAGAAGTAATCTCTGAAAGCGCTGATTTGATTATGAAGATGTCTCCACTAAAAGAAATCTACAATACCACTGCATGCCATAGGTAGCATTTTTATCTCGAAAAACGCACAACCTCTGAGATAAATCGCCAAAATGTGTAAGAGAAAGGCAGTTACATGTATTTTTCCAATTTTTCTCAACTAAATAAACTGCAAATAATTTTCATAAGATATCAAAACATAATCTTGCCACTGTATATAATTTTTGCTACTCCCGTCTTCGTTTACTTACACAGCCTACCCCTATTGTCTTCTCTGATAAAAGAACAATAGGTATACCTAACATGGCCGACTTACCTCTAGGTACTGTTACGTAAATACATAGAATTTTATGTGCAGAGCTCTTGTTTGACCTCCAACCTCTTCGTGTGTGGGTACTTTGGTTGAATCGAGAACAATGCTTATCATAAAACATATTATCCTATTACTTTTTGTTGCCTCTACAGTTATGGCCACAAAACTTTGTAACTAAAACCAGAGATTTGAGTACAAATTGAATGTTATCATCATCTGCCTAGCCTTTTCCCAACTCTACTTGCAACCTAGCCGAATACAGCTGAACATTAACTTAGTACATCCAGGAGCTCCTGGCTAACTGACCACTACAATACAGTTATTAGGAAAGATGATAACAGCTGCACGGGTCGATCTTCAAGGTTAAGCAACGGCTGCCAAGGTCGGTCTGTGGATGGATGACCATCTTAACATCGAGATTCCTCCGTACCTCGGAAAGCACGTTAAGCCGTTGGTCCCGGCTGCCATTTGAAGATCTTTAGCAGTTGTTACGGATTGTCAGAAGCCAGAAAATCTGACACCAGTCTAGCCAAGAAGTACCGTGTTACCCAATTAATGGGTTGTGGAGGTCTGGTAGGCATCCACTCCACGTAAAACACTGGTATTCAGATGAATCCGGTTTGAGTGGGAGCCGACCCCAATATAGTTGGGAAAAGGCTAGGCTGATGATGATGCTACCCCTTCTCAAGACTGGCTGTGAAAATGAATTGTTTTTGTTAAAAAAGCAATTACGCAATGTTTTTTAAGACGCAGCGTTGGAAAGCCTCCCACAAGGTGGGTGAGGGTCGCGGGTAGCCGATGGATGCGAGACGTACAGGACCGGTTATTGTGAAACTAGGGGAGGCCTATGTCCAGCAGTGGACGTCTTTGGCTGATATGATGGTGATGATGATGATTGTGTATCAGGCTTTTTAGAGATTTCCTACGGATATATGTAGTTAAAAATTATCATATTGACATAAATGCAATGACTTTGTTTAGGCACCCAGCCTAAACAAAAATAATCACGAAGCATCCAGCCCCTCTACGATGTTGTTCCAATCCTATCATGATTCCGCTGTTTGAGAGAGACGGAGCTGTACAGGAAGAATAGCACCATCCCTTTTTCAAATCGGAATCATTATGGCCTAGGCACGGCATAGTAGGAGAACTGGCGGTCGATTCTGTAAACATGTTGAAGTGAAGTGATCACGAGGTGAGCTGTCAATCCATATAATCACGATGTCACGTGATCACGAAGTGAGCTGTCATTCCATTTTAATTGTATAGATTGACAGCTCACCTCGTGATCACTTCACCCAAGCCTTCACTCCGACATGTTTACGGAATCGACCGGCTGATCTTGATCTATTCATTCTTCACTGTAGATAAATTACACCATCCTAGAATAAGATCAGTGTACATAATCTTCAGTATTTAATGTTGCTCTCTCAAAGTAATCTTTCTCTCAGTTGAAGGTGTATTGTAAACTTAAAGAAGCCATTTATTGTCGTTTCTCGGTGACTTTTTATGCGAATCAATAGCAATAAAATAAGGAAACTGGAATGTTATGCAGATTCGAATTATTTGAGAAAATGCGTATGAGGGAGGTTTTAATCGAGCGGTAAGAGGGGTGGTTTGGTTGCTTCTCCATACGTAATTACATTTAAAAAATAATATGCTGTGTTGGTTGCTTACACACCGTCCTCTGTTTCTTGTTGGTAAAATTTGGTATAACGTGCGGTTATACAAAATTATCATTAATAGTAAGTAGTGCCTACACTACATCCACAAGAATCTACCCACTATCACATCATACACTCCATAGGAATCTACCTTTCCGAATGGACAGTAGAGTAACTTTACTATTGTAATATTATTATCTTACTGAACTGTAAATGATGACGTTCAAAAGTGGCGTTTAATGGCCGAATTGAAATAAACGTTTTGACTTTGATTTTGACTTTGGCTTTATTGAAAGTAACATAAAATAGGCAACTAATAAATTTTGTTGTAATTAAACTTACAATGAAACGATTGTTTCCTTTAAAAATAAAATGACAATATAATAAAATTATACATTTTATGAAGAAATCAAAACTCACTCATATTTTTTTTTTCTAACATACGTAAAATTTTGTATGGAGCAGAAACGAAACGCATCACGTCTAGAATCTTGTGTTGCGTTTTATCCTGTTTAGCATACGTCGGAGCATTCCACTTCTTACTCGAACGGTTGAGTTATATCTTTGTTTTGTATTCAGAGGGGATGATACATGTAAATAATCGGGTGGATGCACGCAAAGAGGGGTGTTTATATTATTTAAAAGGGAGTTAAAAGTGTAGAAATTTTAGGGCACAAAATGGGGTTAGTTACTAAAGAGAATAAGTGACAGGCTATTTTATTGAATCTTTTAAAGTCTGGTAAGTAATCAAAAACATTTTGACGAAGGGAAAATGACTTAAAACTTGTATTTCCAGGGCGAAGAAAACTGTCTTCACTACTTAAAAGTTCAGCCTCAAACGCCTAGATATATTAAATCCGTAAAAAACATAGTTAATAGCCAAACCTAAACAAAGTAAGTCAAAGAATTTGTATTAATAACAGCGGAGCCAACAACTTTATTTCTCTCCAAGAAAAAACATCTCCTTATTTTTTCGAAGCAAATCTCATAAAAAATGTTACGTTCTACATTTTATAGCACTTAAAGTTTCGCAGCCTCCTTTAATTAGTTCATTTTGAAACCGTCAGGTGTCGCCAGGGGCGCTTCGAGTAAACAAGTTTCATTAGAAATTCCCCAGGGGGCGCCACTGTCGAATCTTCACCCTTGTGCTTAGTCCAGATGATTTGCGAAAAAGTGCCAAATTACATCGTCGTGTCGAAAACAAGAAAATGTCCGAAACACTGGCTAAAAAAATTCGGTGAACAAGCAGTTTTGGCGCCAAGTATTTAGACGAAAACATTTTCCGTTTGTAACGATGGAAGTTAGGAATTAAGGCGAAACTGTGCTCATGGGGAAAGTTCTGCGTGAACACACAAACGAACAAGTACAATGGAATAAACACAAATATGGAAAGACAGTTACTCGCAGTGAAGATATGAACTTAAATTCCGAACTTTCGTATTTGTTTTTTGCACACACAGCAAAACTATTAAGTGTGCAGGCAAGTCATTTCCACGTATTAATTGAACAGAAATGCGGTTCTGTAGTGCTATTCTGTGAAAAAATCAACGTGAAGACTTAGTTGAAGGAAGCTGGAAGTGAGCTGTCAAGTCATAGTTTCATGACAGTAAATGACAGTTCACTTCACGCTTACTTAACCAAAGTTTTCATGTTGAAATTTTAACAGAATAGACTCGCTGTAAACATTTCATCATGAAAACTTACGAGAAGAAAACACGAAGTGAGCTGTGAGACTATCAAATCAAAGAGGAATGACAATGCACTCCACCTAAGTTTTTACTGTGAGCTTTTTACACTTTACAGAACCGACCAGCAGTTGCATATCATCTACCTATCTTATTTCCCGTCTCTACTATACACAATCCATACAAATATAATAAAGCTTTAAGAGTTTGTTTGTTTGAACGCGCTAATTTCTGGAACTACCAGTCGGATTTGGAAAATTATTTTTGTATATGATAGCCACATTCGTGAGGAATGCTATAGGCAATACGGGAACGGGAAATTCCTATGAGAACGGGAAAAATGGGATATGTGCGTACAAAGTCTCGGAAAAAGTTAGTCTATTATATTATGTTATGTCTTGTATTCAAGAGCTTGTACAATGTGTTGCAAATTATTGCAATATGTCTTTATAATTATGAAAGTTAGTAAACATCGATCACAATAAATTGGCACAGCTTCCCAGAAATCCAACTACGCCGCAAAACCACAGAATCCACGAACAAACCCTATTTCGAAAGCGACTCACATTTGTTTCAAAATAAAGCTTAATTTTAAACGCGGCGTACTCCGGTAAAGATGCTGGAATCCTGTTAACCGGCTGACGACATAATTTCAGGGGTAGAACGGGGGGCTAAAGGGGGCTAAAGTGGGGTTGTACCAGGTAGGAAACCACCACCACTATACAGTGTATTGTTAATGGGTTCGTTTATTAGGTAAACTCTGGTTTGTGCATTCTCACCTAATTTTCGAGAGAATTTTGCTTTTTCATGCTCCGTTTCCGGGAAAAGTGCAGGAAAGTTTTACTGTAGTTTAAACCTTAAACTCAGAAATAAATAATATAGGATTTTTTGCTGAGTTTTATGTAGCATATTATTTACTAACTTAACTACATTTTATTTCTACTATTCTAAATGGGGCCCGCTAGGGCTAGAGCCTGCCAGGGTTGCGAAATTTGTTCGAAAGAGTCAAGTTAAGGATGGGAAATCATCAAATGACTTCTTCCGCTCTGGGTGGAGCGGAAGGGCGTATCAGACTCTTACTGACTAAAACCCATCCGTGTTCCCTCGAAAGCCCTTTGCGTTCCAGGGCCGTGGAAGGGGCTCCTAAGATGTAGGTAATAATTGAAGTATCTTTTAACGCTAAACAGGCCTTTCTAATCTCCAAAGTGTAATGAAACAAATTACTATTAAGTTACCCATACAATTCTAACCGTCCAGAAATTAGTTTAAGTTAGTTTCACACGGGAATCACAGAATTATAATAATATATAATTAACTAAAAGCTAATACGAAGGAGGGTAGCAAGTTATTCAATTATGTAGAATTACGGCTTCTATTCAAGTTTACATGATAATTACGTTCCATTTGACGCAAAACTTGAAGTAATGTTGAAGGGAAATGTTTGTTTGTGTTCCTGATGCTCACTTGAGAATAGGAACGTCTGAATCTTTTGGGGAAGGATGTAAGTAATTATTGTTTTGTTGTTCTATCAGTTTGTAAGCAAAAAGTTGAGGTTTAATGTAACCTACATTAGAGGTCATAAGATCACATTATCGGCACTATAAGTTATAGTGTAAGGAACCAAGTGTCTTAAGAATTATATTGTTTGTATATGACTGTTTGATGCCAAAACAAAACAAAAAAAAAATCACTAAGGATCAGCTCATACCTGTTACAAGTACATGTCGGCCAAATCTCAACTAATATGTAATATTTTTCAATAGCTCAAATTGCATGCAAATCCGATCCAATTACGAATTTATTTTCGCTAAAAAATCATTTATATTATAGAAAACTACTCCATTTCTGAGTGCCAAAACTTTATTTATTTATTAAATCTTAATGTACAATAGTGGTACACGGGCGGACTTAATGCATCAAGGCATTCTCTACCAGTCAACCTTTTGGTTAAAAAGACAACACTGTGGTAGAATTCAGAAATAAATGCACGAATCCGGTTGAATTTGTCACGGTAACGAAACCATGATAAAACCAAGTTAACAATATTTTCCTAAGATATTGCCCTACGTCACTACTAATGCTAGCAGACAACATAACATTCAGTTCATAACGTACTAGTATATTAGTCTGAGAACAAAAAACTCACAATTCTACACATCAGAAGAACAGACCCCGAAAACTCACAACCCCCAGCGATACAGGCAACAAATCGGTAGCCTAATGCTCCAGTAATTCCGCCGAGCACATAAAAAGGCTACAATAAGCCGCTATAAGCCGGCCGACTGCTGCTCGTTGTCACGTAATGTTGCGCACAATATTGTCCTAGCAGGCTGTCTCGCAGAGAGAGATAGAGTCGTTTTCTTGATTAAAATAATTAATCTAGGAGTTTGAGCCTAGGATATGTGGAATCTTCGTAAAGTAGCTGTTTGACTGTCACCGGGTGTAAAAATAGTGTCATAGAATTTGGGTAACATTTATTTGATTACTAGCTGCGCCCCGCGGTGTTACCCGTGCAGTTAGTGGTATCTAGTATAAAAAGCCTATGTGTTAATCCAGGGTGTCAGCTTCCTGCATATCAAATTTTATCAAAATTTGTCCAGCCGTTTGCACGTGAGGAAGTAACAAATATACACACACAACAAACTTTCACCTTTATAATATTAGTGTGATAGTGTGATGGACTTTTTTTCTGTCAATTTTGAATTATGATTTGTCTTTGTTTGGGCTTTTAAATTTAAATTCAAAATAAAAAAAAAACTTAATTTTTAAAGCAAGTTATTCCTTTTTTAAATCAATAGTAAATTTGTTTCTTTTGGTTTGGTTTTTTTCCTCACAAATCAACATACTATTCCGGGTGATTTTAATAATAACGCACAATTCTTGCAATAGGCGTGCTAAGTCTATATGCGTCTTTGATATTACGTATTGAGACCTTTACATGTGATTAAAGTATTATAAATCAACTGAGTTGTACGTACGCCAGCACATCAAGCTACCCGAAACTGTCAAATTTCCCCAATTCACCTTGAACCTAATTCTTTGGCGATAAAGTTGAAAATCTAATAAAGAAATTTGACAACTTGTTGTAGCTTCATGTGGTGGCGTATTTACCTTTCACATTATCAACGAGTCCTTTATAACACCTGTCTGTACCCCTCAGGTTCTAAAGTGACGTTTACAATGTATCGTCTCGCTTTCCGATGCCAACCGAACAACCACGAACCCACGATAAAACTACAGGCTACAATAAAATCAGATAACGTTACATTACAAGATACAGCCACTAAAACAAATACATACGGAACCACGACACACTTTCGAATTCATGAAGGCAGCTCTAGAGGTGTCTTTACACAATACTGTACGTTTTTATTGAACAATAACCATTCCTACCTTCAACAGGTGAATTCTAGCCGTAAAAACTCCTATCGACCCCTTTTTGACCTAACCCCACTAAACAATACAAAACCAACTTTATGTCTTAAACAATAAGGTTAGGTTTTCATTGTGTTTAGCAAGTTGATTAAATGGGGGGAAATGAAATCTGTTGTCCCGTATTTTGTTGGTTTTTGTTCCGTAAACGCCATCTTAATGGAATGAAAAAATCTTCAGTTTAAAGCTTGCATTTGCTTTTAAAATAATGAAGTGGTTAGGTTGATAACTGTGGGAATGGTAAAGTACCGCCCTAATCATAATTTGCAACGAGAAAAAGTTAATTCAGTAACTTTACCTCATTTGTGTAACTTTGCAAGCGAGCAGTTTCTATCTGGATATTTTACCTCAGCATATTCTCATTAACATTTTAGACAAAAAGATATAGCTACATGTGTCTTGCTGGATGCCACTCATCTCATTTTCATAATAATTTTGCTATTTCAATCCTTGACATATATCGAAGCCTCTAGAATACTCTAGTTTTGCTAAACTTATAATCAGAGGTCGGAATTAGGTAGAGTTATTTATATACTTACACTGATTTCATACAGCGAAAGAATAAAGTGGATATGTCTCAAATCCCGAGATTACTTTTAAAGAACAGAAAAATCCCTTGATTTTTAAATACACAAGTTATTTACTTTTACACAATTAAAGCACCTTGCGCGACCTTGCGAAGTTTACATCAACGACATCGGATGTCCGAAAAATTCCAATGCGCACGCGCGCGATGTTGCCAAATTTGTAGTTCGCACAACATAGCTTGTGAGAACAAAAGAAAAATTATTATTATTTATTTGTAATACTGTTGGCCACACAGGATTGTCAATTAGGAATCCCGGGAAGATCAATATTAATATCAACATTTCGATGCAAGTACATATGTATATAACTCTATCTAATTCCGACCTCTACTTATAACACATCCCATAATTTATCGTTCACAAGTTTCTCATAAAATCGAAAGTAAAGTTGTTCTGCAAAGTTCGCTAATAATCTGGGCAGGCCACCTCCTACAAAGTAAAACATATGAAATCGTTAGGCAACACGTCGCCTCATAAACTTGGCACAGTGGCACAGTTACTGAAGGCTTCAGGTTTCAGACAGTAATTACTGCATACCCAGTTACCAGCCCACTCAAATAATTATTTTAAAAATTTACACCGGCTCGACCCCGTGTTGAGTACCCCTGGTTTCATACACCAAGCAAATATTAACTTTATTTTTGAAGTAGAAGGCTGAAATTCCAATGCGGCTATGTTTTTTTTATATTTTTAAGCAAACCTAGGTACCTCGATTAAATGGGGTGGCTAATAAAAAATTGTTTTATTAATATCGTTAACTTTTGATAATCTGTAAAGCGGAATTAGGAAGGAAATCGTGTTATAGGTTTGCGGAAAAAAGAAGTAACTTGATTTTTCCGGGAAAACAAACTTTGGAAATAATCTTTTAGGTTTTATTGTATCCTATTATCCGAATTCGACGTACTTATAAAAACACACGAAAAATGTAAAATAAATAGAGAGCACCGACAATAATATTTATAACCTTTCCGGCTTACTAAAGTAAACACCGAATAGAAAAACAGTAAAAATAATAACACTTCAGTAATCCGTATCAAACTCCCACTTGTCCGGTAATTTGCAAGATTTCCGGATATAACCAGATTGTAGCGGTAACAGCCAGTTATAACCAGTTATAACTAGTTATAACCGCTTTTCCCATTTTATTTTAGTGACGGAAATTGCGTGTTTTTCTCATAAGAGCGCTATTATATTTTGATAGTAATTTCTTTGGGTCGTGGGAAAGAAAGAAATAAAGATATAACTTGTATTATGTACTTATCTTTTGTGTGGCGGATGAATTGACGCGATGAATGGCTAGTTGTTTTGTGTAAATATTGGGTGGTTCCCTTTTGTTGTGGTTTAAGTGGTATTTTTTGGGAAGAAACTGTGTGCGGAGGTCAATGGTCGATTACGTACTTACCTAAGTACGTTATATTAATGATTTTACGCCTGAATTCGTGTGAGTCTTGTTTCTTATTATTAGGGTTTTTTTTAAAGGATGGACATCAAATGACTTCTTCCGCTCTGGGTGGAGCGGAAGGGCGTGTCAGACTCTTACTGACTAAAACCCATCCGTGTTCCTTCTAAAGCCCTTTGCGTTCCAGGGCCGCGGTGACTCTTTTGAACAAATTCCACAACTTAGGCTTACTACATGATTTTTAAAGTCGTGTTTGTGTTGGGGGATTCCAGATTAAGGATTTGGCAAGCAATCATATTTTGTAGCAATTTATAATATAGAGATTATAAGATTTACAAATCTAACCCGAGTCAACAACGTCTTGGTTAAGGACGCGTTTCCACCTGCAAGCAACTCGCATGAAAGTTAGTTACATCGCGGGCCACGTTCGACCGATTGGTCAGATCCTCTCCCGGCAGCCCGCAATGTAATGCAACTTGTATGAGAGCTGGTTGCAGGTCTCAAAAAGATATCAGCATAGTTGACGGGGGAATTATTCGAAAGAGTTACCGCGGCCCTGGAATGCAAAAGGCATTAGGAGGAACACGAGGGTTCCAGTCAGTAAGAGTCTGACACTCCCTTCCGCTCCACCCAGAGCGGGAGTAACCATTTGATGATACCCATCCAAAAAGTAGGTGGAAACGTGGCCAAAAGCATTTTACAAATTGAAGACATGAAAACTCAAAGAAGATGGTTAATATTCTTTCCAGAAAAGAAAAAAAACTTACATGATAGCTAAATCAGCTATTTTCATTCACAGCTCCTATCTTCATTAAAAACTGGACTTACCTGAAAAGATAAAACACAAAATTAATTAACGTAGTCAAAAGACTAAATATTTTAATATTTAAGCAATTTATCATTAATACCGGAGCCTACGGAATAAATTCTAACAGGTGTGAATAATTAATTATATCCAGTTGCCATGGCAACTGATAGTACTACCACTTAATCTGGGAGCTATTAATCAAGGGTGTTCATAAAGTGGCTTATTTATTCAGGAACTAGGTTTTACAAGCGACTTTGCCCGCGTGATAATCGAAAATGAACCCAAAGAAAAATCTCATAAGTCCTATTTCAGGATATGCTAAGGTTTGAAAAGGTAACGGACAGACAGACAGTTTTTTTCACACTTATAATATTAGTACGGATTTTTTTTAATTTTAATATTTTGTTGTTGAGTAAAAATATAATATTTTTTTCCTTGAATTACATAATTTAGTTGTGTTTAATGCTCATTTCAAAATAGTGATGGCACAGTCTATTCTCATAACAAAAATATTTCTTAGTAAATTTATTTTTAAAGAGCAATGTCATTTATACTAGGTGAACTTTTGATCATTTTATTTTATCAAAATATCGTCGAAATCAACGTCTATGTCTGATAAAAATGTATCTTATTTAGGGCATCAATTATAAAAAAACATAATCTTCTTTAAAACAATAACTATTTCGTTTATCTCTCAAAATAACAATTTCCATTCCGTTCTCGTTTTCAATCGACTTCATTCAGATACGGCTCAGCGCCGGTATTATCCTTAAAAACATTAATAGCCGGAGATTACGCGTATTATCCGGAGTATACCAGTTTACCTAAGTTAAAACATTGTTATATCGTTTACCTTGACTTCAGACCAAAATAAAACTGTTTTATTTCATTCTGATGTAGAAGATATGGTAAATATTTTTGAGTTTTGAAATTCTTTTGCTTTTTTTTTTCATATAGTTTGTTTAAAGTTGGCGTTACATTGTTGTGATATACTATGTGTGTGTGTGAGTGTGAGTAGGAGAAATCTGAGAAATACCGTTCTTTGTTTAACAGCATCACCTGAATAGCTAAATGAATGCTCAAGTCTTCCTGAACTGCATCTGCTGTAAAGACGACTTAGGTATTTTAATGAAAAATATGTATAAATTTATCTGATAAGGGCTACCTGAAATAATATTTATGGTATATTTATAGTATAGTGTATTTTTATAGTACTTAGAAAATTTGCTAACTGGCAGGGCACACCACGCGGACTTTTATCTGCGCAGATATATGCGCAGAATCACATGTATTGTAATAACAGTACAAAGAATACAAAATATTTATTAGAACAAAAAAAAAAAGTTTTCAAAAAAAAAATTGTGTTCGTTAACCACCGCATTAGTATAGAATACTGTGTCGCGGCCATTAGCGCCCACCTCCAAGAGGGGAGACAACAGCGTTCCAGGCATATACACAGGAAAATAAAAAATAATAAAAAACAAAATATGTGTTTTAGATGTTGGAGATAAAATTTAAAAAACAAAAGAAAAAAAAAACTATATAAAAAATAAAAATAATAAAATCTTAAATACTAATTGTAGTGCAATTAATAAGGGACATTTATACCAAGGAAGATTGACACCAATATTTGCAGCAGGGTTGACTACCGTTTAATAAAAATCCATACCAAAAATAAACTAAGAAAGCAAAAAATCGAAATAGATAATGCAGTTAACAAAAAAGCAATGGCGAGATATAAACATCTTAGCGACGAATTACCCGGGTGTTACGGTATTAGCCGGGTGTGGCCGGTGCCTGGTGCGGTGTTACCCGGGCCAAGCCGTGGGTTTAGTCCGCATTATACCCGGCTTTTAACATTAACCGCAGGCTTGCAGCTGTAATCACTTTTATAGTAGGCGCCAGATAAATGTGGAATAAAGTACATTGACCTTTCCCTAATAACTGTTCATAGGTACCTGAACAATTAAATATGAATCGTTTTTCATTATTAGACAATGTTAAGGATCACGAGAGATGATGATTCGGGACAGCTTTGTGTCATTAATTCCGTTTTTCAAATTAAAAATGTCAATAATTGTAGGTGGGTCAATGACCGTTATTCCACGATTATCTGGCGCCTACTATAGTTGCATTTTGTTTATTTTATCTATTGTATGTACTTCTAGCCTGTGATCACTTAACTTTCAAGTTATCATGATGAATTGAAGCAGAGGTTAGTGCAGAGGTTTAAAGATTAGCAGATCTTATTGGTAGAAAGACTCATTCTTGAACTTAGCAAATTAAATTATCGCCATTTTGGCCTTTATTCCACAGTGGACGTCTTTGGGCAGATTCGGTATAGCCTATATATATAAACCAAACCTAATGCGAGGAATCCCAGTTTGGGATATGTAAAACCATTCGAAATTAATATGAATTTCGAATGGTTACGTAGCCCAAACTGCCCACAACGACCCAGGTGCACACGTAGACTTTTGTGAATTAAAATATTTAGATATCTTAATATTTTACCGACTTCAAAAAAGGAGGAGGTTCTCAATTCGGTTGTATTATTATTATTACTTTTTTATGTTTGTTACCTCATAACTTAGTAATTTATGAACCGATTTGAAAAATTCTTCATGTGAAAGGATATACGTTCCGATTGGTACCTCAGAAATTTTATCAAAACGGGAGTACCACTAAAAAGTGAGAAATAAAAAACTAAACTTTTTGATAAAAATACAACCGTTGTGTTAAAATACGAAGAAACAACCAAAAACACCGACTTCAGAAATAAAAGGTATTTTATACTTTGTAGTGCTTTTTTATTTAAATGAAAGTCGGTTGTATTTTTTTGACAAAAAGTTTTTTTTTAATTTCACAAGTCTACGCGGGCACTTGGGTCGTTGTTGTGTGTGGTCGGTAAGGAAAAAATATATCAATCGCTTAGACGATCATTTTTGTCATTGGTCCTGCTTAAACTTCGTCAAGACAACCTCTGATTCACAAAATAACAATGCGACACTGAATAAATGGCGAGGTGTCAATAAGACGGTGACGGCAGACGGATCGATCGCGAACTAAAATAGTACCGGTCTGGTCTGGGTGGCAGCAAGAGAGATGTAGACTGATCGAGATTAATCAAATTTTAAAGAAGATATTTAGGGTAAACAGAAGGGGAAAGGGATTCATTTAGAGGATTTAAAACCTCCTAACTTGAACACTTTGCCAGGAAAAATAAAAACTCTCATGTAAGTCATGTAACACTCAAAAAATCGTTGCTCCAGTACTAGAACCTGCTTGGAAACATGTCTTATGGGTTCTAGGTTTAAGTCCCGTGGAGAAGCAAAATGGTATAACGTATTTAATTTAGAAAATCTCAGTTACAATTGAGATTTAAGCCTTACAACGTGTAACAGAATTAACGCAAACCTTGAAAAGGGCTCATCATTATGAACAATTTATTTAACTCGACTAAATGTACTGAACAACTGTTTTTTTTCCAGTTGGTCTCAAATTAAAAGTTGTTCGTAAAGATGAGTACGATGACCCATTTTCAGGTATTGAGTATATTCTATTTAACTTGCGAAATATGGGTGTGGTTCTCACCTTTGACTTAGCAGAATTAAACTCCGTGTGATGTTCGGGTAACCGCAATACACAAAAACACTCATTCCCAATACTCAAATAAATACAAACCCTTCATTTCAAATACACTAGTTCCTCGAAACATTTAACCCTTACAAAAACAAGGCGGGGTCTGTTAGACCCACATGCGTAATTAACTGGCAATTGCTCCATTACACGAACCCTTTTAGGTCTGCTTTGGTTATTATGTGTCGCTCGTCGATTACTATTGTCGACCGCGATAATGTTTCGGGGTCTAAGCGACCCTGTTTATCGAAATCGAGCGTGTCATGTTCGTATAAGTAGCTTTAAATCATACACGCTAACTAAAATTATTAATGCGAAAGTAGGTGGGGATTTGTTACGCTTTTACAGGTAATTGCTGAACCGATTTTGATTATTTTCAGTGCAGAGGTAGATGGGACCCTGGAGACGGATAAAAGATTCTTTTTTAGGGTTCCTAATTTCCATAAAAACATAACCCTTATAGGATCAATCCGGTGTCTGTCTATCCGTCTGTCACAGTAATTTTTCTCCCAACATACAGGACCGATTCTGTTGAAATTTGGTACACAAATGAACTTTTGTGACCCAGACACGGACGCGTTACGTAAACAAATAAATGTTGAGTATGAGGTCACATTTGGAGGCAAACTAGAAAAAAAATCCAAACTGTACCGTGCTGTATATCAAATCAAAGGGCTTATCGTGAGAGTTTTAATTATATTTTTTTTATTATTTAAAACTTTTGATGTCATTCAAGAAATTAGATAAGAAATGACCAAACCTCCCCCTTTATCTCCGAACGGGCCTAAAATTTTGAAAAATTTCAGATTATTATTACTACCAATAATATTATTCTTTACCAATAAATTACAGGAAACCTATAAGAAGTCTAAAGTATTAAAGTAATATAGTAATAAAATGAGATTCGTTCGGGACCCCTTGTACGCGAGTCCGATTCGCACTTGGCCAGTTTTTTTTTTAAAGTCTGTATTAACATGAACAAAGCCGTGGGCAAAAACTAGTGAGTTCTATAAAGCGGGTAAAATTAAGTTTCGCGGCAATGTAACCTCGTTTTAAATTAAACTTACCGCATTCGTTTGAGACCGGATAAATTATTATTTATCTTGTTAAAATGGTTTTCGTGAAATTGCAGTATGTAATGAGAATTCAGGTTGTTGATTTTATTTGTTTGAGTACAGATCATGGAGCGTTTAAAAAGGTAGAAATGTCTATATTTATCTTTCCTAATTGTGCTGCAGGCAGAGTTATTTCAATATTTACTGATGAGTTTTTGTTGCTGAAACCTTTTTGAGTCACCTTGATAAAAATATTAAGTTACCTCGATTCATAATATTAACTTATCATCCACACGTATTTAATTTACTCGTTCCTCTTGATTCTCAAACCCTTACACATTTATTTCATTATCTGTAACAGGCTAACGATCCCGAACAAAGTACCTAACAACTAGTAGACGAGATAAAATGTTAATATGATTAAAGCCTCCACAGAATCCCAGTGCTCCTAAAAATTGATTACTTAACAAACGAACCGCAGTTTGAGACCACAGCTGAGCGTTACAAAGGTTCATCCATTTAACCCTAAAATGGTAGGTGGTCGGTAAATAATTTTAAAGTTAATAATTAAAATTGTCGGCCGCAAACTGGACGGATAGTGAATTAAAATGAATTAAATGCAGCACGGCTGGGTATGAATAAAATCAACTGCTGGTCGGAATAATGTGAGCACTTTGTATGCAAGTCGTCCGCGGTAGATAGCGCCGACCGCCAGATATTGTTAGCTATTGTTCCGGTTATTTCTAATATTAAATAGTTTACATTTTGTGTTGGTTTCCTTTGATTCGTCTGTGTGGTTTAGAGGGCTTAATTATTTGAATTTCAATAAGTTTCAAATGGAATTTAGAATAGTCATCATTAGTACAAATTACAACTTTGCTTATAATTCTACACGAAAGAGTTTCCAATAGCATACACATATTCTAACAAATGCAGGTTATATTTTTTTTCACGTTATCATAAATTCAAGAATGACAGCAGTAAATAATAGTTCAAGAGACGTTGCTACAGTCATTGTAACTTATATTCCAACTCCAACAAACGGCAAAATTCCGCCAGAATTACTCAGTATTCCGTTCTACGTAACTTTACACTCCATTTCTAGACATTTTTCAAACAAAACGCGGAGCACAAATGTATATGTACCCTCTCTACAATATTCATTTACATTCACCCACTTATCTTTGCAGCAATGAATTATAATTCACCGCAGCTCCAATAGAGGACGCCCGTCGTAACTAAAATTAGCCGATTGTTCTGCAATTTGCTCTTAGTACGTACTGATGTATAATGTGATTAATATATTCAATAAATATATTTAAATAAATAATTTATGCTAGTAAAGAAATTACTCGTTTAAAACAAATTGCAATGCGAATTACATTAAAGCACAACGCTAATAAAACGCGCTCTTAATATGAATATGACAGAATATTCCATCTAGTCTCATTCAGTATTAACCCACTCAGATATCAAGTGCATAAACCTTTTGCATTACCCTTCTAGAAGGATGCTATTAGGGTACATAATACACTTCGGTAGGCCGATACGATCACCAGGCTCAATCACACGATAAGTAGAGATTACATAGACCTTCCCTCCATACAAACTAGCCCTCACTTCGATAAAGCATTCACTAGGAGATGGTCCATATTATCGATCCCGTAACAGCTGTGACCGGTCCAATATCTCTTCAGGTTCAACCTTGCGGAATTAAACATATTTTCTATTAGATCCTCGCACTATTATTCTTTTAAGATGTCTCAATAAAAATATCCCTTTCAGAAAATCTGTGGAATAGTTCAACGCAACAAACTATTAAACACAAACTCCAAAGCCGTTTCAAGGTCGTTTAAAATAATAGAACTAGTTTTTAATCGCACAATCCACAATAAAGCTAACAATAAAATGTTCCGCGGAACAAAATGGCGTGTTTTATTGTGAAAGTTGAATAAAATCAGCGAGGGATGCGGCGGTGAGTAATGGCCACCTTTTGTTTGTGGTTAATTAGCGCGCGGCCGCAGTGGCGCGGGCGGAGCGGTCGCAATGGCCCACCGCGAGAGGGTTGACGCCACTACTGTACGATGGGCACGAAAGACCCGATAGTTTTCGGCCAACGCGAGATCATGTTGCGGCATTTGAGGGTTAATTGTTCATATTTAGTCTGTCTACCTTTACGAAGGTCTAGGTCATAAACACTACAGGGCTACTATATTGAGTTAGATTAATTATCTATCTCCATAAATAAATATTTATTTCCATCTAACCGCTGGGAAATAAAAAGAAACCTTGCCACAGCCAATTTTCTTCTAGCAAAAATTGCTAAAGTAAATACTGAGAACCTGGTTAGTTAATAACGTTACTACGAGTAATATTGCAGCGAACGTTTTACAATCTAAAATAGAACTTATAGTCCGTACACGTGATTTTAAAACGATTGAGATTCGTATTGGCTTTACGAGTCCAGTGAACTGAAAATAAGGGCCCTTTAAATAAAACCTTTATGGCATGTCGACTGGAAAATGTCGACTCCTGGACTAAGCTGGCTGTTAGAACGACAAAGAGAATAATCCCGAAAGTAGTTGCAGAATTCAACAAACTTGAAAACGAGTTCGCTGATGACTGATCCAGTAGTTAATTTCGTAGCTCTTATTTTATGATACCTACCTTTAAAGCCAGTGTCAAACATGGATGTGCTTTTAAGGTTACAAGAAAGACTACTTAGGAATCTATTGGATATCTTTTAGGGACGAGCGGCGGTGTAAATAAGAATAGATGACGCTAGTGTACTTTACAAGGTACGACAGCATTTTTGTCTGGACAAGCTATGTTACTAAACTTTCATATTTACCCCACGAAGTTCAAATCTGACTTTTGGCTGCGATTCGATAATATTATTTGTTATCAACGGTTCATCCCGCTCTATGTAATGCATTTGCCTTCCCGTAGTTAACTGTCCGCACAGAGGACAACCATAGTTAAACAATCAGAGAAGATGTGATCATTGGATTGTGAATCAGTTAATTTTTTATTGTGCACCAAGTGTGACATAGAAGACAGTTATTAAATAATAAAAAGTAGGTCTTTAGAAGTAATTTTTATTTCTAGGTTACTACTACAAAAGATGAAATGAAAAACCCTTTCAGAAACCCAGCCATAGCACAAATAACAATTTTTCCCCGCAGCAGGGTTGTCTTCGTTAAAACGCAGTGTATGGCGCAAATGCGGCGTGATTACGGCCCACATTGGTAGCTTCATTAGAGCGCGGTCTGCGGGACCCGTTTCGTCGATATGCGGTCGCTGTGGCCGCGCGCACGGAGAGGGTTACCCGTTTAGTTCATACTCGTGTCATGTGTGTTATAAGGTTATCATTTTTATTGAGGGAAGTAATATTTTGCTTAAGCTATTAAACAGTATGTATTAATGTACAAGCGGGATTAAAAAACTCATAGGGCATCGAAAAATTCGTCCACCTTGCTGTCAACGGAGAAAACAATGGACAAATACATTATTATTATGAGCTTGTTGTGTCCTCCCTTTCTTCTTCTTCTCTGTGTTTAGCAAAGTAGAAGTCGAACTTGTCTCGCCATTTCATTTTGGGACTACCCCATCGCCAGTTCCTGATGTGCGAGACCAAGTCTGTGGTTGTTTCGCCCGATTTACTTGCTGTACCAACATTGTATGAACTTTGATACCTCAGTTTGAAAAAAAAATACAAAAGAAAGTCACTGCTTTGTTGACGAATTTCCAACCAGATTGTAAGAAAAAACTTTCCTCTTATAAATCCTATCATATTTCTGTGGTCCCCTCAACCGTTGATTAAACTCTAACCCTCAAAGCAGATTTCATACTCATCAAATTCGAAAGTAATCCAACAATACTCGAAAGAAATATTCATCAAAAATATAAGAATTTCTTCAGAGTTTCCAAGTTAAAAACGTGGGGAGAATCAAAGGAACCAAATGAGTAAGTAATTACTCCGGGCGACTCTGGCCGATTCTTTTGAGGGGGACGAGAAAAAAATATTCGGGAAGTGTCCGACAGATAGGCCGGATGCACACGAGCGACTGTCGCCGCTGCGATCAGTCGACGGTGATTTTTTTATATCGTATTTATATAGTTGATCTGGAGAAGGATATTTAACGTACTGGAAACCAATGAGGAATATACTACAAATATAGAAGTATATTTGTATTTACCTACTTAATGCATCCCGCAATGAAATTAATCAGAAAAGAACAGCGGAGACGTAGAAAATA
This sequence comes from Mamestra brassicae, assembly GCA_905163435.1. Lineage (NCBI taxonomy): Eukaryota > Metazoa > Arthropoda > Insecta > Lepidoptera > Noctuidae > Mamestra > Mamestra brassicae. The sequence goes on along the minus strand of LR991009.1, from coordinate 557,250 downwards.
AACTAATAATTATTGTATCTAGTGTTTTCTTTTTCAAGCCTGAACCGTCCTGATCCTTGGCATATGCTAACCCCAGTCATTCCTTAATTCGCGTTTCTAGGTAAAAGCGCTCCATCCTCACTCAAAACCGATTGAAAAACCGAACAAATATGAATAACACAGATGCACATTGAATCCAAACATTTCATCGTACCGAACAACCCCAAAGTTTAGAAGTCGTGGCGACTTGTTTCTGGTTCGGTTCCAACACACGGCACCGACAGGCCACGGCACTGCTAGAAACGGCAGTGTCTAAACTCTCGTACAAACCAAGCGTGTCAGTTAGTGTCAACGTTTACTCATAGAAATTGATGGCAACTGACAATAGGGTACTACTATCAACAATATTCATTAAGAATACTTATTTCAACTATTTTACTAAAATGATAAATAAAAGAGGTGGCAAAACAGAGAAGTTACACGCTTATGAAGTTATAGGTACTCTATCCTTGTTAAGCAAAACGTCGTCTATACTGGATGGCGCAATTTTAATTCGGCGTGACTTGCGAGGCATAACACCTGCAATTAGTGCGGTCTCTGTTTATCATACATTTTAAAACGCTCACAATTACGTGTTTTTTTTTGAGATTTTAAAACGGTTTTTTTCTGCGTGTCGTTTTTCTTCTACTTCTGACAAATGTTACAGAAAGAATCCTGTCAAATACCTTACTCTGACTATGGCTATAACAACCCAAACCTGCGCTCAGCGCACATATACGTAACATGAGCACGACTAGTTATAGCGGCTCTAATCTAGCGATGCCGCGGTCTGTGGCTCCAAACTGTCGCGACGACTGTAGCCGGCTTTAAATAGAAGCAAGCACTTGAATTTTATATCTCTGAACTTACATTTAATTCTTATGGCGACGTCCTTCGAAATAAAAGTTAGAAATAGTTTTAGATTCAGGTTATTTTGGGAAGAACGGTGATCTGAAATGTGTTAACCAATTTTTGGAAGTTCAAATCATCGCTAAACTAGTTTATGAAAAGCTATATTTGTAATGGGTTATTTCGTGAACTATCAATTCGATAACGAAGGTTCTTTTACTGGTAGAAAGTCACACGGTCGCTGAATTAATTTTGTTCCAGATCATGGTCCTTGTGGTATAGAAGCCATGAGAGTGAAGCCGTCGAATTAGTTAGTAATATTTAAGCAACAATCAGTTGCAATTTTATGCTAATAATTGCAGATAGCATCACGCAACAATTATGTCGTAAAGACACCGTAACTTATATGAAACAACAAAATGTATGAGAGATTGTGTTATGCGAGTAACTCTAAAGAATAATATACTCTAAGAATTGCTAACCTTTTTGCAAGTGTCTTTATACAAGACAGATAATCCGTTACTAAATCATAGCAACTACAGGATGTTCAGAAAAAAAACAAGAAAAAAAATCTACAACAAGAAGCAAAAGTATGGAAGGTAGTTCGAAAATTCCAATTGTTTTAACAACGCTGCATCGCCAAGTGTCCAGAATATATAATTTATGAGCTTTCAGCGCTCTTGTTTTCGCTTTATTCGCTCCTGAAGCGGGCGGGCATGAATTTTGATATTAATTATATTATTTAGTATTATATTACATTGCCCTGTGTTTGTGATCCTGTAGGTGCTCTCCGAAGGTGGAATTTATTTATAAAGTATGTCTGTCTGTCCGGGAGACAAGCACACGTTAAGTGGCAACGTGTTTTCTATTGTATTGCAGGAGAAAGGGATCTTTGTAGTAAGCAATATGGACGGAATGGAGGCAAGGGTTCACACGAAGCGTATGTCACACGGATCAAAAAGATAATGGAGATCTCGACAGATTTTTATAACATGAAAATTATAAAAATCTGTCTGAATTTAAACCAAATCTGGAAGTGTTATAATAACTGGGTTTTGGTTGTAAATAAAGTAAGGGAATGTGTCTATTTGTTTGTTTGTATTCTTACCTCACATGAATAAACTATAAATAGACAAATACAATAAACTTTATTGTACCCAAAAATAGAAACAGATTTTCGTAAACCCTTTCACGAGGAATTCCTAAAAAAGGAGGTAAATAAGTTACTTCATGAAATAAATAGTATCGACAGGTGCCGATACCAAAGTGACGTCCTCGCTTTAAAAAGGAAATTCAAAATAAGCTAAAAGCACTATCTTCTAAAACATGCAAACTACATCAAAATTCTATCTCTATAACATTTCCAGTATAAACACTTGGAAACCAAACTAATGTGCTACATATAAACACTTTTATGCACTGTGTGAGGTTTATTTTCTGCGGGATATTTTTACAGTCGAGTTATTCCGAGCTATTTTCCAGGTGTAAGTACATTCCGATAGTAGCGCCACATCATGTGGACTAATAAATCTTGAAAGAATCACAAATGTACTCCTATCAGGTGGATAAGAGAAATTTCCCTGAGATGGTGTCGAGATATTTATAGCTGTTATAAAGAACTGGTTATTTTCGCGGTTCTATTTGTGAAGGAATTGTATTTTCTTTGAATAAAATAGTGTTTCAAGACTGTGTGAGTCCCGACCTTTAGAAGAGGTACAGCAGTATCTCAAACGCTGGGACTTCTGATATCGTGCCTTACTTGCCCTGGTGCCTCCAGTTCAGCAATTTATTGACGCTACTGATGGTACCAAACCCGTGGCTGATTTCTGCGTCGACTCAGATATACTAAGGTTGCCCTTATCCGTTAAGAAGAAATATAAAAAGACTCCTGGAGGCAATCTTGACTATCTATCAAATTTTATCATTGTCATTGTATTATTCAAAATTGTCCACGATGCTTAAGAAGAGTGCTGTCAGGATGAAAAGCGTGTTAGAGTATTTCTGTGCAGTCCATATATAAACCTAATATCATACTCTCAATGTATTGTACTTTGATGGATCACGTCCGATCTTGCACTATGTATAACTTCAACAGCCTTATGTGACTCCACGTCGAACTTCAAACTAAATTCGACCCTGTCCCTCTAAGATTTAAGGTTGTTTTAACGTTGTGCATAAGAGGAGTTCAGACGTTATGTGTCGGAGGTTTAAATATAAATCCTACATGGCATTGCATCAGTGTTTTAAAATATTTCGAAGCTTGGACGTCTGTGCTCATCACTTAATATTGTTAAGGTTTCGTATTTAAGGACTCTCAAAGTTCAAAATGCTTTATTAAAATTTTTAGGCTGTTTAGTGTTAGTGCATTACCACAACTGTCAACCTGAAAAACCCTCTGATTTTCAACTCTCACTACAGTATAGTCTTAAGAATAAATAATTATAGATCATCAACAAAATAATTGGCAAGCTGATGATCAAAAATATTGGTCATAATAAGTAGGCAAGAAAAGAAAGGCTAACTAAACTTTTAACGGATACGTAAGACAGTACAAAGCCGAAAACCATTAAGTTAACCATCATGAATGGGAACCATATTCCCACCCAAGTAACTTTTCAACCTGACACAAAATCCGTCCATGGGGTACATCTGTAGGAGCTGTAGGTAAAATACGCGCGTTGTCATGGGAACCCAGATAGATAGCGTCACAAATCACGGTGGGGCCCGCCATGAAATATTAGTGCAACAACATATCGGCTAAGCACCGCTGTACTTCTGCCTCAGCTCTGCTTACCCACAAATGGTATAGAGGTTACAATAATAAATCGTTATGAAAGTCCAGAGCGGTGATTAGAAAGTTCAATTTGAATAGCCGTTTTATAACTGCGTACTTTCAGTACTGGTGTACTTTCAGATGCAGCTGAAAACAAGGTGTTTAGAAGATTGGTTGAATTAATAAACAGTTGGCTCACCGTTATTGCATAAGAGTTGAAGAGTTAAACGGTGTTAGCAAATGAAGTAATTTAAATATTAATATCTCTATGGTTGTTAAAGTAGAAGAGGACCAAAGAAACAACGGATGGTCTGTCTGAAATATGATATCGCTAAGAATAAGCTGATTATTAAGATTATTGTAAATAGAGATGTATGCAAGAAGATTTACTGTGGCAACAACATATAAATTGGGACAAAGGCAGGAGGAGTTGTTTATTTATCTTAATATCAAAACAAGTCAACAATACGAATACTACATAGTTTTGTGAAAATCATCATAAAAAATCAAATGGCACTTAATGAAACACCTCTTCAAGACCTTAACAAATCTCTACTTCGACGCAACTAACTAAATTGTCGTCCTACAATGTCTCGCCATAACTGAAATTGACCCACTTTTCACCTCCACTCCGCAACTTAATACAATTCTAGACAGGTGCTACTCCGGCACTAAAGTGTCACAGACAATATCTTAGTATTGGTGTTTAAAGTGAAGAGAGAGACAATATAAAATTACATTCTAGATGGTTCTAGTTTCTGCATAGGTAACCTTCAATCTGCTTTTAACAGTGCCACATTGTTAGGAAAAATCTTCCACTACGCTTATACACTTCCCATCGTCAGTTACAAAATTAAGTCTCGTCTATTTGTTTGTCTGCCTGAATTCCATTGGTTTTATTTTACCAATACGGAAGTGCTGTGGTTCAAGAAACGAGTCTTCATATTGCAAATTATTTTCATACAAAAGAAGACCAGAAACTTGATTTTCTGTCAGTTCTTGCATAGTGGCTACAGCATATCATTCCCCGACTTCCCTTGCCTCGTATATTGCCTTCAACTTTTATGAAATGGCAACAGGACTATAACAATTATTATTTTCTGCTGTAAAAGTCTGCATTGTTGGAACATTGTATTAATAGCTATCTAGGTTATTATGTCATAAACTTGATATCAAAATAGATTTTTATTTTTATAGATCAGCAACGTTTTCAACGTTTATTTTTGTAGATCTAGATAGTTAGTAGAACTATGTTTAGTTGCGCAAACAAATTTTAAGCTACTGAAATTGTTACCAGAAAACAGGAAGTTTAAAATGTGTGTGTGCATGAGAGCAAAGTCATCGATGAAGTCCTTGAAAATACAACAATCTTTCACAAAGAAAATAAAGTATTGCGCCTCCCAGAAATTTCTCAGAATCCCAGGTAAACCCCTCTCAGGTAAACTCAACAACAATCCCGACCACAAAGCGAACAATGAGTAAAATTTCAATACTACATCATAATAACATTAACAACACATAACATTTTCAATAATAGTAGAAAACGGAGAATTTTCTTTATAATCTGAGCACAAAGAAATCGACGGCTCTGCCCCATTCGTCATGTTGACACCTCAATGGAAGCAACCCTACAATTATTTACTTAAAGACGATGTGGGAAATAACGCGGTTTATTGAAGAAATATTTTCCAATGGATTTCTTTATTTATTGCTTGAATCTAGATTTAAGTTAGGTTGATATAAACAGTAGTTTGGAAAACATTCAGCAGATGATATACGAATTGTTAAGACAGTGACGACAGCAAATAAGCATAGTTGAAAACGAACGACAGAATCAAAACAGTAAATTCTACAAGTAATATGTATGTAAGAGCAAATCCTACGCATTAGATAGAAGACAATTCTCACCTTATAATAAAGATACTGGCGGTAGTAAAACCAACTAAACATTTAACAAATCTAGATTAAAAACATCATCCGAGAATAAAAATCTAGACCACAATAAAAAGTAGCCCGGATTTATTCTCTTCTATCCAGCTTCATCTCAAGATGAACTCATTTTCTAACTTAAACCAATCACTTAAGCAACAACAGAGAACACACAGGCAAGACGGCGAGCGAACTAAGTTGACGAACAAACGCACAAGTTGGACGCTAACCACGTTTAAGTTATTACGCCAATTTCAAGCACAGTAGCGCTTTGGATATTACATTGTAGAATTACTACGGAGACAGTAATTTCGAAGCTGCAGCGGAAGCTACAGTCATTGAATCAATACTGCAGAGAGTTCTTACATCTAGTGGTGGTTGAGAAGTGGTTATTGTTGTTTATAATACTGCAACTACTACATTGTTTTCAGTGTTTGCTGTTTTGGCAATTTCATATCTTTGTCTGTAGTAATTCATCAGAAATTTTGAGACATCTACTTCTTCATGTCGCTATCTATCTTAAGGTTTGCTTAAATCTATCACAGGATCAATTTAGTGATGTCACCGAAAAATTTTAGACTCCGTAAGATTGTAATAAATCTTTTTTAGATAATAATTTCTCGATATATTTTGAAAAAACGGTCTTGGGAACAATAAATCCCATCCAAATTCAATAGTTTTCAATATATCCGTATCTCATTATGAAAAAACAGTTATCAATTTCACGCACTATTTAACAATTTTAAGGCGTTTGCAATTTTCCAGTGACAGTAAAAAACTTTTGTTATTGAGTGGCTTTAAGAATCAGATATATTATACAGCCAGTGTCAAGTCAATATCTTCCAAGTCATATACACTAGTGTTGTAAATTACTATCACAATAGTTACCAGCAGTCGCTAGTCACAGTTATCCAGCAAGCCATTTAATTGACAACCGCAAAGCCGCTACAGATTCACGGATTTACGGATTCCAATACATCCAACATTAAACTAGACAGTCTAAACAGGGCAGCCAGTGATAATGGCTGAGTAATTCCCCAACTGTGTGTACGAGTTACTGGCGCGAGTGGGAACAAGTTATAGAACAACTGGCGCGAGTGCCGGGTGACTAATGACGTTATGAAGTTATCATTCTAGCCTGAGGGACACACGGCCTGCAAGTCCGCCTAGACTTTTGTTTGAATACAAGTTTGGGTAACTTCTGCTGGGATTAGGTGCAGTTGGTCGATTTTAGGTGCAAGTGTATTGTAATTTAAGTTCTTACTGTGTTATTTGAAAACGAAATAACCCGAACTCATCAGTACACATTTTATAGAACACTTGCATAATTTATGAACTAGAACCACCAAGGTTATCGGTTCACTGTTCAAAATATCTGTTCTTCGTCAGACCTGTGTACATCTCATTTCTAATAACGATCACCTACTTACCTCATTTTGTTAAAATAATTTTTGGGTGATAAGGTAATTAAGATGCAGTTTAAAATGTTAAATAAAGAATTGCCAGCCGTTTTGTGTTTACGTTCGTCCAGCTAAACAGTTTATTATCGGAGCTGTTTGTGTGTGCTTTGTACTTTCGATTTTAATCGGTGATTTTTCATTTGGGTATCCGTTAAATATAAAAACATTGCGGCTTGGAAGCCCTGAAGTGGTTTTTCACAAAGACGTCCGTCTTAACACAATGGTTAACTAGAAAAGCCATTATGGCGGCGCAACCTGAATGCATCGGTCAACCATTCGGTCGCTCCAACTGGTGTACGAATGAACCCACAAACAGTCCTATGATTGGCTGAACGAAACGGCGCGGATAACTCATACTCATCATTAACATTCAAAAGACGTTTTTGTGAATGACAATGAAGCATCATTAGATAAGAACTCCTAAAATTATACAATATAAGTTCTTCCCGTACTAACTTTAAAAACGATAGAAACAGAAAAATAGAATATAAATAACACGTTCCGTATCTGCCGTGCCCGTAGCTAACTAGCACCGTAACGAGTGCAGCGTGATTATTGATGACCATCATTTTCTGTTTCCTCAAGTTCTGCTATTCTCTGCGTCGTACTTTGTAGTTGTTACTCATTTTAACGATGCCTGTGTTCCTTTAGAAAACTAATAGGGTTTTTCTCATAAAGAAAGGGTTATTACTAGCTTTTGTTATTTCTAAAAGCTCTTGCGTTATTTTTCTGATCAGGCAAAGAGCTTTTATAGGTGCTTGCTTTGATTATGGTATGCCATACATTATAACGTATAGATTATTAGTTTTATTTTATACATGAATGGTGGTAGTACTGTAAATATTAGTGATATGAAACCTGCAATATAAGCAGGATAAAGGATTCACCAAACTATAACCAGAAAAGAACATAATAATTTCTCCATAACAATAGGTCTAGTTGTGCGAGAGACGCGTGTTTCCGGATCCGGCGCGAACGAACAGGAAATTAAAAATAAAGCACACTACGAATGCTGAAAGGAATATGAGTAGGCTTCCTCTATCAATTAGTTTGGTTTTATTGGATGTGAGAATCATGTCGTCTATCTATAAGGCGATTTTCAGGAATAATTTTGACGTAGGAAATAACTTTAACTATATTTTTGAAATTCATGTGAATTGATGATGAATCATAGATTAACATGAATGATTTTTTGTTTGAACAAGATCCAGTAAACACAAAACTTTGCAGCAAATCCAACAAACAAATTAATTTCATAGAAAACCAGCTCTTAGATATTATTCTCTCAGATCTTGTTCCACTTATTTCAAGCTTAAAACAAATCGTAATAAAACAATACTTCATTTGTCTGCTTCTATTTCAATAGAAACATCTGCATTCATATAAAAATCAAGAAAAACAACATGATCGTCCGTGATTACCCTCTGGCAGCCAGGCCACTAAATAACGAACAGATTGCACTGGATATTACATCGGTCGATTGCAAAAAGTTCCAACAGGTAGGTTCCATTGCTGTCGCCGGCAGACAAGCTTCCCCTCCTCTTATGTCGTAACTACAATAAACTGTGTCACTTGATACTGTTTGTTTATTGCTATAAATCTTGGATCTGATAAGTTTTTTAATATTGTTACTTTTGTGATGAATGGTTGCAGTGGGATTGTATTGGGTTTTAATGCAAACTTTAAATCTGAATTTTAGTTTGGACAGGCTTAACATTTTGTTACTAATGTTAGAGTGTGCCAAAATGTTACGGGTAACTCGACTTACTTCTCTGAAGTGAATTGAGACTGAGTTCCGTTTGTTAGCAGAGTTTTATTTAAAGTAACAGATGATTTGCACTGACTAAGAATTTACTTGACTGTTATAAACGATCTATATTAGCCCTATCGGTATGAGTCCTTTTGTTAGTTTTAGGTATTTAGCACAACTTAGTTTGAGGTGATATTGTTCATATTATCTCTTTTATTTTAGCGCAACACGAACACACGTTTTTTTCTTCAACAAGACAGATACATTGTTTCTTTTTTTCATGTCACATAGCATTTCATATTTTATTAATTTCTAAAGAGTTTCTAACCTACACTTGATGCTATGCAACCTTTAATACAAAAGGCTGCAAGCCACTTTTCTGACACCAGCGTTTTCTTAGTCTTTATGTACTCGTATATCCTATTCACTTATGCCAGTTTTCCTTTTACTACCAAAAGCAAGATATTGAACCTTATTTCATGTTGACTTTCATTTTCCACTCACAAACTATTTCTCCCCCTACAGGAAAATAATAAAAAGCATTCGTCACATAGAAAATTCGGACGTTATATACGATCACGTATACGTTTGCTAATAAATTGGAACCAAAAACCGAGAAACGCAACGTAGAAATACCCCCTGACAAATGAACCGGTGACTGGGAGAAGGTCACAAAAAGCCTTTATATCGACCGAAGATTGTGAGCGAGGCTTATCAGGTTTCACATTGAAATAATTTAACAATGAGTTTCTTGTTGGAGAAGATGATATAACTGATTAATTTCTAGATATAATATTAGAGATAGATAGAGGAACAGCTAAGACAGACCTTAAGCTTTTTGTATGTTGTGAAAGATACAAAGAAATAATAATTTAGTTGTTTAATATTCTAACGAAACATTAATATTGTTTCAGATCCCATTTAACTGGCCTCTTTCAGCGATCCCTTACAAGATGTTACAATTTTAATCAAGGCAACAGCAACAAAGGAATAATGAATTAAAACATCGTCACACGCTCAATTACAAGGGTGTCTGTAAATACGGAGGAGAATATTAAAATTTAATGAGACGCCCTCCCCTCGGCCTCTGAATATTCTATGTCATCAAAATGACTAGTACCAAATGTTGTCGATATTAAAACTGAGATTGTTATGAGATTTTGTTAAAGAAATTTTATTCGTGGTGCTCATGAAAAGGGGAGATCGACACATGTTTCTTAATAAAAATACCATTTTGAATAAGGAGATAAATGTTTTGCTAAACAAGTAATAATTCAAAACGATGGCACGATTAAAATAAAACACCAATGATGAAATCCACGCAGCTAAACACAGTAATGAAATTAATTAACAATGTCACAATGCCAACAAAATGTAATCAGATGAAACACGAATTTTCCGCCACACTGAATTCAAACAACAAACGCACGAACCTAATAACATTACATTTATTGACAGCGAAGCCATTTATAACATTGATTCGAGTACCCTTCGTAATCCCTTCAAAGATCTCGGTGGGTACCGAAAGGGCCTAAACAAATTATACGCCGTCCAACTGTGAATAAATGATGAACGTTTTGTTACTAGTTAATCAAATATTCGAGAGCAAATGGTACGGGATGCGGTGCATCTTACACCAGTCAATGTACATTGGGAGAGGTTTAATTCGTAGTTGAGTTGTGAGGTTTAGTTTGGGTTTGGATAGGTGCATTGAATTAGAGAGATTCAAGGAATAAGAGACATTTTAATGAAAGCATCTTTAAAATGAAATGGTTAAAAAACTTAACTAGCTGCATGCTGGCAACCCACTTGAGGATTTATTTCAGAAGCTAGATAAAACGCTGCTGACCTCAAAAAATATTTCAAAAGCTTTTGCTTTCATTTAAGAAACGGTTTCGTTATCAAAAAGAACCGTAATAATATAATAGTCGTAAAATTAAATAGTTTGTGCCGAGCTCGGCTGAAACTGAAAAATGTAATTTTTAAAACAGTTTTCAGTGCTGAATTTCACGACGTCATAATTAGGTCAATTGCGCGAAATCGCCAGCGCAACGGGAAACGAGTGGCGTTGAAAAATCGCGCGACTTTTTTTTCGCAAAGTCGCAAGTGTGCACCTGGGTACCGCCGGCGAACACTTGAAGAATGGACGAAATTTTATGTTAGTTTCACTATGCAAATTGAGATATCTAGCGTTGTTTTAAAAGTTGTATGTTTTGGTGAGAAATCATGGTATTGTGGAAGAAGAAATTGTGTTCTTATGTTAGAATTTTATGTGTATAAGCAGGAGAGCTTTTAAACGTACATTGATGAAAGCTTCTGAACTACTACGTAGTCTATTATTACGACATTGAAGGACATAGATGATTAATGTTTATCTAAATTGGCGAAATCAGGCACACGAACATTGCGACAAGTAAGGTCAAAGCCGACAATCTAAGGACAGCAAAGAATATAAGCGATCTATACTTTGCACATACAAGTACACCAGAATAAAAATATCCATCATTTACATACTTAACTCCTTCCACTGAACACTCCAGCAAAATGACGAGTACTCACAAAATCGTCAGGAACACGCCATTCATCACGAGCACAAAACGACATGATAATTTGTCAAAAAGGTCGTCTGATGCGCTCTCGAGTGTACTTCACTTACGTCAAGTGAAGTACTAAGTGACATTATTATGTTTCATGATGGTGGGTATGTAGATGGGGATGTGTGTCACGAAGGACATTTATTTGGAGAAGGTTACTTAGGTCTTTATGAAACACGAAAGTAATGATAATTTGTCAGACAGGTGGCAAGTTAAAAACAGGATACTAATCTCTCACTCATAACCTAAATAAATGCTATGGTCTAACTAACGGGAGTGGTCTCAAGAATAAAAGCGTAGAAATAGTCATGGGCCATATTACACGCCATAAAACTGAAAATATAGGTGAAAAATAAGTGAAAATTTAAAAAAACCGCTTGATGAAAGTATGTGCTTAGTGATCTAAGAACGTAAAGCCGTTGGTCATGCATAAGACAGACGTCACAAACATACGAAATCCTATACGAACAACCTTTTTGAAACACAAAATATCTTCCGCACAAATAAAGTACCTGACTGAGCTATGTTTAGTTCTCGACGTGTAAAAGCACTAACTAAAGAGACCTCAGCTCTCGATGGACGTAAGTAATGGACCGGTAATCTGCTGAAACGTATGCAGCGGTGCAACTTTTAAGAGCAATACGTTCGTACGTGGCTTGAAATGGTCCGTTTTGCTGATGTCGAAAAGGTTATTAATGCTTGAGTGGAGAAAAGCGGTTTCGGAAGATGTAGTTTAGATAAACTTAGAAAATAATAATGAAATTAAGGCAGGTAAGGTAGGTAAGGCGTAGAACAGATAGTCAATGGAGTCGAAATGTGTGAGTGGCGACCGCGTATCGGAAAACAAAACATTTGCATACCTCTCACAAGGGGGACCGATGACCTGGTAAAGACCGCATCGACTGGATGTGAGACGCACAGGACCGATCGATGTAGCAGCAATTGAGGGAGACCTATGTCCAGCAGTAGACGTATTTCGGCTAAAATAATGATGATGATGAACCCTTTCGCTAGACCCTAATCTATTGCGACGAAACATCTAATGTTAATGTTGTTATTATCGTAGATAGTAGTGTCTAAAGCAGTGGCCTGAGAAACCTTGGGTTGCGCAAAGTAGCTAAGTGATCTGAAAAATCTAATTTTAGGTTCATAGCGTTTTATCTTAAGGTCTATGGCTGTAATAGACTATCCAGAGATTTTTATCTAATAAACTGATCGCCACGTTATCGTTTTCGATCGCTATAAAAATACTTTATGCTTCTGGTATCCAAGTTAAAAGTACATCAGTCTTATTTGACGCACCCACTAAACTTGTTTACGCAATTTGTAACATATCAACCAGGAGACTTTGACCTCCTCTTCCTCAAAAGAATCCCCTGCAGAGACCTAAAATGGACGAAAAAAGAAGAGCAGGGAAGGTCTGCCTAAAACGGTCATTTGAGATGAGTTAACAAAATCGTTGAACGGATCATTACGCCTGTATACATGTTATTCCGTTTTTTAGGTCGAAAAAATATCCGCGGCCAAATTATTTAATAATTTGTTGGGTATTAAGTTTGGGGTAAAATTATTGACAGGTTTTTTGCGCGAGTTTGGGAGTACTTTATCAAGTTTATCTTTGAACGGAATCACGCAGCTACAAGGTCGTGGATTTTTTGTTTTTAAAGAAACTTCGAAATTCTACTTTCTGCAAATGTTAGGCACAATTTAAAAATCTGTACGTTCAGATGGGTGTTAATCATCATGGTTCAATGGCTGAACGGATTTTGATGTAATTGAGCACACGTTTTGCATTAGAACAAAAATGATACTACTGGAAGTACGATGCCTTTGAATAATTTATGTCTTACACGCGGGCAAAGCTGCTGGCATAATCTAGAAAGTAACATATTTTGTTTGCGGAATTTGTTCGAAAGAGTCACCGCGGCCCTGGAACGGAAAAGGCATTTTGAAGGAACACGCATGGATTTTAGTCAGTAACAGTCTGACACGAGCTTCCGTTCTGTTCAGAGCGGAAAGAGACATTTGATGATTTTCCATGCTTAAAAAAATAGAAAAAACGTTTTATATTTTAGCTTAGTCGAAGTTCACGTAAGAGTTACTTCCACTTCGACGAAGCTAAATTATAAAACGTTTTTAAAACTTTTATTTTGTTTTTTTTTTTCTATGCATAAGTAGACGTTAATACCGTACTAAATTTAAATAAAAACAAGATTCCATTGTTGCGAAAGACAAAGTAAAACTAGAAATTTTCAACATTTCCTCACAGAACTGTTAACCGTATTTTATAAATCCGTATCGACACGACAGAATCCATTATTGTCACATCCAGGTACAGTCGAGCACACAAATATCCAACAGAACGGTGTTTGTATGTGCGCGCAAATATAGTTAGTGGCGCGTCACCAGTACTAATAAAGACAGATCGAATGACAACCGCGCTGAAAAATAACGGATCGGAGCCGTCCTGTGCAAACACACTGTTACGAAATTCCTAGGAAACATTGAATACTGAATGATTCAACGCTTTTCGGTGTATTCTAGGGATCGCAGCTTTATAGAGATTTGTTTAATCATTGTTTCGATTTAGTTGACGTTAAGCTTACTTTTCCAGTTTTAATTACTGTTTAAATTAAGTTGGCCGTTATTCGACGAAGGTTTATGTAACACGGAGCGATGTGTTGTATGATTCATTCATTGGAAAAATATTTAGATTCTGAGTTTTTTTTATGGATTGGAAATCATCAAATGACTTCTTCCGCTCTGGATAGAGTTGTACGGAGTGTCAGACTTACTACCTAAATCCACCCGTGCTCTTTCGAACAATTCCAGAAACCTGGCAGATACCGCAACCCTAGCAAAAATTCTGAGCTAAGATCTAAATTCAACTAAAAATATCGACCCTGAACCTAACGTTTAGCAGGAAGCTAAACCTACCAGACGGATTTAAAATTCATGAACATATTCAAGGTACAAAAAACCTGTATTCCGTACTTCTTCGAGCACCAATCTCATTACCATCTCCTTCAAGTTTCCGAAATAAATTCGTATCAAAAAGCTCTTAATCAAACGGTCTGTGACGACGCGTATTATTTTTTAATTCCACTCTCACAAAGGAATTAAGAGGGAGACAAGATGTGGGAACACTAATAATTGGGAATCATTTTTGTCGACTGTACTTTGGGAAACAACTTTTCGATTACACCCAATAATGTAAACCTCACCTAACATCAACTTTAAATTTAGAAGATAAGGTTGGATATCGGCTGGCAGGTGTTCAGTGATGGCAGTGTTTAACTTTGTAAATAAAGATGTATGGAAGGAATGTCCTCTTTGAAGTCAGTCTTTGTACAATTTGAAAGGAAAACATTGAAACTGAATTGTCTGATGGTTGTCGACACCTACGTCTTTCTAAATTAAAATCTGTTTTGTAACGATTCGATTTAAGATTACATTGTTTTTAGTATCGGTCAAGTTCAGGCAAGTTTCGCTATTTTTTTAAAACTACAGGGCACAGGCGAGGCATCAGGAGATTATTATGTTCATTTTGAAAAAGATCGTTTAAACCGTCTTGGACAGAAAAAATCTATGGAATGTTTTTCAGTAATTTTCTTTTTCTGAAGAAAAATATACCTTGAATACTTTAATTTTGAGAAAATTATGTATCAAAAGCCTTCTTTCTGTTACTGTATATTTCTTAATGTATTTTCATCAGAAAATTAGTAAGAAGCGTAGCTTTTAGTATCGTTTTTCTCGCAAACGAAGTGTCGAAATAAAAAATGATCCATGTCGGAGATAAGCCATTTTGAATTACTTCTTAATGACAGCTAATTCGAGAGAAAAACGTTAACAATTTATATTATTATATTCAGTTAGTCAGTTTTTTATTTACGGCCGGTTTCAATAACGTATCTACCTTTAACCAACTGTCAAATTAGCTACCAACAGTAGCTGAAACGTCAGTTGAGAAAGAATAGAGAAAAGAAAGAATAATATTTATTTAGCACTTACATGAAACACGCAAGGTACATAGATATAAAAAATAAAAAATAAATGTAGGTATGCTAAGAACTAAGTGTGTGTATCACGGCTGCACTAAAAAGGTCCATTTCAGCGATATGTCAGACAGACTGATGCTGTCTGACGCTGGTTTTCTAATAAACCTATCAATGGACGAGTGGCGGTTCATTTGAATCAATCTAATATAGTAATATTCTTACATATAAACAGTTGGTTAAACATATGGATGAAACAAATGATAAACGTGGCGAAAAAGGAACGAAAACTGCGGCGAACACGGAAAAATAAAAATTAGGCGAACTTTGTGGGCGTTACAGAAGAAGAAGTTTGATTTAAAGAGTTTAAGGTCGTGAATAAGCCAACTTAATAAATGATTAATCATTGAAGTGAGCCTATGTACATACAGCTAATTCACCTGAAAATAGAACGCTTCTAGCATGATATATAAAACCTATTTCTCAGACTTCCGTATTCAGTATATCTGAATTAAATCAATATGGTGAAGGGCGGAAATTTCAGACAGTGAAAATTAATATCGATATTATACTAAATTCTACCAGCGCCTTCGCCCGTGACGAACATATCCCAAGGGATCATGCTTCCGGGATAAAAAGGCTTATTATCCTATATCCTATTCCAGGACATGGTCTGCTCGTGTGTCAAGTTTTATCCAAATCTGTTCAGCCGTTACGATATGAAGAGGTAAAACAGAGACAGACAGAGACACTTTCGCGTTAAAATTATATAAAAACTTTGCCCATTTGATTCATATTCATTACATCTGGGAAACGTAAACTAAAGTTTTTCAGTTATTATAAAACAGTTCGTGTAAAAATATCTCCTAATATTTAAATAAACCAACCTATTTGAGTATTTTTCAGGAAAACGTGTGAAAAACTCGCGGCACGTAGGAAAATGCTATAATTTTACTACCGGCATCTCCCTCCAGGGTGTCGTGAGAGTCATAAAACAATAGCATTATAACATTTTTGTGAACTAAACGACATATTCATGTGTATTGAATATCGACCGAATTGGAAATGGGTTTTTTGTTTCATTTGTACTGACATTATTTGTTACCTTTGAAAGGTAAAATTGTCACACATATACAAATAAGGTTAAGTACGTAGTCCTTTTATATGTGAGCCCATAAAGTAGGAATATATAAATGATAAAATTATTGCCACTTGCCAACTGAGAATGCCAAACATCGGTAAATGCAAGCAATAAGTACATATACAATAAGTTATAACTTCTAAGTTTTACTACTTACTCACGCACTCTAAGTCATTTAGAAGTAAACCTAGAAGTTGAGACTTCATTGTAGATTAGCTAAAATGTAAGTCGATTTTTATCAATATATAGAATAATATCAAGCAATATGGAGTGTGCTAGCTACCAAGTATCAATTAATTTCATTTAATTTGATTTACAGTTTGAATATTTTATTTTCTGTGTCATGTATTGTAAAATACTTTTCATACTATTGTATAAATTCAAGTTTTTAAAAGCTTAACAGACAGATATGTTGCTGGGGAGTTTGTTGCGCCACTTCTTCTTCCCACCAACAACACTAGGAAGTGGTGACGGGCGGGCGTTTTGGGGGACTGTCTTTATGTAGAACTTTGACGTTCAAAAAGTGCTGGCACTCAGCCTAATTTGAATAAATTACTTTTGAATTGAATTTTTTTGAATTTTGAATAGTGTGGCGGCACACTAATTCCAACCACCGGAGAGCCTGGCTCAACAGTGGCGAGCACCAGATAAACGTTGAGTCAATGAAGTTCTACGAGTCTCGGAGAAACGATTCAACTGTCTTGGATCCTTCAACGAAATTAATCAGAAAAGAACAGTAGACGAGTAAAAACAACCTAATTTCAATAGTGTCAGTAATACCTTCATAGATATGACGATGAACACATCCACGTATAGTAGACAAGTACATCACGCATGTTGGCACGTTCCTGTGGACAATTGCCAACAGCGGCGATCGAATCAAGTTTATGGGAAAAACCGCGGGGTGATGGGTAAATAAACACGCTGTAATGAGCGGGTTTACGGCGGCGGTGATAGGCTCATTCTGTTGCTAAGTGTACACGTTATTGCCCCTAAAATATGTATGAGGGTGTGTATGTATTGGGTTACTATCGTTGAGCGCATGGATGTACGTTTACAGTCTCTCTTACTACAGACCATGGCACTGGGCTACTGAGAAGTCTCTTAAAAATAGATTCTTGTTGTCACCGAGTAGGAAGGCTCCAATCCTTTTTTTTAGGTTTCCGTACGTCCGAATTGACAACGGGGCTCTTATAGATTCATTCGTAATTCTATCCGTCCGTCTCTCACAGTAATTTTACACCAAATCTACTGGACCGATTCAGTTGAAATTTGGTGCACATATGATTATCTGTGACCAGTAACGCAACGCGGACGCGAACGTTCTCCCCGCTCGAAACTGCTGAGCTAAAAATTTTGAAATAAATATCTACATAAAAAAAGTATTTACTTATAGATTACAGGAAAATTTGTAAGCAATCTATGGTTTTGAAATTATATGTTTATATATTATTACGTTAAAAATAATTACGCAGCGCAGGTAGTAATGTTTATCGCATTGGCAATAAAAATTGTGAAACAATAGTGAGTTCTCCTACGTGTTCGAATTTATAACAGAACGTTTACCTCCTTAACAATCATTCTTCCATCCGTCAGTCACCTTATCTTCACAAGTTGCACGTGTCTGTGAAAGCATTACAAACGGTGTTATAAAGCAAGGTAGCAAACGATGCTACTTAGGATATAAACAGCTTTATTCCATACAAAGAATGACCCCATGACTTCCCATAGCTGTCAGAGGCAATGACGGGATTATACCGATAGCTCGGCGACCTGTGATGGCATGGTGTCTTTATGGGGCGGCCATAGTCTGTGGAAGGGTCGTTCAGAGGATTGAGAGACCGAGAGTTCGCAGATTGTGTTCATACTGACTTTGTTACGTTAATTCTTCAGCTATTGTATACTACTTTTTTTAACTACTTTAAATTTAATATCTTCCTTTTTTATCACAAACATATAATATTAGTAGCAGCGACTTTGTCCTAAACGAACATGTGATTTTCGTAAGGAAAACAAAACAAGAACCCGATTTCAGTCCCAATTGTAAATCTAGATCATCCCGGGGCCCAATGAAACAAAGACAGATAATTTAATCATAATCGGCCGAGCCGTTTAAGAGGAATTCAGTGGCATACACACGTACAGAAGATTTACATAAGCTATACTAATATAACAAAGCTGCGGAGTTTGTTTATTTGTTTGTTTGAACACGCTAATCTCTGGAACTACCATTAAGACTTGGAAAATTATTTTTGTATATGAAGAATCATGAAGAAGGCTTTAGGCTATACGGGAATGGGAAAAACGGGATATGCGCGTACGAAGTCGCGGGCAAAAGCTAGTAAAAAGATATAACTCTGCATTCGATACGCATTACACAGAGACAAGTCCAGAGAAAACTTTTACGAAATCGAAGAAACAAAAAACATCATCCAAATTCACTCAAAGCAATAATTCGCCCGATTACCTCTGCTCATACTCGTACCAGGGAAAGCAAGCGTAAAGATACTCTTTTTTACAAAAAAGCCTTCAAAGGATTAAAGTTCAGTGAAAGAATAAATTTTAATTTCTCACTCGACGAGCTTCGGTTGGGAAGAAACGGTCCTAACGAGGTAATAAATTGTAGAGATGAGCCGTTATTAGGAAACTATTTAAAGATGGGAACTAGTCGTCGGATGAGGAAGATATTATGATTAATGATGGGATGGTGATGTCGGATAGATTATTGAGTTGTCAAGTCAGCTACTAGAACTTCATTCTGGTAGTGTGAGGCCAGTCAATCAAAGTAAGGCATTTCAAAATGTCTGTGTATGTGATCAAATAAAATTATTTTCTAGACGAAGTAGCTATAGGACTTATTAAATATACCTAGTAGATTTTGAAAACTATAAAAAAATAATGTCTGTAAAGTGCTTAGAGCGATTTCTAACTTTTGAATCCCATGTAAAGCAGCGTGTCATCAGTTTTCTAGTTCAGTAGGCAGTATGTTGGGAGATACAAACAGCAATTGTAGCAATAAGGAACAACAAATTGGTTATTAACATCTCAAAATATGATTACTTACTACAGACTACACCAGAAGGAACGATCACATCTACGTACTCATACATGCAACATGTACCCTGCACAGCTTGAAAACAACGCCCAAAAAACATGACTATTTTAATAAGAATACTCCAAAGTTAAAGCAGTAGTTATGTCTGTACCAGCACGTGTGGCCGAGCCGCTAAAACGCGCACTAATTTTAACTCAAACGAAACAAAATAGAAAAAGCCACGCTTGCTTTTAGCGAGAAAGCTCCATTTTACAACCCACGATACGTCGACGATACGACACCGGAGTTTCAAAATTCCGACCGTAGTCAGATTTTAAAAATGGATTTTTGAGGAATGCCGGAACCCATTGCATTGTTTCGTAGAGTTTTCATAAAGTTTGGCGTTTGAAGGGAATTATGCATGAAACGTGTGGCTTTGTTTGGAAATTAGAATAATTTGATCCGACTGTTTGACGTAATGAGTGATGTGTGACGGAAAAATGTTTTTATGTTGATATGTGTAACGGTTTGTGTTCAGTGGGTACAATGAAACAGAATATTAATATGTTATTTATTGTGTTTGGGATAGCTTTCTCTTTATTATACGTCAATTTGCCTAATACTTTTAATATTTTTTAAAAAAACATCTTTGTCTTCGTCAAATATTTCGCTTAAAAACTTCTTTGATAGTTTCAAACGGGCTTACTATTTGATCCCCAAATTGTAATAGCAGATTGTTCAGAGAACCCAATAACTGAACAGACAGCCAAAACCCCCGTTGTCCAATTAGCCCACGTTTAATTAATCAATGAAATCATTGATTAATTAAAAGCTCAAATTCGATCAATTTCAAACTAAATAAAGACTAGACCACTTCAAACTAACTACTCCTACTCAAAACTAAAAGCTTCTTGAAACTTGAAAACAATAAAGTTGTCGTGTGATATAAAACCCAGTATCGGTCTTCACTAATTGCTGGGGACGGACACTACCACCGTCCCGTGTTTTCTTTGGTGCAAGATGGACAAACAGAGTGTTCACGACATAATATTGACTCTTTTCGTCCATCCTGTATATACGAGTAGGTGGCTGGTATTATGTTGACGATAATGTGTGGATAAGAAGGAATTTTAAAAGGTTACTCGTCTTTTTGATTTATTTGTATGTATTTCGTATAAGGAAAGTTTTTTAATTGCTATTGATATGAACAAAATGTCACGTGTTAGAAAGCGATGATGTGGTTGACGAAGGCGCACGCTTGCCGTGAAGTAACCTATTCACTCTGACTTAAAGATAACCAGGCTGTAGGTATCAGGCAGCACAAAGTAGAAAGACGGCGTAGAGGAAATAACTTAAATCACTTTATTTCTGCACTGGTTTTTTCTCCAAGTACTCACCAGGCAACTCAAACATGAATGCAAATGGTATTAAAGTGTCACTTTTTTTTGTGCGTCTCGCAGTTCAGCCTATGAGGTTGTTGACTGCTTAACCGGGCTTGCTGGTCACTGCAGGGCAAAATGATCTTTTTATCTTCTATATAATATATATTTTTTTATTTGAGATGAGTTTGCTCTTGACTCTAGTCTAGGCCATAGCTGACAGAGACAGAGTCGAATATACAAAAATGAATCCCTATTTCCCTTGGTTACGGCATCACGTGTGAACGGCTGGATCAATTTCGCTGATTTGCCAGGAGAAGGTTTTCACGAAAGAACATTTTGAAAAAAAAATATACATCCGGGCAAAGCCGGGGCGGGTCACTAGTCAGAAAATAAAAATGCTTTATACACTACGATTGCATTGCATACGAGTCATTACTTTCCCGTTCAAGTCCATGGTTCCCTTCTATATTTTATTTCAGTAGTTTACAGTAACATAGAAAGTCTTAATGACATTTTTAGACAGAGAAGTACCTACGCGTCATGGTTCTAAGTCATAACCTACCACCTAGATACAAAAAATACGTCCCACATAAACCCAGTTAGATACCAAATCACCATAAAACCAGCTTCCCATACTAAACTAAATAAAGTGAACTACGCCTGAAACTGGATAGGATGGCAAGCACTAAAATATTCAGCGTAATATCTAAATGCAGGCTGAGCGGTGACGTCACAAGGACGTAGGTACCTACTTTATTATACATAGCTATATTTATTGCTTTATATATTTCTAATACAGCGGATGTTGAGTGGAAATTTATAGTTTTGTAGAATGTGTAAAGTTATGAAGAATATGCTTAAATATTGATATAATAATAATTAATTAATAATAAACATTAATATATTCTATTAAAGACTTGTGAAAGACTGAAGGCAAACGGTTGAAGCGTACTCGGTCTTTTTAATATAAATTCTCGAATGAATTTTATTAAGATATGAATCCTTTTTATTTTTAGGCAAAATGACAGACCAACTTAGAAAAATATTATTGAACTTGAACTGAACTATGTATTTTGCAAATAACAAATCTCTTTTGAAAATACGTCGTAGTTTATTTTGCAGTAGCGCGGAGGGTGACATGACAGTAAAGGATAAGGAAAATCGGGATAAATAGTGTCATGTTTAGAAGGGAGAACTGAAAAGAACCCTTTTATATAATGTGCATTACTGGCATTTTGAATTCCTAATATCGTAGTCTGAACTAATTCTATGAATAAATCGAAAGTGAGAACCGAATTCGATGAATTTTGGTGAAGAAGTAGAGGAGGGTACCCTGGGGGGACGTTACAGGCTGTTTTAACACAAACGAATCCGCGGCAAAAGCTAGTCAAACTATAATTCCTGTTATATATAAACCTACAATATTTCACATTAGTGCAAAAAAACTTAGCAAAAGTAATATAGCTATACTTTGACTTTGAATTTGACTTTGTGAAGTTTTTGGTGTTTTGTAATGTGAGGTCATAATAAATTTGTGGATGAAACGACACAAAACTGTGTGTGTTGGTATTTAATGGCAATATATCAAAATAAATATAAAAATTGCGAGTCAGTCTCGCGTGCAAAGGGTTCCGAACGAACTACATTTTTAAAACATGTTATTTTTACACTACAGACTTCTGTTAGATGTTCCTGTAATCTGTAGGTAAAGAAGTACTATCTGTATTTTTTTAATTTGAGGCTCAGTAGTTTTGGAGATAAGGGAATGGTAATTTTTCGTCTAATTTCTTGAATAACTTCAAAACTGTTTATTGTAAAATTATGGAAAAGACATAATTAAAATACTCACAATAAGCCCTTTTATTTCATATGTCGCACACGAAAACGAAATGTTTTTTGTAATTTTCTAGTTTGTCCCTCAAAAGTGACCCCATACTTGAAATGTATTTATTTACGTAACGCGTCCGTGTTTGCGTCACTGAAGTTCATATGTGTACAAAATTTCAACAGAATCGGTCCAGTAGATTCGGAGAAAATTGGCTGTGAGACGGACAGACAGACAGACAACCGAGTGATCCTATGTGGGTTCCGTTATTTACGGATGTTCGCAACCCTAAAAATAAAACTTTGATATCCATGTAGTTACAGCTGACAGAGACGTAACTGAGGGAAAATGTTCGTATTTTGAAGGATCGTTCAAATTCGCATCCTAGTCTCAAGCTATCTAAACCACCTCCAACTTTCCTTATTTTGGGAAAAAAAAATAGTTTATGACAATTGAGCGACAATACTAAATTGTCATAAACTAGTCAATTTTTTTTGAGATTATATTAGTAAGGTAATGAATATTGATAAATTCTAAGCAATACTGGTCAATTTGACGTTATAAAATAACAAACAATTAACGTCAACGGCAGCACGCGTTAATTTGTCGAAATGTTTTGCAATAAAAACATTCAGCAATATGGAGAAACTTCAAGAAACTAGACAATACGCGTGTAATTTAGTTAAAAAATAAAACACAGAGAGAGCAATATGAAATATTTGGTGCAATTAGAAACAATATTGCCGAAAGAATTACCGCATTTTATTGAAGTTGCTCCACGTTGCTCCACAAATTGCTCCAGATTGATCCATACGTGTTGCCGAGCAATCATTGCTCAAAAATTGCCCGTATAAACGCACCTTGATTTTGAACGCTTAAAACCATGAGAATTGGCTTTCTGATTGTTGCCTCTTGAAATTACGGTAAAAAAAACATAGCTAAAGAAGTGGTGGGTTAAAAAACAAAGTTCATGTTTTTCATAACTTTGAACTTTTGTTTTTGGAACATATTTTGAAACGCCTGAAAGCTTGCCCTCGTTAATAAATTCAATACCAAACTCTAAACTATACATAACATTTACTTTGTACTAAGTTGTTACAAATCCATCAAATAACGCTTTACGAGAAATGTACAATAAAAAGTTCAGCGAAGTTTTGTCAATAAAGTTGTAACTAAAAGCAATACGGAGGTTGTATCAAACGGACGGGAAGTCATTATTATTTCATATTGTTTATTGAATTCGTACCACTCAGTTTATAGGTGAGCCGAGGAATTATATCTCTTTTTATTAATGAAGCTGAATTGGTAAAATGATAAATGATATTTGCTACTGTAAGGTTTTTTACACGTCAATAAAAACAAATCAGACTCTTCTTAGAAAGATTACTGAAACTAACTTGGAGATCACACTTTCTTTTAGAGTCCAAATATTAATGATCTTGGTGTATTAGATGTAATTTGCGGATAGAATCAGCCAGATTTGAGTAACGCTATCCAGGCAGTGCAGGCATTTGTCAGTTATCGTATAACTCAAATCGGAATTTTAGAAGCTTAACGAATCGGCACACAACGCCAGTAGTATAATCCAGTCCATTTAGACAATTGTGAATGTAACCTACATTCCTGCCTGCCCTATCTAGGCACACAGTCGCGAACATGGAGTCATATTTCACTATCCCCCAAAAGGCAACGAGAATTCGAAATACATTAAACCCGAGTAAAATAGTTATAGCCTATTCGTAGCACATGGCTACGAACCTCGGTGCTACGCGCTACGGCGCTACGAAATCCGTAGCGCTACGATTTACCGACTCACTCCGACAGAGGTATATTAAAATCATGAATACTTATTCATGAACAGTTATTCATGAATACTGTTATTCATGTCAAATCTATAGCTTTATTACAAAAGTTTGTTCTGTGGATGTATTTAATTCTGGATGTGGCTTTGTAGCTTGTAGCTTAAAACTTTAACTTGAACCGTATCCAGGACTTAGTAGATGAAGTCTGTGAAGTTTTTAGGCGGTATTAGAAACAAAGTTTAATACTTATTGCGAGCAGTTCTGAATGTACTTATATAGGTATACTTATGATTCAAGTTTCGGGTAGAGTAAGGTTGTCTGAAGTGAAAGTATGTACTCCTTCGAGTTAAAAAAACACGTTTATGAATTGCTTTGATTTTTTGAATTCTTTCAAAGTGATTGAAAAAGTAACAAAGTACCTTTTCTTCTAGATTTACCCTAACTAATAATGCCTAAGGCAGTAATCTGCCATTTTACCTGAATGCATGAAGTTTAAAATAAAATAAACTACAAAGAGATGAAATAGATTTTTAAAAGTATTTTATTCCAAAAAGAACCCCACTGAAAAGCTACACTAACGGTGATCTTCATAAACTAGTTTTATAGAAAATCTTCCAAGTTTTAGAGGCACATAAATGTATACCAAAATAACTTCCTTCAACCTTCATTAGGAACAACTTCACTCGACTCAGTTGAACACCCATCGACAATGCCACACGAAGGTTAATGAACACCTCAGCACAAGATGTAATACTTTCCCTACATTTTCACTTCTTTCAGTTTCAGTAATTTTTCATATTGAAACAAAAGCCTCTTTCAAACCGGGTCGAGTGGGCGCCATGAAATTCAGCCGACAATACTGCGGGGCTGAATTCAGGTTCTTTCAACCAAGTGTTTTAGAACATACTTTTTAATTGAATTCAATATTGTCAAATGGACGAGTTATTGTTCTGAATTACATTATTTTAATTGGTAGGTGAGGTTGACTGGAGTTTCTATTGTAGGGGGTTTTCAGGCTTTATTGAAAGGCTGTATTATTATGAGGTTTTAGTACAGTTTTAGGCTATAGACCTAAATCCATAAAAAGTTTTTTTGGCTTCAGAAGAAAACTTCAGGCTGACACAAAATGAATAACCATTTTGAATATAAGCTTTCATTGAATACTATATTACGATACAAGGAAAACCGTTAATTAAACGTTATCAAGCAAACACTGAATTTCAGACATTAATAGAATCCGTCAATTTATTCAGTTCAATAAAACATAACCCTGCCACAATACAAATATCAGAGCTTTTAAAAACACAAAAAAAATATCATACCTCCCCATTCACTTTTGAATAAAATTTCACAGAAAGTAATGAAAACCTTCGAATCGCACTCAATACTTTTGCCGTCATTATATGTACAATATATGTGCATACATAACAGCCAGACTTCGCAAACAGAATACCGAAACCTGCCTTCACATACGAAACATACGTCGCACACACGCGTACACACACGTATCAAAGCATGCCGACATTCTGCCGAAAGGCCGCTCCACTGAAAACGCTCATCTCACATTTTATGAGCAAAATATCTTACGAGTCCCAGCTTCAACTTAGCACTACGACTTAATACGCTCCATACATTATAAGTCTCCCAACAATATACTTTCTTAGTCATTTCAAAATTTTCAAAGCTTTTAGAAACTTCAAAGTGTTGACTCAAAGTTGTGACGGAGGCAAACTCATGTATTGGATTATTCAATATAACATTGTACTCGCAAGCATTATACATTCTCGGAGGGATGATTGAGACAGAATACAACTTCCTCCGACACTCCCGAAGTTAACTCCTAACGCGAGCCGAATTTGCATTATCACTGAAAACAACGGATGCCGCTTTGAATAATCATTATCATTTTCCGAACAATTAATTTTTTGGCGGCTTTATCGCCCGCTAATGCCAGTAATTACTTCCAATTAATTTCGCTGTTAACACTATCACAACACTGTCCCGACCAATTCAATTTCGCGTTCAGCCATTTCAAGTACCGCTTTTATTTAATAAATTGTAACCTTTTCTGCATATTTGCTCACATATTCAATATTTTTGTGACAATTCCGATGTAAATATCACGGCACCGGATAAAACGTATGTGACCGAAATACATGTGCAAACACGGATTTTATCTTATAATCCAGATCTACCTGCCGGGCTACTATCACCATCACTGACGTACCTGTGAGAATCGTTCCTGAGCGTCCAGGATTTCGATGAACAGGGATAACTTCTGATCCATGATGGGGAAGCCATTTCGAGGCTGTGCCAGCAGGTGGCGCACGGCTTCGCGCACAGCGGCCGGCGTGCTGGGCGTGCACGGCGTGCCCAGCGAGGGGTACGCGCCCACCAGAGCCGACAGCCCATGGAAGGTGGCCGACGTCTTCGGCGGGTTCTGCACGCCGCCAGGCAGGGACAGCCGGCGCGACGTGGACGGTGGCACGGCACCGTAGCCGTTCGTCATAATCGCGGGTCTTTGCAACTGATAGTCACTTCGCGAGGACGGCAGCAGAGAGGCGCGCGGCAGCGTGCACAGCGCGCCCGGCCGCGGCCGCCGCGGCACGGGCGCCAGCAGCGGCACCGGGCCCCACTCATCGTCCACGGAGCCGATGGAGTGCGGCCTGCGCGCCAGGTGGTTCACTGGGGGTCTGGGGGACACAACGCTCTGGGGTCGTCGCGGACGCCGGTCGTTCTGTATTGGGTTCGGCGGCGTGTAGGGGCTGAAGCCATCGAAGTCTTTGAGTTGAGCAGGCGTGGGACGCTGGTTATCGGGCGCCGGCGGCGGCGGGTCCTCCCAGCGCGGCCACGCGAGCGCCAGCGAGTCGGGCTTGCGGGGCGGCGGAGGCCTGGGCCGGGCCGCCCCCTCGGTCATGGCGGCGTGTCCCGGCAGCGCGTCACATGGCGCGGCGGGCGTCGCGCGCGGCGTCCGCCGGTCGACTGGCGTCGCGACGCTGCATCCGAGCCGTCTCTGCATCGACGGCGACGCACTCTCTGTTTTGGTTTGTGGACGATTTTTTTCCGGCGCTCGTTTGTTTTGGACGTGCGTGAGTTACGTGTGTATCGGTGTGTCGTGTTTGTAGCGAATTCGATGTTGATGTAATTTATTGGTTTGGAAAACGCTGGGTGAGTTGAAAATCAGTAGGTATCGGGAAATTCGTGTTTTATAAAACAGCGATGGTATTTTTGTGAAACAGTTGATTTAAAAATACTTTTTTACATTGTGTGGATTTTTATTCGAACTAACTCGAATTTTCCTCAATATTAAACTCTAATTAAAAGTTTACAACTACATATATATAAATCCAAAAAACTTTTTAATACTACATCCCATATTATTTCAATTCCTTGGGAACTTTCGTACAACCTCGGCCACGTGTGTCACCCTGCCTGCAGGCGGCGGTGATCCCCGCAGTGGGGTCACTCTGAAATATCGCCGCTTCCGCGCCCCGCCCGCTGTATCGGCGCTAGAGCTATAATTTACAGCTTCGTACATTATAGCTGTACCTGTTCACGCGCTATTAAAACATGTATTGTAAAAAGTGTTTCTGATAGAACATCGATATAGACAACTGACCGTTTGAAGGAAATTGTGATGTAGCTTAGTTGACATTAAGTTTACTTTGGAAGTTAACAAAAAATATTTGTGTAAGTTTGGTAAGTTTATAAACAATCTAACTTAGGTTCTATGAAGTGATTTGAATACACGTATAAAATATTGAGTTATAAAATTCTGTTACTTTCAACAAAAAAGGAGATCGTGACTTACATGACAATTGAGACGAAATATTTGCCGAGAAGGACCTTTACAAGGTAAATACACTATTTTAATATATAAAGGTTTTGATGAGCAATAATTTTATTTATTGTCTCTGTTTTTATTTCGTCTCTTTTATTGAAGTCTTGCACCTAATATTGAAGTTGACACGATTTGTGCTATTTCCATTGCAGTATCCATCTCAGAATTTTAACAACACGATAATATTATGCCAGACGAATTCCCCACACATCATACTAATACTACAAGGAACAACAAAGTCTTAACCTTATCCTTACAATCGCTCAAGTATTAAACTCATACAATATGATAAATGACTCCGCTAAGCACTCGAGTGGATGCAACGACCTCTGAGTCGCTTGTAATGCATCTCAAGTGCTGTTATTTCAGACTTTCAGTTTTGGTCCAGCCGATATCGATTTTTAAGGGCCTCTTATAAATAGGTGCGCATTGGAAGGGTTATTTATAAGGCGCATTACACACGGCATCGATTGGTCGTGGGGTATTCAATGTTGTGTGTTTTGTATCGCGATTTGGATGTGTAGGGTAGCCATGTTGTTGCGATATTTGTTTGAAAGAGTTACCGCGGCCCTGGAACGCAAAGGACATTTAATGGGATACGGGTGGGATATAGTCAGTAAGAGTCTGACACACCCGCCCAGACCGAAAGGAGTCATTTGATGATTTCGCTTCCAAAAAAAGGGCATGTTGATTTTGTTTATTTATACATGTCTACGAACTTGGAGCGTCTTTAAGGAATAGTTAGAAGCGGAGACTACTTCACGACTTTTGATGGGTGGATGTTGGTAACTCAATCACGTCACAACGGCTGAACAAATCTTGATGAAATTGGGCACAGAGGTAGATTATAGTCTGGAGTAACACATAGGAGACTTTTAATTGCAGGAGTATGTTCCCTTGAGATCATTTTCGATAATCACGCGGGCGAAGCCACGGGCGGCAGCTTATCATTTTAACATTATTTGTATTCATTCGGGTAGAGTATGTACGGCGAACAAATAATTGAAATATCATCGTACTGTACATTCCTTAAATTAAAATGATTTGATTTGAAACAGAGTCTTTATAAAATCTGTGACAACCAATCGATCAAACGACTGGAATTATGTAAATAAATAAACCAGTAATATTGTCTTATTGACATTAAGAAGAATAAATGTTTAGCAGTACGTAGCAGTAAAACAAGATACTCTGTCTTAATATTTCTAGGTTTATTTATTTAACAGTTTATGTACACACATTCAACAAATAGATAAGAAGAAGGGAACAGAAAAATAGGTACAAAGGTGATGCTTATTACTAAAGAAATCTCTTCCAGCATACCTGCGAAAGGACTAAATTATTGGAATGGATATTTCTGCATGTACTCGTACTTAACATTTGTTCAAAAACCGACGATGCAGGAAACATTCCCATTTTATCAGCAAAGAAAAGAAAAAAGTCCATTTTCATTATGAATCGAACCATCCATGGACGGGACAAGTTTCTAAAGAGAATATTAAAGGAAGCAAAAGACATTACATTGGGAGCTGTTCGATTCCGTGTGTGTAGTCACAGCACTAGCTGGAATTATCTTTTAACAAACTACCCTTGTTTTTAAACTTCTGCAGTTTAGTACTTGTGGAGATATACTGCCGAGCTAGTCCAGGGCTTAGTGCTCATTGGATTTATTTGTTTTCAAAATAAGGTTGTATGTTGGTCAGAATCTATATCCATATTTTTATTACGAAAGTAACTCGTCTGTTTGACTATTTTTAACGTTCACGCCTACAATTTTGAAGCAATTTTGGTATAGTGATTGTATCTAAGTTCTCTTTGGATTCCTTTCGACTTAAACTCGGACAGAAACATTTCATGAAACAGAAGCACGTAGGCGAAATTTAATATCAAAATGAAACTTAAACGTTTTTTATTTATTAACTGTAATAATAGAGCTACATGAAGTTACGAGTTCGAATCCCCATAATCACACCAGCCTATTACTTCCCCATTAAAGGACAAATGCCGTACACAGAACAGGCATGATCATTGGTCATCATGCTTAATCCAGGCGGATTGGCTCAGGTTTTTAAACTTAGTTCAACCCTTAAGAAGAAACTCATGAACTATCCACTAATCTTCGTACCAACACGTTGCTATTTGCACATCTATGGTGGCGTTGTATGCAGTGGAACCCATTCGGATCAGACCGAAATCAACCGATGTATAGCCCGGGAGCGCCCGGAACAGGGCTATTCACACTCTGTAGCATTGATGAACAGGGTGTCTATGTGGCTTTTAGCTTCAATTTGTATAAGCTGGATCATTTATTACTCTAAAGTTTAAATTAAATATTAGCTTTTTCCCGCGACTTCGCGCATATCCATTTTTCCCGTGTAGCCATCATGAATGTGGCTATCATATACAAAAATATTTTTTCAAATCTGATTGGTAGTTCCAGAGATTAGCGCGTTCAAACAAACAAACAAACTCTTCAGCTTTATTATATTATACTAGGTTTTTCCCGCGATTTCGTACGCCTATATCGCGTTTTCTCCCGTGCCCGTGTAGGCTATAGCCATCCTCATGAATGTGGCTATCAATACAAAAATAATTTTCCAAATCCGACTGGTAATTCCAGAGATTACCAGTCAATAGGTATTCTGCTTAGAGAAGTCAAAAAATGGTAATAGGGGAGCGTGTGCCGCCGGAGTGGGCCATATCACGCTGACTAAAACAAAGTATTCGTAATGACTTCTTTGATTTGACGTTTTGTTCTAATGACTTGTAATTATTTCAATTTACGCTTAACTAGCACACCGTCCCGGCTTTGCTCAGGTTCAAATTATATGCACAAACCTACCTCGTTTATCGGTATTTCTATTAGTGAAATCCGTTTTAAAAAATCGTTGCGCGGTTTAAAGTAGTAAGCGGAGGTAAAACAGACAAACTTACAGTGACACTGTTTTATAATATTTAGAGATAATAATGGTCTACTGATGTATCATATTTTTTACAATATAGAAAAAATATACTTCTACTTATTACGACAAAAAAAAAGATTGTTTCCTACGTGCACTGCATAATGACGACTTTATACTACTAAGTTTAAAGTTAAAAAATATATATATATATATATTAAGAAGAAGAAGTCACAGTTAACCCTTTCATCAAATGATGGAGGAGAATCTCCTTAAAATGATAATGAAATAGATATCGGTTTGGAGTCATAAGGCCCTTTATCTTTATTCTCATTCGACTTTAAACATCTGAAGTATTACTTACCATCTAAAATCTAAATATAACAGGAACTTCAGAGCGGTGATTCAAAATAAAATTACGATCGATCGTTCGGGGTTCATAACCCGAACGGTGTTAGTTTATGGGAAATATAAATTAATGGCTTTTAAGTACAGACTTTACGAGTTCTTTGAGCTCTCTATTAGGTGTTTTTGTTCACGAAATAATTAAGCGCAATAAATAAAGAATGATAAAGGTCTGAAAATAATTCTCTCGAAATTATACTTTTTCCTACATAAGCCCCACAATTTCAGGGTATTTTCATCCCATTCACCCTAAAAGCCTATTTGGGCTAAGCTGTATATTTTCATATATTTTATTAAACATCCCGGGGATAAACACAGCATCCATATCCCTTACCACGTCCTAAGTAAAAAAAAGTCTCAAAGAAAATCCCTTTTTAATCCAACCATAAACAAAATCAAGGGAAAAAAAGGGATTCTCGAGATCAAAGGGCGTCTAGCCAAAAATACTTCGGTTCCGTATATGTTCGTAATTCCTTAATACCGTATTAGGAATGCGTGAGACGCAATTTTCATATGAAACTATAAATCAATTTGTGTACCAGAAAACGGATAATCGGCCCACTGGGCAGAATTCCTGCGCGAGTAGGGATGGGAAACAACGGGAAACTTTCCACTTATTTATCGATACTTTTGAGGGAGAAATTTTTAATATTCCAACTTTAGCGGGAATGTTTACGAAAGTAGAATAATTGCGATGGAGTTCCCCGGTACGGTTTAGTGTTTTTTTCTTTGGTATAAAGCGTTTAATAAATGACATAACTTATTTATAGTTGTTAAATATATTTTCAGCGCGCAAGTTTTATGGATAAAGTTTTAGTTGAGAACTAAAATTTAATATCACTTCTTAAACTTAAGTCGATTACGAAGGTAGTCTTTGAAATCGGTTTCGAGTTTTGAAGGTGGAACTTTATTATTTATTTACTTTTTCACGTAAAAATCCTTTTTCCTGAAACAATTGGTTTTTTGAACAGAATTAAATGTAACATAACTATTTAATATTCACATTTTTTATCAAAGGTATATGAAATATTCACTTTTAGTAAGTAAGTAAGCATGAGAAGAACGAATAGAGAAGAAGAATAAATCCTATTACATCTAAATAATTCAGTGATTTAAAAAATCATCATCGTCATAAATCTTGCCCCATAGTACTTGAAGTCTGTCTCCAAATACCATAAAACTAAAAGTTCCAGTCCACGCTACATCACTAGCACTAGTTCCTTGCCCCGGCACCCCGCGCCTGTCGTCGTCTGTCGCAGTCAATGGCAACTATTCCCGGAATGTGTGACAACGCGACCGATTGTTTCCGCGACACTCTGCACAACTATTGTATTTATTTAAGGGTCTGTACACAGAGGATGCCTGTGGTTTCGTTGGTATATTTTTGGTACTTTAACGGAGTAGGTTCAAGTGAATGTAGACTATGGACGGCTGTGAAAACACCTATCGACGATGCACACACTTTAATGATGCTATATTATACCAGAACCTTTTTAGAATCACTTCTCTTGATTAGCTGACTAGTAGGCCTCAATAAATAAATCAGATAGTTTAACCCACATATTCCATATTCGACCTTAATAAAAAGACTAACTTTTTATCAGTTTCTCACCTTTTCCACACGTAGAACGCAAGTTTTGTGAACACAACAAAATCTCTCTTAAACAAGGAAAGAGAGTTTAAACACCCAAATCTAAAGACCTCAACAGTTTAATTGTTCTCCCGAACAAAACTTAGCACACAGTTCACGCATAAATTCCAAACGCAAACGTTATTATTCATAGGACGGCGAGTAATACGGCCTTTGCAAATAGTGGCGCAAATGATGATTTAATATTATGAGTCACGTTAGACCCTGTGCAGCCCAGTCGTCAGCACACTCAATTTGGATCGACTTCGAAAGTAAATCGCGTCGGCGAAACGGTCGTAAGTCAATTTGCGATATCTTTGAATTAACAGTGGGGTGAATTTGGGTGCCTGAGGCGAAGAGGTATTTTGTAAATGAATTAAAGAGGGCAGTCATGCGTTAAGAGTTTGATACAAGTGAAGGTACTGGCATTTACAATATGGTTACTTGGTTTGCTTGAAAGGAACATGAAAAGTCGTCGTTGTGTATATTAAAGTTTATCACCTACTTATAAAATCCTTTGTCCTGACTAATTAGTCTAGAATGCTATATGTTCTGCTATGAAAAAAATGTGGAAATTTAAACTTTAAGAGGAGGAAATAAGAGGGAACTTTGAGTGTATGTCTTTATTCTTTAAAACCGACATCTACACGAACGTAGTCGCAGGCATGAACTAGTTATTTGTGAAATTAGCAGTTCATATCGTAATTGAGAAGATAATATTAATATAACTACGAACTCAGTAATATAATATCTATGATTTTATAAAGTTAAATTTTCATGTAAGACGACAACTTTCGAGCCATTTCTCTTGATATAGTTTCGCGGCATGAATCTTGATTCTTGCCTTATGAAAGGAATATAAATAAGACTATGATAAATGATCACTTAGTTGGCAGTGAGCAAGAAAAAACATTTAGATTAAATCGTAAAATATTGGACGAACAAGCTTACCTTGTAAACGAGATGTAACAACATTAATTTCGCAAGGAAATTTAAAATAACATCGTTTCTTCATAACGCCCTTTATGAGAAAAATATTTAACTGGACTTATTCCTCTACATTTAATATTAAAAGGCTTCTTTTTATAGATTATCGTACGGCGATACGCCACCATAACATGGTGGATATCCGTATGGACGCATACGCACCGAACGTTTTTGGAATACTTTTATTGTGCGTACAGCTAAGAATTAGAATTCCCAGATGGTGTCTGTGTGCTGTGGTCGATATCCTGGATCATGGTTAGGCAAACGTGCTCCATCGACGAGGGTATCAACGCTAACCATCAATTAAGACAGTGGTTAGTCAAACGCGATACTATTAACATAGTAAAAAGCCAAGATACTACTCAACGTACAAAATAACTCAGTTTTAAGTACTATTTATTTAGTAAAAATCTTCTTTGGCATATTTGGCGGAGGTTTATTCTAGGTTCGCACCCCTTCAACTAATTCAAAACATTAAACTTCCGATCAAAAACCGCGCCACGTTCTCGACTCATTCGTTCACTCATTCACTCTCGAACAATGCGTTCAAACAAGATGGTCATCAATCAGTCGCTCAGCCACTCAGTCGCTCTCAAGACGTGTAATTGCGTCTTCAATCGACAGAGACGAAGCTGGGGCGTGGGGATTGTTGCTGAAGGACAGCCGATGCAATATGGATCAAGAAAATGAATTTAGTCTCTTTCAGATTGGGAATATGATTGATAATGATTTCTTGGTGAATCTACCTTGCTGATAAAGCCTTCTTGTTTAACAAATCATAAGCGCTAATCTATAATTTAATACAAAAGAGATGATATATTATTATTCTGAACTGACTCAAATAATAGTTTGGCATTAGGGCAGGTGGCTCATTTTGGTATTGAAACATATCTAAGTAGGTATCTCTAAAATACATCGAAGTTCAATTGAAACAGATGATGTTTAGCGACATATGTATGTAGACATACATAGTAAGTGCATAAATGTTTTAGCAACGTACATAACATTGAGCCCAATCATAATGTTTGCTAAAATCATGTAAAATATTATCCAAGCCGCTAATAGAAGCAAATCCGCTTTTTGTTCCAAAATCGGATACTACAAGCACTTCACCGAATACAAATCGAAATAGATCAATATTCCTAGTTGTTGTTTCCGTAGTCCTATTACTGGTTTATTATTAGTTACGTCAAGAAAACATCAGCATTTCAAAGCCAGTCGAGTACCCAATTATAGGCAAGATGGAGGCCCCGCTGAATAAAGCGTTGAGCAGCGCTGCATCGCTTGAAACAGCGAGGATGTAAATAGTTGAATGAAAATGTAATCCGTGAACTAGTTCCGTAGAGAACAAGGTTTTTTAATAGAAGAGGGTCTTCAACTGTTTATAATGTGTTTCTGGTCAATTATTTCTTTGGTGTTTGAATTAGGTTTTCAATTGCTACGCGGTATTTGGATTTTGGTACATTTTCTAACTGTTTTTGGTATAAGGGTGCTTTGCCAGTATCTCTGTTTTGGTAATTATTACATATAAATTGGTGCTAAACATGAATTTCGATTTTAATATTGCACATAATAAGCCCTATTCATAAAAACTTTTGAACCAAATGATACGTTTAAATACTGTGGGCTCATTCTACTACTTTTTAAACAACGTTCGCATCCTAATGTCAGTCGCAATCTGTCAAAAATGTAGGCAAATTAAGGCAGAGACATGCGAATGTGAATGTTGTTTAAAAATTAGTAGAATTGGCTCTTTGATTTGCAGATTTCATTTCCTTTACAGAACTTGAATTTAGAATCTCATTTAACTAAGCTCTTTACATTATTTTTAAACGACTGCAGTCAAAATAAATATAGCTTTAATTAAAGACCAAAGTATACAAATAAATATCATAAATCTCTCCAAAAAACTATTCGATATATCAAATAAAGTAAAAGTCAGACACATCCCAAAACTATAAGATAAACTGCTAAACAGCGACAGCTTCGCTCAAACGTCAGCGATGTTAGTAACACTAACAAGTTGGTAATAGCGACTAACAAGTGACAGGCAGACGCATAGACGAGACACGTCGGCGTGTTAGTTATCGACTTGTAAGTTATCAAGTTATCAGATATCGCGCCAATTAGTGAGCCTGATAGTTTTATGTTCTACATTGTATGGGAGATGTTCTGTAGTTAGGCGAATTGCTACAAGAGTTCGTTTTACTCACACTAGTGAAGGAATTGGTGACGTTTTTTATTGATAGAAGAATATACCGAGGGATTTTAAATGATTGAAATGTCTCAGAACGTACAAATTCTTGTAAATACGAACAACTTTCAATTCTAAAATCGTGAAAAAAAATATCAGCTGCGATATTAAATTTAAAGGGACATAATTGAGAGTTAGTTACTTTACCTATGAATCCATGGAGTTTCTTGCAAGATCTTCTGCATAGAGATCTATTTACGCTTCGGAAAATGCTACTAGCTTCAACTTTTATCGGACCGAGCTATTGTCTCGTGTACTTGTTCCATTCAAAAGTGCCTGTAATTGGTTAAATTAAAATAAATTGTTTGATTTTATTGAATACTGGAACACTCTGAGATATAACCAATGAATTCAGAGCCTGTTTGTTAGCACATCTTACTGTTTTACAACATGCTAAGAACTAAGCAGTTTCTTCAGCTTGAATATACTCCACTAGCTTGCAAAGGTAACCACATCAAGAATAAATTTTGACTTGCCTGTTAGTCGAGTGGTTAGTGACCCTGACTGCTAAACCGGAGGTCGTGGGTTCGATTCCCACCCAGGACAAATCTTTGCGTGATGAGCACGATCGTTTGTTCTGTGTCTGGGTGTAATTTGTCTACAATATGTATGTATTTAAAAACATATAAGTACGTTTATCAGTTGTCTGGTTGCCATAGCACAGGCTCTGCCTAGTTTGGGATCGGATGACCGTGTGTGAGTTGTCCCAAGATATTATTATTATTATTTACTTTGATACAGTTTGTAGCAAGCCCAACTTTCAGAACTGTATCCGTTTTAAATTCATAAAGTAGTTCCAAGTAATTCATTGTTGACAAAACAAAACGAGTAAATAAACGAAGAAAGAAAGCTCGTTTGGCTCATTAATCTTGTGTTAATAAATTCATAATTATGCTGTCCTGTCTTGAAGACAACACCGACTGACGTGCAACTTGGAGTGAACAACTTGAAGTTTCAACGTGCAACATAATTTAGTTGAAACTGTAATATAATATGTCGGAGCTTGGTAATAATGCTTTTATTATTTTGTAACTAAATTATTGGGGATAAAATGTTGAAGTTGGCACTTTATGAGTGGGTAATTTTATGTTTGTGTCAATTCAGTAATACCTCAATCGGGTGTCGTGATTTAAAAGTCATGTAGTGAATTAATATTTTTTTAACGGCTTCAATAATGAAGGAGGTTCACAATTCGGTTTAATTTTTTATGTTTGATACTTCTTTACTACCGATTCGTTTTTTTATATATATAAAAGAATATACTTTTCAATTAATTCCATTGAAATGTTATCAACATCGGTTCAGTAAGTTTGGTTTTTAAATCAAAATAGGTTGTCATCCAATTAAACAAAATTGCGTATTTTGATTTCCTGTGACTTTACAGTGGTGTTGTTAGGTACCACTAAAAACGCCTTTTACAAAAAACTACAACCGACTTTCATATAAAAAAACACTACAAAGTATAAAGATGTAGTGTTTTTATCTATTTGGAAATCGGTTGTAGTTTTTACACGCTGGTGTCATAGTAGCAGGCGCTAATACGGAGCATGAGTTCCTAATTTCAATACCCGGGTATACCACGCATAGTCTCAGTAATATCTCGGAGTCATAGTCAATCTGGAATTTCTCAGTAATACCTCAGAGTCTGGTAATAGATGCCTCCCCTACCATATACCGTAACCGGCGAAATATGAGTATATTATTATACTTTAGTTACCCTCTGCTTAATTTAAACCCTTTGGAGAATAAAAGCATGAAATCATGTTTTTAAATGTATGTATGATAAATCTACAGCTTCAGTTATGAGGTTCAATCCCTAAACTGTTTCAGTAAACAATAAATAACAAACATCCTGTTTATTAAACCAACACCCCAGTGAACCAAATCCAGGAAACCGAACCAAAAATATTTTCCACCATTGTATTGTATTGTACCAGCTAATACAATAGCAGACAATGGTACAAATAGTTTTCCATTAGCGCTATTTACTACAATAACTTGGGGTACCAGCGTACCCCCGGGGTACCTCGCCGGAGTCTAGGGGACCCCGTCGCCATGGCAACGAGAGACAATAGCAGACAACAATGGTGTGACGTAACGAGTTTTTAATAGGTCATTTTATGTTTTTTTTGTCTTTTTCTAAGTTAGAACATTTGCATTTTGTAATTGCAGTAGTTTCGGTTTTATTGTATCGTTTGTGGTGCTTTTAAGTGGTATTGGAAGAAACTGTTTCGGACTGCTACATTTAATGAAGGCAATGCGCTGTGTATTTTTGTATTAGTCTGAAAAGTTTAAGTACAGTTGTGTTATTTTCGGTACATCGCACATTTAATTAATGAATGATTACAAAAACAATTAAAACATTGTGTTTGGACGTTTTTCCTGTTCCTGTCCATATGAAACTATCTTTGCAAATAGACGACTAGCATAAATTGTATTATTATTAATGACTGATAATTTTGACTTTCAAAGGTGCAATCTGATGGTCTAATTGAAATAAATGCTTTGACTATGACCTGATTGCTGAAAAATTGGTCGCTTTGTTTTTAATATATACGTACAACTAAACGGCAGCTATAAAAACGTTCAAAAGTTAGGAAACCATTTGTTAAAATATTAAAAACTGTAAACTGAAACTATAATAAGCTGAACTAAAGTCAAACAGAATCAATTGAGAAGCGTTAATAAGCTACTAACGACAGTTTAATGCACAAAGTTCGTGTCGTACCTGTGAATACCTGCAAATTCCTGCAAGTTGGTGTAAGTAGGAGTGCTAGCGACACTTGCCAATTTTCTACGGAGATTCAATTTGAAACTCTTTTTTTGTTTTTTTGTGTGATACAGCCACAACCGGTGGAGAGAAAAAATGGAGGAGAGGCGTGTTTTACATATTTTATATTGATTTTGGCGGGATAAAGGTTGTTACTTAAAATTATGATTTGATGAACGATCTTTGGCGGAGTTCACATTTCTACATGCCTTTTAACCTCTTGAGGTTAAAAGCCAGTTTAACAGGTTAATTTTGTATTTTAAACTGTCGATTTAAGACTGATGCCCTGTGGTGGTTATTCATGTCCGACCGGTCCATGTCCGGCTTTCTTTGAACATGTAGATTGTTATTGATCTACTCTTAAATATTTAAATTATAATTATCAAATAATTCACGACAATAATTAGCAAACGTAACAATTGCATCTGTAACAATTTTTATAGGAAAATCATCAATCTATTATTTGCCGGAAAAAAACCGATCGTAACTACACCTTGCTGCTAACATGGTTATCCAACCATGATAGTCGCTTTTTACTTTTGCTACCAAAATCACGTCCCCCGATTGTCCCTAAGCGACATTTTCCTCGCTTCCAACACGATCCTGATAAAACACCATTCCAAAGTCTTACAGAAAACTAACAAAACTTCAAGTGTTATTGAATGTTTAAAAGAAAACACAGACTTTGACGATATCTCAGAGATTAAAGAGGATTGGTCTGAACAACGAGTGCGGGAAAGTTGCCGAGTTGTGGCGGACACAACTTGCGGAGACTTGCCATGTGTCGACTTGCGGAGAATACATGCGATGTGTCGACGATAGTTTGTGGTACAGGAGACTTTTACACAATGTTTTTTTGAAGTGGAATATGTTGGTTGTGATAAAGTGGACTTTTTATTTTATTAGTTATGAGAGAATATTTTTTTTTGTTTTTTTTTAATGTTTTGTAAATAGCTTTATGTAAATGTTCATATGACGGCTCGCTTAGCGCAGTGATTAAGCGATTAGCATGAGTTCAGTTCACGCACGGAAAGTTCATATGGCCCTAATTTTTTCTGGATTTTCAGTATTTATGCATACAGTGAGATAAAATAACATTTGACTCATGTTATGATTTTATAGTGTCACGAATTTATTATAAAAGTTCTGTGGAGTGTACATATATTCTAAACCACTAGGTTATTTTATTGACTTAAACAGTTAAAACAATAGTTACCAAAAATACTACAATTTGTTTACTAAAAAATCCAATCCTGTCTAGTCACAGATACGAAAGCATGCTACTGTTAATGATTCTGTGACCAGTTAACACTGCTAATCCGTCTGTTGTGAACCATTATTTTTTACGTCGTATCCCTTTGAGCCCTCTGTTAACTGTTGTACGGTTTATTTGCAGAGAATGACCGGCAAATATTTAACAGTTCTTTGCTTCTGAATGATGCCCTGCTTCGGCAAATAATAGACTACCGGAGAGGTAGTCTATTTATCTGTGTTGCAAATTGCGACTTTTTAAGAGGGTGGGCAGTAGCGTTCTCTGTTCTAATAAAAATAAATTGCTATGACCGATCCCTCTTTCCAAGAGTGGGTATTAAGGCTACTACTTTGACCGTTCATTGTTATGGTCATTGCCCATTTTGCCCAGTAGATAAGCTGTGTATAACGGGAAAGTTTAAACCAATATCATTCATTTTACTTATTAAGAACATTATCGAGTAACAAAAAAAAGATTCGAAAATTTACGAATTTTTAACAGCCTTAAGAAGGCGTATAATTAAAAGGTTCTTACCGAAGGCTGTGTTAATTGTGCCGAGTCGAAGGGCGGTAATTCGAGCCGATGAGCGGTCTCCTATTATCGGCTGAAGCTCTTTTAACTTCCTCCGGAAATGGGAGTTGAAGTCGTAAAGAAATTTGAGGTTTTATGGTCGATCGACTTCGGACGACGTCGTATTTTCCTTTTAACTGTGTTGGGAATTAGGTCAGTTTTAAAACGCTGACATATAGAGTTTCTATTTATGTTCACTTCCCATATGATATGTAACGACAAGGAGTAGTCTGATTTTAAAAAACTTATCAAAATTGGTATAGGCCGTACAAAAAATATTGTATGTTCCCTTACTAATTTTGATCAGCTATAGATAATATTGTACGGAAAACCTAAATCGTTTCGCACATAATATTTATTAACAATTAAACTAAACATAAAACAAACTAAATTATAGCATCAAAAATTCAACGCTTTCAGCTGGTAATGTGCCCAAGAGACTGGCGGCATTGCCACGTTGAATGGCAATACTTAGCCTCTGGCCAAAGTCAAAGCCAGCTCTTGGATCACGGGAAGTGTCAACCAGCAGGAAAAAGTTGTTATTAAGTGTGTTATTTTCATGTGCAGTTTTTAAAATAAATGATTTGACCTTTCCGTTTCTCCCTGTATAACACAAGTTATAGTTCTTAATATTAATAGCACATCATATGGCTTACGAGAAAAATCCGGCTTTTATAGCAAGATTGATCAATTAACTATAAGAATTGAATAATGAATGAATATGATAATTTAATAGAAATATTATTTTAGTTGATCATTTAGTAGGTCGAAGAGAGCTGTTGTTTATAACAAAAAATGTTATACAGAATTTCCAAATATTCGCTACAAGGCTAAAACTACAATAACCATTACAATATTCTCCACGTTGAAGCCTAGCTACTGTTCGAGTACCATCTCTGTTTCATACAATCGTTCCACCAAAATATTTGCTTATGGAGGATACAGCGAGCACACATACAAACATAATCTACAGGCTCCACCCGCATCTGACTTGTTTTAATTTCAGACGCCTGTCCGAATTCGGATAAAACAAGAGAAAATAATGTAACCGGATAATGCAGTGTTTAAATATAAAATGTGAGCTTTTGGGACTGAGTGGACGAAAGTAGAATGCGTTTTTGTGTTACTTTATTATCGCATTTAATTAAATCTTAAAAGTCTTTTGTGATATAATTCTTGATGTCCGTACGCTGATATAATTCGAATGGATTGTATTCATGCCACTAGCTTTAACGTGCGGTTTCACTTACGTGGCTATTTAACAGGAATCGGATAAAAATTTACTAAGCAGTACCAGCGTATCTTACAAACAGTGAGCAATTTTTTGGAATTTGAACAGTACTTACTTGACACATTTTTTTTAAGGTTACAAATTATTTTACCGTTGCAATAAATGAATAATAATTTCGTATGGGCCTGAACCAATACGAAAACTATCATAAGTATTTCCCCATAACGCTGTCTGTCGCATAAACTAGAAAAAAGATTCCAAAACACAAAACTTACACACACTCTTCGCAACACATTGCAACCCAACACAACTAAGGCTAGCCCCAAACGAAATATGAAACGCAATAACACACACGTCAATATGCACCGCAGGTGTTCGCCTTCGATATTAATATTGTGCTTGTGCCTAATATCGCGATATGCGCATTATGCATGAACGTCAGCTATTTGACGCACGCACGACAACACGACGCCTTAGGGTGATTTTCAACCCGAGATGAGAGAGGTAGCGAGGCAGTTCGTGAAGAAATACAATAATAATAAAAAATGACAATACACAGTGGAGCTCACGGTTAAATAGTGACAGATACACGGTTCGAACTTCGAGGTTAAGCTGCACTTTCCGAGGTTGATCCGTGGATGGGTGATCATGTATTACATACCAAGTTTCTTTCGCGCCTCGGAAAGCACGTTAAGCCCTGCTGGTACCGGCTGTTATTTAAACATCTTTGACAGTAGTCAGGAGCCTGAAAAGTCTTACCTTCGGGTATTGTTTTACCCAGTACCCAAAATAATGGTATACAGCTGCATCCGGTTAAAATGGATGCAGACCCCGACATAGTTGGGAAACGGCTCGGCAGATTGAATTAAATTATGAAAAAAATACACTTTACAATAAGCTCTTTCATGACACGGTAGTTTGAAAACTGTCACCATAACCTCCTCCCATAGATTTGGTGGAAACTTTCACAGCAACGCTACGCATTCTGACACCGCCTAGCTACCTCACACATCTGTGGTGGAAAACCACCCTTATAATGTGCTGTTTATGTTTTATTTATGTAAGTATATAATGTAAGGGTGTGGTTGCGAACGCGTGCGTTTAATCGGTCGCGGAGTTTATAATATTGGTGTGTTTAGAGCTGGTTTCGCTTACTGTAGTGTTAATTTTGTTACCAATGTAAAGAGTTCGATAGGAAATAGTATTAGGTAAGACAATTTACTTTTATATTATGTGTAAATGTGGAGTTTTTACCTTATCTGCTCTCATGAGAAAAAGGTGTGAGTTTATGCAATATTATAAAAATAAGTGCTCCTAGCTATGAAAACAACGTTTGAAGTAGAAAAATTGTCAAACATAGCCAATATAAGACTTGAATGTTTGTGGTTTTTGTTATTTTCTATTAATAGGTTCGTGTTTGAAGACTATCTCGCCTGATGGCAAACGATGATGTGGTCGACGATAGAGCACGCTTGCCTAAAAGTAAACTAAACAGTCTTGACTTAAATCACCTCAAGTTGTATATCAGGAAAAAAACAGAGGAACTAGTGACCTGACGATGGCTTTTATAAATAGGCCTGGATCATCTTTGA
This sequence comes from Mamestra brassicae, assembly GCA_905163435.1. Lineage (NCBI taxonomy): Eukaryota > Metazoa > Arthropoda > Insecta > Lepidoptera > Noctuidae > Mamestra > Mamestra brassicae. The sequence goes on along the minus strand of LR991009.1, from coordinate 513,266 downwards.
GTTTTGTCTCATATGATTTGGGACACAATTCCATCATTGACTCTATATAGACACCAGAATCATACATTACATAACCACAGTAGGTACATTCCACGTCCGGACTGCTCATTGTACAGGTCTGTTATCTAGCTCTAGATAGAACAGCTCCATACGGGTTGATAACGATCACATAGACAGAGTGGTTTCAATGAAACGCGAGCCTAAATAGTGTTGGTACACAATAAACTGCTAACTGCCCCTATCATACGGTTGAACTTTCGTATATCCACCAGTTTTGGAGCTGCAAATATTTTTAATTTTAGGCCCTTATTGCTAAATAAACTTGAAAATGTGAGCACGTTTCTGCCTACTCTTTTGCTCTAAAAATGTGTGAAAACACGAATCTTTACATCCATTATATTTTTAAACTTCCTAGATGATTTGAGATCTAATTAAAGCGTGCTTGTGTAGGTTTCTAAGAACCTTTTATAGTAATGTTTGAGGAAATTTAAGTCACTGCTACTAAAATAAATCCTAAGAAGAATGAACACTTGGATCGTGCAACTAGTTCATCTTTTCGACCATAAAGTGCTTGTAAATTGTTTATTTGGAATAAGAAAGAAAGAAAAGAAAGAAAACTAGTTTATTTGGCACACACACAGACATACATTGTAGATGCAAATAGAAGACAGCTTAATTTTAAACAAAAACACTGTATGCCCCGCGGCTGTGCCAAATAGGTCCAGTTCAGCAAAATGCCAGACAACTACATAGGAGTTGCCTGACGCTGGTTTTCAACTGAATAAATGTTTCTAACATGGAAAATCATGCTTACTCACTGTGTGCTATGAATATACATCCCTTTCTGAATAAGACAGGATGTAGATTATCCTAACTAAAACAGTAACCTCATTTTCTTAAGCATGATGAACACAAAAAATGTTGAAAAAAGAAAACAGTCCGAAAAATAATTGAAGTAATAAGTCTCAGTTTACGGGCATGAAACAAAAACCTGAAGCCAGAGCCTGAGGCCTGACGAACTAGGCTGAAATGAGAGGAGTATCCTGTTTTTACAAATATCTTTGGAAGAAAATTAATTGAGAAAGCTGCCAAGGTCATTGCTGATGCTAAATGGACCAAATTGTTTTATGTTAGTGGAGTCTTTGTTCTCTAATAGCTACAACCTGGGGGTCTTTAAGTCAAGTGTATTTACACTTGACGTAAAGATAAAGATTAGAGAAGCCTAGAAGTAACCTATTTAAGTTATTTCTAGGCAGACGTGCTCCATCGTCGACCACATCATTAACACAGTTTACCATCAGGTGAGATTGTGGTCATACTTCTGTCTAAACCTTCAGGAAATACAGATATGATGTTATGTTAAAGTATTCATAACGTAATAGATAATTTGCCCCATTTCTAGTTTTTTTGGCTGCGATTTTTAGGGTTATACGAACCCTAAAAATCGCAGGCACTTTCGAAGACAACATATCCACTTTATTTATTTGATCTGAGACGAAAATATAAGGACAGCCATTTCTCAAATATTCTTAGTTCGTTTTGGGCTCTACGGCGTAGCAGCGTAGCGTGATAGATGTAGCCGTCTAGGGCGCAGAGTGCTACGATTTGTATTCGTAGCTGTATGAGAGTATTTTTGATCAACATTTACTTTATTTATCGAGTTATTCCTCGTTGCTTTTTCCGGTCTTTTGCTAGGAAAGGAGTTTCACGTAAGAAGTGCGAACCCTGAAATGTTCTTAATACTTGCAAACATGCTATTCCAGCAAAAAAAACTTAATCTCACAACCTAATAAAACCCCTTGATTTACACCAAATTACACTAAACACACCAAAAAATCCAAGATTTCGTTTTGAACGTTAATTGAAATAAAATTCACCAAGATTTGTGAACAGTCCTACAAATATTTTTATGTAACAGCGGACGAAGGCCCACTCGTCCTAAAGTACATCCACACTTCCACAGCTCATCGTTTGTCTAAGGCTTTAATAAAACCTTCTCGAGAGCCTCCTTCGTCTTGTTTCAATTGTTTTCAGGAAAAAGTCACATTGTTGACATTTTGCAACGTTTCGACAAGTTGATAAGTTGCTTGAAATAAATCTTAGAGTATTACTTACCCTCGGGAGGTTGGAAATGAGACTTACCTGTAAAATAGAAAGAAATATGATTAGTTATGGAATTAAAGGAAAGATTCTAATTCCATGTTAACGTAACGATGAAATATCCACGCAGTCTGAAATTGACTCACAGACCAGTAATTTAAATGATTGTTTATTAAGTAGAGATCACGATAGACGTCGTCCTGCTATAGGTAACGATAACTTGTTGCCAAGGCAATATCTAGAAACTGCTCGTGGCACCACCTACCTGGTCCTATAACCTAAACTACGCACAAAAAAAAAAATCGGTCCAACCTTTGAGGAGGAGTTCAGTGACATACGCACATAGACAAGCATTATATGTGTAAAACTAATAATAAACAAACACATTGACTGATTAAATGAAGTCGGTTACTAAACATAAAATTCATAATACTCATAACTAAAATAAAAATCCTTAATGCATACGTTATTGCGACATAGTGCACTTTAAAGCGTAACGTAATAACGTATCCTTCACCAAAACTTAAAATAAAAGCACAATATTATAAGCTATCAAACACAACGTTGGAGTTAATAAACTCGAGCGAACTATTTAAAAGTAGGAAACTTTGCGATAACGCTGCGATCCAGTTTGATTGCCCAACTAATAAATGTATTGTGAGAATAAAATGGAAACCATAATAAAACACCATTATTTAATTTCGTGTGGTTCATAAACTTTGCAATTTTACAAGAATTTAAAAATAATACGTTGTTGTTTAGTGAACGCGTAATATATTTTCTAACACCGTTGTTTGTTTCACAAATAGTCGAGCAATTTTCGATTTAAAAACAATTGCTCGGTACGATTTACTCGTCACGTATTGGAGAAACAAAAAGTGGTTTTTCACAGTATTGTCTAATCACTAACAAAAATCACGGAAAGGTCCTTCATTTATAAACAAAATCTAATTCCTTTGAAAATCGTAATGAAAAATAACTAAGTTATGAATTTCAGCCTAAAATTGTCTACACTGAGAACCTGCTTATGAAAGGAATAGGTCTGGCTAAGCATATTTTTCTCATTCATCCTGGGCTTATTAAAATCTTCAGGGACATTTCAGGTGTGCGTAATGCGAGGTTTCATTTCAGTCATGAAGGCTTACCGTGGCTTCAATATGTTTGTCATTTAGATTACATAAAGAAAATAATGTTCTCTAATATTTATAAATATATCTAAAAAAATGATGTTCTCGTTACTTGAAATATCAGTTTTATTAAAGTAAACCATATATTTCTAAATAACACATATTTTTAATATCAACGCCACATCTCCTTTCTATGATTTGATTCTTAAACAAATACAAAAAACATTCCTACGTAGCATGAAGCTACGAATTACAAGGAAGCTCAAAGGAAAACTAATCTCCGCTACGGCGTAGCAAACTGCTACGAGCTACGGGCTACGAACACGAGGCGCTTACAAAAACAACTATGTGATACATGAATTTGTATCGTAATCATAGCACTGGAAGGTACATTCTAGTACATTTGCAAAAAAAACGACATTATGCTGGCTATTGAGAATAAATGTTCCAACAGTATTGGTTCTACTGGACTTCAGCAGTGCTTTTAACTCAGTTGACTTTAAAATTCTCTTGGGAATCCTGTCCTCCCTTAATGTCTCCGCACCAGTAATTGAGTACTTTAAATCCTATCTTCGGGGCCGCTCGCAGACCGTTCGATTTGACGAGGATTTCTACGAATGGTGTGATTTGGCTGCGGGTGTTCCTCAAGTTGGCGTCCACTCTCCTCTTCACAGTTTTTATAAGCGCTATCACAAAGGTCTTAACTTCTAACTATCGTCTCTATGCAGACGACTTGCAGCTTTATCGACATTTTAAAGTGAGTGAACTGGCTGGGGCTGTGACTGCCATCAATGATGATCTTGCAAATATCAACAGATGGGCTAAATCTTTTGGACTCTTGCTGAACCCGACTAAAATGCAAGCGCTAATGATTGGTGGCAGATACATGGTCAGCCAGTTAGATCACCAGTCTCTGCCGCCAGTAGTGCCCATTTTATACTCTTAAAGTACTAAAAACTTGGGCATCCAAATGGATAGTAACCTTTCTTGGGTGGTTCATACTGCTGATATTAGTAAAAGGTCTCCAAAATTTCTTACCATTTCACAATAAGGTCGATCTTGCTCAATCTCTTCTTCTTTCAGTAATAAACTTTGTAGATGTCTATTTTCTAGACGCAACGGAGGTACTCCTAAATAAACTCAAGTGACTGCAGAACTTGGGCATTTGTTTTATTTTTGGCCTCTGGAAATACGACCGTGCGTCGGAGTTTTGGACCAAATTGGCGAGATAAACATATGCTATGCCTACGCTTTAATATCCTTTACAATCCTATTTCTCCTCAATACATTCGTGGACGCTTTGAGTACCTCGAATTAAAATCATAAACATGTAACCCTTACCGGGTTTTTAATTCTAAGAATTTCTTATTTATTTTAAGAATGTAACTGTTTTTTGTCCCCAATAAATAAAATAAAATTGCTAAGTTTTGCTAATTTGAACTCTGGTGGGTTTTGATGGGCCGTAATTGAGTAAGGTAACATTTTTTCTGTGCAATAAAGCATACTCTGTTATATTCTGTAGCCGTTATTTCAATCACTAGAAAATTACAGCGAGAAACCAAAACCAATATTCATTTTGTAAAAGGTTAAGTACATTGTTTCCTTAAAAGACTCTCACGAGTTTCCCCCCAAAGATTCTAAACATTATCTGCAGTGCAAGAGCAATCACAATAAACATACGAACACCGACTCCTCCCTAAACCGCTTAAGTAATCAAAGGAAACTCTTCCATTAAGAAGGGATGGTGAATTAAAACACGTGGCAACCCCGTAACCCTGAAGTAACCCCGCTGTAACCTTGCAGTAACCCCACAGTGACGAACACACAGGATTCCTGGGGAAGTTCCCCGAATTGACGGAAGTTTTCATCACAGCAAATTCCTTAAGTTCTAAACACTATGCAGGCGAGTTGAAGAAGTTATGTTAAGCAAGTTTACGAGGCTGTGGCAATGTAGGGAAGTGTAGGATAAATAAAATGACAACATTTTTATCAGTTCACATCGATTTAAAAATGGATTAAGTTAAACATCAAAACAGTTTAATAGATTTGTGAAAAATATGCGACGGTTATTTTCTACGTAAGTGCTGCGAAAATACTGGCAATGAGTGGATATTTTCCACGACCATACGAGTATATTACTAATAATAGCTAAATTGTGACGACAAGATAGTTAAAATAAATAAAATCAGGTATTTACCACCGTTGAAGTACACTATGGACCTTCTCTGTCAAATCCATCTAAAGATTGTCTGTAAAAATCGCTTTTAGCGATTGCCTATTGTTGCACCCTACGATTTTTAAGCTCCTATATTATGTAAGTGTATTTTTGTTGCATTGAAGTATTTTCAAAAAAAATCGATGAAAACAAAATTAAATACACTTCAAGTAACATTCTTTCTATCGCACCCCAGATTTACGCTACTGCTCTATACTTGCCCAGTTACTGTCTTTTGTAACATGTTTCAAAATGCTGCTAATATAATTATTTCTTGGCGATTCTGAAGCAAAGAGCAAACTTGTCAGGGAAACAGAATTGTATTAACTTCGTCTTCCCGTTTGTGCCGAGATTAGATTACTTTGCCTACAAGTTTCCTGATCGCGTTACGTTATAATTTACTTCAAAATAAACTTATTATGCTTGCTTTTGAGACTTGAATAAGTTAAATGTGGTTCGTGACGAAGGTTTATTTTGTGATGCTAAAGAAAGGGAATGTTATCTTGGTACAAGGTACAAATTTCAAGACAAGTCAAAAAAGGAATAAATGTTACTCCGGTTGTAACCAAAGAAAAAACTTATTATTTAAAAATGTTTTTTAATACCTACAGTTTTATTGTCTGCGATGATGATAAAAGCAATGATGAAGGTATTGTCTTGTCTATCTTTAATTTATCATTACTTAGTACAAGACTGACTGTTTGCGCAAATCATATACTAGAAATAAATAACTCAAATTAAACTTGTCTTATTTCAAAACCTACCTAATGATAGACCTGTGTGGTGAGTGGATACTCTAAAAGAACTATTAATAATTAATTAATATTGTACATAATATGATATAAGCCGCGTATACCAATATAGGCATACATGCCAGCACTTATTTTAGTTTTATTTCTCACATGTAGTTATTTATGTACCGCTGTTGGTGTATTCAATAATAATAAATAGAAAAGGAGTAAGTGAGTGAGCTTGCAGCGGTATCTATTCTCCAGAAAAGTCAACAGAAGTTTGCAATACGCGAGGTTTTAAAACCTCACATATTGCGAAGCTATGTAATTCACGAAAGTTTTCAGAGATGGCGTTGAGAAGCGTTTGCAGCGACGTCTCCCTTTATACGGACAAAATAAAAACTTCCTAACTTGCAGCCCTCTAGCGGATCGCGCCAGCATTATCAACAAGCTCAAGACAGTCCCAGTTCACGGAACTTCCGGTAGATGGCACACAACGAAAAAGGATCTTCTTGAGACTTTTAACAACACTTCAAATCTATTTTGTGGTGTCAAACTATGGATTATTTTAGATGAATTATTGCCTCTTTGGCATCGTAGAGTTTGTAGTTATTATTTTTCTTATTCTTAATTTTAAGGTACTAAAGTATTATTGCTATTGAAGTATTGGAAACTAGTCTTACCTTTAACAGATGAGGATCCCTTTCAGCAGCGTCCAGCAACGACTCCGCCTCACTCAGCCACGCGACGAATTTTTCTAGCGACCGGTCGAAGTTCTGCAGCGACGAAACCGCTGAATGCAGCGCTTTGCCTCGAGCAACGATGCTATAAAAGAAGGATGGTTTTAAGGAAAGCAATTTGATTTTCGGTTTGACAAAGAAAATTTTCAAAGCGTGTTTACTTGGTGAGATTTAAATAGTGTAAATACATATCCCCCAGTAATGTTTTTACTTTTAATATTTTGAACACTGTTTATTTTATTGACTGAACTGAATGAAATTAAACAAGCTGAATATTTTATCTCAGAAAATGAATGAAGTCAAAAGCAAACGATTTTATTATTAGAGTTCACGTTGAAGTTACTATTTTAATTAAGGTTGTTATTTTAATCAACAGTTTACGAATGAAATATTCATGAATTCTATGCCTTAAGGTGAATATTTATGAGTTAGTTTATACAGAAGCTTGTTGAATATTAATCATTTGGTTAATTTAAATGTTAGAGTTCAGCAACAGTAGTTACGTTTATAAGGAAACACAGAATAATGTTTTACTCCTCATTTATTCTTCTTAGCTATCTAGTTTTATTAGTTCGTAACGTTTTTTGGCTGGTGTGGTTAAAATCTTATTTATTTCATACGCTGCCATCTGGCCTCCCCTAGCTAAAGTAAAGTAAGGCTTCGAAGTCACAAGGGAAGTTTAGTTGTACATCTGAACTGAAGCTAAGGTATTACTTCAATAGATGGCGTTGTAGGACAGAAATAACTAACTGTGGACAGATGGCGCTGGTTGTTACTACCAACATGCAAGGGGCCAGATTTTAAGGGGGTATGGCGCTTAAATTATTTGGTTTAAATAAATCAAAATCTACGCTAGGAATTTGTTAGTACCTACAGGTTATTATTTATTTGTAAGACAACTTACCTGTTATTAAGCTCATTGTATCTGTGGTTGATAGCCTCTGTGGAGCGTTTGATACGAGTAGTGTCATCGTTGCGATACACCGCGATCAGTCGCTGTGTCAGCTGCCCGAACAGCTCGATCTGGTGCTTGTATTGATGCACTTCAGCGTGGAATGACTGTGAACAAAAATAAACATTCATTATTAGATACGACACATAAATTAAATTAAGTCAAAACAAAAGAGGCAAGAAATATCCAAATTATTAAATTATTATAATAGGTATTTGTAACCGCTCTGAATTTGCACTTTTGTAAGTAACGCCATCTAGTGGCTGAGTTGAGAAGTATTTTGTGGCATACAGTTGTTAAGGAGTTTTAGTAATAGATGGCGTTATAATTAGGTGGATGGGTTAACCAAAAACGAATGTCTTTGGTTGTAGCAATAAAGATCGGGCGTTGTGATAAGCATAATTAATGTAATTAAATTGCTTCAGTTATATAAACATTAATTTTATTCAAAGTTTGGTCGTTGGGTTACAGTCACGTCATGTTTTTCCAAGAAATGGTACTTTGAAATCTTGATTGAAGCAATGAGACTTTCTTGAACGTTTCCTTATTTTCAACTGTGAACTCACAGTTAAAATCTTTTTAATTGGATTCTGTGTTGTCGATGAGAAAAGTTACGCGCCATTGACAATCTGATTCATGAGTTTAAAGAGAGAGGTATGGAAGTACAGGACATGTTTGTGATATTGTATTGTGTAGCATTGTTTATGGGATTGTATTTGTATGTGTAAATGAATAAATAAATAGATAAATGTTATTAATATCGCCAACGACGAAAAAATAAAGAATGTGTTTTTTTTTTGGGACTTCGGCACTTTACCGAAGTTTGCAACTTCATATAGCGGGATCAACCGAGCAAAGTGCAGACCATCAGAAGTGAGATCAGAACAGCGCTGAGCCAATGACGCTCTCACTAATTGATTTTATAAAACATGGTGATTGGAATATTCGGTACCGATTCCTACTCCATAAATCCAAACATTAAAAAAATAACATTGAAAAATACAAATGAAGCTTGTTGCTAAATAGTAACAACAGCACGAGTCGAAGCAACAGATCGACTAGAAGAAGCAACGGTTGCCGAAGACACTCCGTGAATTGGTGACCATTTTAAAACACCGAGATTATTTCGTGCCTTGGAAAGCACGTTAAGCCGTTGGTCCCGGCTGTCATTTGTATATCTTTGACAGTCATTACGGGTAGTAGAAGCCAAGAAATCTGAGACTAGTTTTGTCAAGGGGCATCGTGTTAGCCAGTTTCTGGTTTGTGGAAAGTCAGAAAGCCACTCGCTCCATGTAAAACATTCAGCTGCATCCTCAGAGATCTCAACATATTTGGGAAAATTCCAAGAATAATGACAGGTATAATGGTATAGATTACATACCACCTACAGCAAATATAAACAATATCCCACTACTTAGACGTCCGGATGCACGTAAAACACCGCCAAGTCCCGTTCGCATGCAAAGTGGAATATTAAAGGGCTTTGCCGCGGCCGCCGCCAATTAACGAGGATTTATGGCAACGTACGAGTAACTTGTACTAAGTTGTGAGTAATACTGCCTGCAAGGCGGGACCAGATATGGATGTTTTTAAGGGTTAATATTGTCTAAGTTTACTTAGTTAAGAAATATTGTGGGGTTGAATTTATATTGTGGCATTTCTTGAATATTCAGACATTTGTCGTAACTCTATATTCTAAGTACTATTGAGGGAACTCCACTCCACTTCAATTGAGTCAGATGCCATGACAATAGAGAAAGCTTTCGATTAATATCAATAGGTACACCACGACCAGTAACTACCAATATGATTGAGTTCGATAAAAATACTTTTTAGAAAATGTTCAAAACGCATGAGCTTCCAAAAATAACAGTGCAAAGGGATTTCCGTATCCTAGGCAGTTATCCCCGTCAGTCTATTAAATATGATACAAACCAAAAAAACAGCGACCTTTTTTAGCCGTGTAGCGCAATTTAAAGACTGTTCAACGCTACTTTCCACTTTATACAAAATAGGGACGTTGCCTGGGTTAAAAAAATATGTTTCTATTTAGTCCGTCAGTTTTGGATTATCGAAATTGTAATCGTATTTTTATTTTATCAAATCAATAAAAAATTACGAAGATAAAACGCATCAGAGTGGGGGCTTGTAACGTCGCTTTCCAGTAAAAAGTATACTGGTAAGTGACGTCATACGAGTTTACAAAGCACTGTTTCGTTTCCATTTTTTGTAAACGTGATAAAAGAAAAACACGAGTCCAATATTTTTTGGAAATCTATTTTAACTCTTAACAACATGAAAGAAGCGAAGAAGTGTAATCGAGGAAATTCCCCAGCTCTATCCCAAAGTACATTAAGACATAATACGTCAAAGTTAGCTCAACGCAAACAGACTCGGTTACAAATGGGTGTGCCTGTACTAAAGCAACACAGTACACATATAACTACTCACAATTCGTCTGTACGTATGTATCGTCGCGGTAATTATGCAAATGTACCAAGTTTCCGTTTACGCCGGCACTAACCCCGACGTTCATATTTTTGCCGATTCCACAAGAAATTATATTACTGCAAGTTTTGTAGGCAAAGGGGTTACTCAAGATAATGTGAGCAAAGTTTTGTCATAAAAACATGCCTATGAGACAAGGAACTAGCTAAATTTGATGTGAGTTTTGTTTCCTTAGTTTTAGGTTTAGATGTTTTGTGTAATTGTTATATCTAGTAGACTTTATAAAAGGATAGGCGACTTGTTCTCACTATTTCAAAAACGAGTAATTAAGGTCCTGATCACTTGCCAGGGTTGCGGAATTTGTTCGAAAGAGTCACCGCGGCCCTGGAACGCAAAGGGCTTTCTTTAGAAGGAACACGGATGGGTTTTAGTCAGTAAGAGTCTGACACGCCCTTCCGCTCCACCCAGAGCGGAATAAGTCATTTGATGATTTCCCATCCCTAAAAAAAGGGTCCTGATCACGGACAATGATCGTCAAAAATCCTATATGTTTGGATTAACCACGTGATATTTCGGTAGAGCGCATTTTGAGCCCATATATTTTGGAGTTTTAATCAAGACTGATTTATCAAGGATGTGGACGGCATTGGTAATTGTTTGCCAATAAAAAATACGTATTTATCATACGTCTATAAAGCATCGCAATGATCTAAGTTAGAAAAAGAAAACTTGTTGTACCGACACCTAGTAATAAGGGACGAGGGCAAACAGATACTTTCAAAAAGCAACAAGCATCTTCACAAATATATCTCCAATCGAATATCTCAGAATATTTCACATTACACGAAACTGTCGCGTCTTTGAATTGCTTTCATTAACAGATTCATGTGTCGAGAATCCGATCACGAATGAACGACTGAACGACTGAACGGAATGAACGAGAAAATATGTCCTCTATTTACTGAAGGATTTCCGACTTGTCATTTTCCTCATGTCGATATTACTGGGTCGTATAAGATTTATATTTATAGCCATGGATTCAGACAAATAAACATTTGAATCTACTAATTCAAAACATAATATAACTATTTATTTATTTATTAAAACTTTATGCACAAGTAAAATCACCGTACAAAGGACTTAATGCCTTAGGCATTTTCTACCAGTCGACCTTAGGGTGGTGCAGAGATAACATGGCAGGTGCAACTTAAAGAAAAACTAAAAATAGAGAATTAAATAATAATTATATTTATATTAATTTAACACTTTACTCTAAGTTCTAGACTTACTCTTTCACGCAAAAAGTAAAGAATGGATTTGGATTTAATTTGGCACACATATAGTTTAAAAACTAGATTGATACATTAAATACTTGTATTCCGGGAGAATGTTATTTTGAGCTGATTTCTGAATTCCACGCCGGAGTAACCTAAGCCGGAGCAATTTTCCGGGCAAAAAACTGACTGACGTCTTTCAGGTTTCAAACTATGCTATAACGCTATACCGCTACAAATATACGTGAACAATGAACATGTAATTTGACCATACAGATGTGAGAATGTACGTAAAAGCGACACCACTTGAAAGTCAATTTTATTTCTGTCTATTTTCTTTTTTTTCCCATTCAATTCCACCCCGACCCGACTGCTAGCCAAAAAGGCTACACACCTTTTTCTTTGTTGCCCTTTCCGGCCAGTTCGTTATTCTCTGACCAAATAGAATTACTAAACCTATATCTACAATTTCTCTTGGATGTAGACCTCTCTACACCATTGCAGATGATTTGATAGTACATTCATACAACGTTGCGTGTGTACATTCAGTTACATGTATTTGTTTGTATGTATGAAAAGTTAAGCAGTTAATTGCTTTACCCCTAATGACAAAAGTTTGACAGTCACACTTCAGCTGTTAGTCTCATCAAATTGAAACTTTAAATAGATCTTATTTATTATATTCTTTATTGTACACCTCATAATAAGAACAGGACAATCAAAACATAAAATAAGTGTACAATGAGCGGTCTTTTCGCACAAGGCAATCTCTTCCAGACAACCTAGTGTTGTCAGTGGACAAACGTTTTAAACAATACTAATTAAATATAATAATATAAAAAATAACATAAATACAATACCAATTTATATATTAATAAATATCAAATATATAATTAAAATAGATCTTATGGATCTTAAGGTCTTTTTTTGGACAATATCTAAACCCTAAACAATGTGACAATATATCAGCATACATAAAGTCAAAAACTCCATTTGACAATCGTTTTCTTTGAAATAATTTCAATTTGACTTGAACTCCTTGACGTATTATCAGTTACGATGGCGTGCAAGTGACAGTTCACCTAAGTAAACGCAATTATTATACTTTTGTGATAGGTGTACACCTGTCTCAACCAATACAGATGATTTGCATACCCATGCAGCGAACGTCGTGGACAGTCAGCTGCAAGCACACACACGGATAGATACGTAGAACTGTAGTGTGACATATTAATGCGACAGGATTCAGGAGTATCACACACTGCGGCGTCGAACGCAGTGAGCCGAGATAACGCGGGGAGACGGCATATCTTAGTGTGTCGAGAGATGTTACATGCGAACCAGCTTCAGAGGTGGATTATAACGTTATAGAGAGAAAATACACATGTGAAATTCATGAACTACAAGAGAAATCTTTATATTCACATACAAATATGTGAAGAGAATTTTGCCTAGAGGTCATGGAAGAGAGTGAGATTTCGCATAGTTCAATATTGGAGAAGAAAAACAGAAAGCTAAAATTACGGTCTAATATCGACCACCAAGCTGCCTCTTTTACCTATAAACTGTAAGTAAGGATACAGCTGTTACAGCGAAGGTCTCAAAGATGTAGCCTAGTCTAAATATCAAATTCAGGTTGTTTAGCATAGAATGTAGCGAGGGATGAAATTTCCTGCCTCAGAAATTCGATGGAGTACTTTATTAGACTTGGAAGGAAATAAATCTTTGGAAATATATGTACAATCTTAAATATATTGGAATCTGTAAGTTCGACTTTGCATCTAATAGCTAGAAACATTCTAAAGTATTGAGGAACGTTTTTCATACCAATATCAATATTGAGAGAATGGACATTTATTGACCTTCGTAAGTAACCAGACGCCCCGTAAAGCACATCGTCCATCACTATAAAATCTGAATACCATCCCAACATTTTTCAGATCCACAGCAGACACAATCCATTACAGCAAGCCCGCAGTCTTTCACTACATCTTGTAGCATGCACCTCACACTCGTCTGAGTGTGAGGTTCTGTACCGTCTGGTACAGACCACAGAACAAGAAACCACTACTGCCGGCGACTGAAGAGATCAGTGGGTAAAGTGACCGACACAAGCACACACTCTTGATTGGTTGGCGTCTACCGCACAAGATTGGTACATTTGTTTTCGACTTGAGGCAAGTTTTGAACTCACCTCTATCGGTACACGTACACCAGAACCGAGTCATAGGCCGATTTCGGATCGGAACTCATCGGACGAATGTCTCGAACGTTCGTCTGTATATACTTCTGCCGATGTGTAGTCTGACTTTGCAGACGCGTTTTAATAAAATGAAATTCAAAAACAAACTTTATTCAAATGCACTAAAAAGAAAAAAATATACAACGTCATTACACAATTTATATGATAAATAAATAAATTAAAGCTTGTCGCGAGATTTAAGTACTCGAATTTACTTAGTTGGAACATTTTAATCACATCAAGTTATTTAATTTACTTGTTTATCTACACAAGTAAATCTCGCGACAAGCTTTTATATCATACAATCTGTGCCCTTAGCTTTGCTCCCGTCACCTCCCGTCAACCGTTACCTACCCTACCCTACCGTTTCTACCTACCCTACCCTTCCCTACCTACGTACCTACCCTACCTACCTATTTTTTTTTGTTTTTAAACCTTCCCTGTAATCTGGCGAACAAAAAAAAAAACAAAATTAGCCAAATCAGTCAAGCTGTCCTCAAGTTATAGCGTGACCAGAAGAAATAGAGGTTCATTTTTATATGTGTAGGTAAATTGTGTAGAGATTTTGGGAGGAAATATCAATCGACAGCGCTCCGCATGCACAACGTTGTTACGATACCGTCTCTTGCATCGTCCACAGAGGTGTTTCCGTGCTCTCTGGCACATGCTTACACTTCGAGTCACGTCGTCAACCTAATACAAAACTACGGACTGTCGCGACGCGGTTCACGCAGGGATGTTTTATCACCTTTTATTATAGAAACATTACTTTAGTCTACACGTCAGAGAAACTGGAAATAGGTTTTCTGAAGATATTTAGGTGACAAGTTACATGCTTCTCAAGAAAACTCAATTTTTCGAAGCGTAGATGTATTGTCAATGCCTTCGTTAAATGAGTACTCGTCACGCATACAAATTACCTAGAAGAAAGACGAGACAGAAAAAGGGATGAGTACGGTCTTACATACCAAGCAGAACAATAAGTTCGTCTGGAGTTAAGTGAGACAAAAAAGATCAATTTCATTTTTATAAATTAATTTTTCATGTTTTATCGTCAGGCTTGTCTGCACCGCCAGATTACTCCTTACTTTATCATAATGAATCTATACTAATATTATAAAGCTGCAGAGTTTGTTTGTTTGTTTGAACGCGCTAATCTCTGGAACTACTGGTCCGATTTGAATGATTCTTTCAATGTTGGGTAGTCCATTTATCGAGGAAGGCTATAGGCTATATTTTTTTTTTTCAAAATTAGGGATCCGTAATAAAATCCGCGAGAACATATATCTAGCTATCATGGTTTAATCACAATAACCCATTTTGTGTTCAAAATAATTATTAAATCGTCTAAAGAAAAAAAAACTACGTTAAATATGTATCGTAATAGGTATTAATCTTTAT
The DNA here is from genome assembly GCA_905163435.1 of Mamestra brassicae. NCBI lineage: Eukaryota > Metazoa > Arthropoda > Insecta > Lepidoptera > Noctuidae > Mamestra > Mamestra brassicae. Next base: position 498,036 of record LR991009.1, on the reverse strand, counting down.
CGAAATTAAGCATTATGTTATCAAGAGTATTTATGTAGAAGTAAAATACTTTTTGTTTCATCTCAATCGGATATTTCGTTTAAAAGTTATCACGTGTGTAAGATGTTAAGAGTTGGTACCTATTAATGAGTTATGGGCCATAGAGTTTTTTATCAACATAAAATCCTGTAATAATCTTTTTCGAAATATATTTGTTGATGATTGTAAGTATAAGATCTTTGAAGAGTATAATAAATACATTTCTAAAATAACTCTGCTAAGGAAATCCACGCGCGCTTGATGCAAGCAAGACAAGACGCTGGCGGCGCGGCGGCGGGCGAGACGAGGAGGCGGAGCTTGCTGGCCGCAAGCTGAAAAGTTTGGTTGTTTGTTATGAACGCGGTAATCTCGGGAAATACTGATCTGATATGAAAACTGTTTAAATATTCAATAGTCCATTTATTGAGGGAGGCTATAATATAGGCAATATTTTATCTCGGTATTTCCACGGAAACGAGAAAAACGCGGGTGAAACCGCAGGGCACGGCTAGTTTTACAATAAAGTTGTGCCCCACAGTTAACTGCTTCATCAGCCAATATTCGTGTCCTTTCACAAAGGCTCCGACGAAACCATTGGAAGCCTCTAACCGAATGCGTATCTAACCTCTATGACCCAGTAACTGGGTAACACAGTAATAACTGACAAGATTGTTATCAGATTGTCTGGCTTCTGACCACCCATAACGACTTTCATATATCTACTAATGATAGCCGGGACCAACAGCTTAACGAACTTTCCGAGGCACGGAGAACTCTCGATGTCACCCATCCACGGACCGACCTTAGCAAGGGTTGCTTAACTTTGAAAATCGACTCGCTTGGCTGTAATTATTTATTCTTATTTAGCCTTTAGGCTGAAAAATATTCCTGTTAAAACGTCCACATACCTTCTGCTCCCTAAGCTGCATCTCCAGCACATCAGCGGTGTTGGCTGGCGGCTGCATGGCGGCGAGCCTGGCCTCCATCCGCGACAGCCACGCGTCCGCGTCGCGTCGCCGCGCCTCGTAGCGCTGCGAGTCGCCCAGCATGGCGTCCAGCTGCGCCTTGCGCTGAAGCACGCGCGCATTGGCCTCGTCCCAGTGCTCACGGAGGGCTGTTACTGTGGACAAAAGTAAAAGGGTTGATTAGAAATCTGTGTATCTCATATAGATGGAACTTTCAACACCAGTCAACCTACTATGCCATACCAATTTATCATGTTTTAGTTGTGAAATAGAGACGGAGCTTTACAAACAATAGCACTATCACTTTTTAACGGACTTCAAAAAAAGGAGGAGGTTCTCAATTCGGTTGTATTTTTTTTATGTTTCTTACTTTATTACTCCGTATTTGTGAACCGATTTGTAAAATTATTTTTTTTTATTTCATCAAAATTGATTCAGTAGTTTGGTTTTTGTAAAAAAGTTTCTTTCACGAAGGAGAGAATCGAAAGAGAAATCACGAAGGCATTGGCTCGTCTTAGTAGGGTTCAGAGTACTTGACATTTTAGTGCCTGTATGTAGAAATAGATTTTGATTTATATCAATTGCCATTAAAGGCAGCGTAAAGGAAACCTCAACTAATTTGTCTGTCTATCTCAACTGATGGTAAGCGATGATGTAGTCGATGATGGAGGACGTTTGCCTAGAAGTGGTCTATTCACTCTTGACTTAAAGACCCGTTGTAGCTATCAGGACGCACTGACTGAACTCCATACGCACATCTACATCTACACTAATATTATAAAGAGGAAAAGTTTGTATTATTGTGTGTGTATGTTTGTAATGAATAAACACAAATACTACTGGACCTATTTGAAAAATTCTTTCAGCAATGGATAGCTACATTATCAACGAGTAACATAGGCTATATTTTATCCCCGTACTCCCACGGGAACTACGCGGATGAAACCGCGTGACGTCCGCTAGTTGATAATACTCCCGAAACGTTGCATATGTGCGACAAGCTATTACAAAATATAGTACCTAATCAATGAACGATTCTCCTCTGTTTACTAATGATATTTTCCCCAGCAAAGGGTATTTTTTTACAGCTATTATGGAAGTTAAAATAATCTTGCCTGCTAAATGGTGACTGTCTCATTTTCTTCACTACTTTTCAATTTAAACTTAGGTAATTGCTTCCCTGTCTCCAAAGAGTCCTTACGTGAAACGGTTTTAGTTTAATTAACTGGCTTTTTATTTTATTTTACCTTTGAAACCGTTTGTGGGTTTATTCATGACCTGTATACCTTTTACGAGAGCCCGAGACGGAGGGCCTAATTAATTAATTAAATTAGTCTTTTTAGTAGCTACATGAAACGGTTTGTAGGGTTTATCGACGCGGGTTTAGCATGATACTTAATTAAATCTAAATATAGTATACATAATACATTAATGTGGTATTATGATTACGAATCTTCGCTCTCAAGGGAAATGATTTATACGTTTTTTGGGTCTAAGGAAAAAGGGATCAAATATATTGCAAATTAACGTGAAGGGATGTCTTCATATCTTTTTATCCTTGACAAATATTTATACGAGCATTATGTATAAATAGCTTATGATAAGAAGAACCCAAAAACTGTCCCTATCGCCCTGTCCTTCAATATATCGTCCCAGCCAATAATACCAGAATATTCTTAACAAAAGAATTACAAAGAACTCAACAAAAACAACCATATTACCAGTCCCAAATGATGTTTTTTTATGAAGAAAATACATGATATTGTATGAAACACCCAAAGGGACCCGTTTGTCGAAATAAACCATGTATATTAAAATATCTATTCACATATTCCGATACAAAATATATTCGTACTGCGAAATGTAATTCGATATTGAAAATACACGAACCGTCACAGTTTGTTTTCCATTGCGGATTTAGACGCGCGTCTTCAGTAATGTTATTGAATGAAGCCCGCAATGTATTCTAAAACAGATATTCATTCGAGGTTTGATGTGGCGTCGGAGATTGCGTGGTACCGTTATCTAGTAGATCAAGAAAGATAAGTAAATATGGAGTAAGTTCGAAGTAAATTGGTTTTGAACAAGTACACAGTGGAATTGATAAGATTCTTGTGAAGAGAGATTTGTTTTAATGTGTCAAACAAAGTGCTTGAGGTTTGTTTGGGAAAACACTGTTTTGACATTTTAATGGCTGAGGCTATGCTGAGGGTACAAGGAATTTGTTTGAGTATTCTGACTGTATCTAAGTATACGAAAAAAAAAACAACGGGTTGCACTCCGGGAGTGCCGGCAGAAGTGAAAACTTGAACATTAACGTTGTGCATTTTTGATATTTTGGAATGGTTAGGGAATCAATTGCTTTAATTATCAGTATTAAAGTACTATCTTTTATGTGGTAAAATACAATATTCATTTATTGCGCTATCGTACACAAACATGACATTTATATTACATTAAAAATTTCAGATTACTTCAGTACGTTCCCTCCGTCTTACGAATTTTCGATCAGGTCACGTGTCCTGATGCGAGTTTAACATTTTAACCAATCCCAAAAAGTGCACAACGCCGCTAAAGAAGTTTTCAATTTAAAAATGAAAATAAATTGGAAAAATACTCGGGCGTGTATAACATTATTTCTGTCATCGATAAACTTTACAAGTTTATTCCAATTTTAAAGATATATATGCAGTTAATTTCCAGGCACCTAACACCTAATTTATCTGCCATCTTAAAGCCTCCATCCAAGCCTCAAAATGTTGTTTTCGTTCAATTTCAGCTCGATCACGCCGCCATGCTCCAACCACCACGGTTAACTCAAACACAACACACGAAACTCACAAATAATACTTAAACACAAACGTTACAATCTCAGACCAATGTATGACTTTTATGAATTAAATATCGTGCATTTGAAACTTAAAACTCAATGAAATTTCAACTCTAACACATTAAAAGCAGGGTTTCATTTTTAATGGTGGTGAAAAGGGGTGGGTTCTGTTGAAAGTGATCTCATGTGTTGAGTTAGAAATGTTAATATTATAATGAAGATATATTTTCCAAGGACCGCCGTCTTTCATGTCGGCCTACCGAAACACTGGGTAATTAAAACGTTATTTTTGATAACATTCTCTCATAATCTTACCACTTTGTTTACATATTTACTTGAAAACGCAACACGAATATTTTATGAAACAAAAAAAAATCTTCCCGTGTTCAACTCAAACTTATTTTAAAACTAATGATCTGAGGGACATCCCGTATTTAAGGGATTTGCCGCTGAGATGAAATGCAACCTGAATTTGAATGCTTTTTAAGTACGAGAATTGGCCTTTATACATTCACCAAATAGCTAAGCCATCCAAAAATGAGCTACTGAAGACTCATTTCACGCCAAAATAAGGCAAAACATTTAAAAAAAGTCCGCACACAGTGGTGCGAGTCGCGTATTTCCTGGTCAAAAAGCAGTGCAAATGAGATGCACACTGAGTCAAATAGAGTTGCACTAAGCTCGTTACGCGATGCCAAGTGGAATGCTGTGTCAGTTTGATATTTCGCTCACAGTTTGCCTTGGGACTTGAATTTGGGTGTACGGAATGAAGTTAACTTTAACGTTAGAGATGTCATCGGTATGATTCTCATAGGAATTGATGGTTGTATAAGTATTTAAGCAGTTCAGTATAGGCCATAGCGAGAGTGAAATTGAAAACATACGATAAATAATAAAAACATTTTCAGCTTTGCAAGCTAGGACCCTCCGTATAACTGCATACACACATAAACTGACGCCTTTTTTCCACGTAGGAGAAACTACAGCCGGTCTATTCTGTCAAATGTCACCGTGTTAACTTAGGTGGAGTGAGCGTGAAGTGAACTATCATGCACACTTGCTTTCCCGATTTACTTAAGATACTGACAAAATAATAAAAATATTAGCTCTGCTTGCCATTTACAAAAATAGAATAAATATTGCCCCAAAAAATATAAAAAAAACCGGCAAAGTCCACGAAGGGTTGCGTACCATAAACGTTTTTTGTATGAAGCCCCCTTTAATTTTTAATTTAATTTAGGTTGGTTTCTTTTTGTTTTAGCTGCAATAGAATACACAAATTTCAACTATCTAGGGTTCCGTTGGTTACCCTTGGACCCTAAAAGAACTAGAAACGTTACACAATCAGGGTAGGTATATTAACAAGGCCATAAAATTAGTGTTTGTATTATCCGATTTGTCCCCGCAATAGGTTTCAATTTCCCAGCTGTTACCAAAGAGCAATGCAGCGATAAAATACAACCTCTTCTCTCGTTAAAACATAAGTAAATACGAATAAAATAACAATAATACAAGTTTACGTCCCGGACTTACTTCTTATGGCGCTGTAAAACTTTTCACGACATCACATTACTGTGGTGTACATAAAGTCGTGGTAACTGTGCTCAACAAATATTTGTTTACAAAACTGGCGTCCATATTTTACACGATTACTAAAAATTGTTGCGTTGGAGCTTAATTAATTAAATTTCGAGCACTTGTACTTTATCATTTTTTGTCGATGGATCAATGAATTATGTTAATATGTGTTAGAGAATAATAAAATTGGATCCGTTTTTCCAGAGTTTTGTATTTTTTTTAGTGGAAAGTTCTGAAATTTAGCTTTGACTTTAGAGTTTAAACTGACTCTAACTATACGTTCTTGTAATATAACATATTTACAATACTTTTCCAACATTAACTATAAAATCATTAATTTTAATAGTTCGACTCGCATTCTATTAAGTAGTAACAAACTCCTTAAAGTACGTCCATTCATCTTATAAAATATTCCTATCTTCACCGTCATTTCAGCGGCTCACCTACTAAGAAGCCCCAGACGACAACGTAAAACAAAATTAATTACAGTACGCAAGGGACACGGCAGTCGTTTAGCTTTAGTTTACAACTAAACTTTGTCCAGGAGCACGGCGCACTGTGCGTGGGGAAGCACCGCACACTGGTTACTTCGGTCACGTCATTTGAATTTACCTAGACTTCGTAAATGGTGATTGAGGGTGACAGTGGGTTTGCATGCAGTTTTACCACTATCTGGGACAGTTTACGGGTAAGTCTTGGTTTATTTTACTGGAGTTCAGGCGCTTTAGGCTGTTCACTTAATAATTTTACTAGAAAAATAACTATATAACTTAACTTTTCCAAAGCCTTGTCTCCTTTTCTAATATCAGTCTGTCCTTTGCTAGTGCGGGCCAGTCTTCCAGGAAATATTATATTAAAGGTTAGATGAAGCATTCCGAAGCCGGAGGGCAAAGTCATATTACCTGTCAGTAACAGCAAAAATGTTTCTATCAATTTCTCAATCAATTCATGAGATCCGCGGGGAATTGTGTAGCAAACAAATACGTACAATCTGGTATTGCCTGTCATTTTGATAATATTCAATAATATTCGGTGTGTTCTTTACGTTGTCAAGTAGACGAATAATAACTGTTAATAAACGTATGAAGCAAGTGAGAGTGTCCTTCACAAGTGAGATTAAGTAATATTGTGGGTAACGCAATTGGCTTACTGGTTTCGATTAATGAATCTCAGTTAATGGCAATCAACATTAGCCCGTATAACATGGAATTATTACCATAACTATCATTAAGCCACATTAATGCGTGAAGTTACAATTCAGTCTACTCCTCCGGGAAATGAAGGCATGATGTTATCTCATCAACATTTCAATAGATATTAATGCATGTAACTATCGGTAAACACACAAGCGAGGCACGAAGTCATCACAATAACATTTTCATTAAAACTTGTAACGCCCAGGAACACGTTATAGTCGCGTTTGTAACTACACAACTTTGTCCAGGCGTTCGGGCTAGTGAGCACACTGTGCGATGGGCAGTAGTTCGTGGCTCCATAAAGAGGATTTTTCAAGCAAAACATGGATAGTATCGTAATATGTAGTTATAATGATATAAGTTACTTGTGTACATAATTATTGTCAATAACTTTATAAATAAATGTCATCAAAACACGGAGAAATTATTTTTTTATTCGTCAAAATAAAAAGATTTAATGAGATGATTATTTTTAGTGTTTAGTATTGAAATATTGTATTTGCCATTTGTTATTTTTGTTGTTAAAGTTAAGAAGTAACTCGCAAAATCTGTTAATAAATATTTGATTAGCTGAAAACTTTATTTATTTGTTACTAATTATTATATTAAAGTTATTTAAGGTTTATTTTTAAATCGTCAGATATTATTCTGTGGAATTAACTTGGCAGCTTGACAAACCTCTTAGTTATTTTGAATCACTCAAGCATCAAACCTTTCAACAGAGCCCTCAAGTATAAGAGCGGGGCGCTTGTCTGAGACACTGGGAATCCGGTTATGTCTGCTGAAAGAGAAATAATATACATAGAACTAAATAAAGTATATATACATAAAATAAAATCAAAATAGCTTTTATTCTATTACTCTATACGTGGGTCTTAATACATAGGTAGGCAATGCTACGCGCCAGAATTAATGGCGGGTACAGAACGAAATTAGTTACTACGAGCGCCATCTAGTATCGAGTAGCAGAAGTAGTAGAGTCAAGTACCTTCTACGATAGTATTTTCTACGCTAGAAATTTCCAGTGTTCTCGACGTCTGGTCAGTCGGGACCGGTATTTAGGCGAACTTTCCAGATGTTTCGACAAAAGAAGATTCTGGAATTAACTGACCTATATAAGGCTCGCATAGCTCGCGGCCGAGTCATCAAGCCCGGTTAAGCAGTCGACAACCTCATAGGTAGAACTGCGAGACGTCACTCAAAATAAAAAAGCGACCGAGTCAGTATTGGATTTGCGATACAGGCGAATACTTCGGAAGCGATCTTCAAGTGCGAATAAAGTGATCAGTGGTGAAGTTGTGTTTTATAATTAGTGAGTTTAAAGTTGCAATTAGTGTTTTTAAATTAAAGTGTCATTTTGGTTATTTAATCGGCTGTCTTTATTGTCACAAACCCCAAGCTCGTTACAGTAATTATAAATTTACATTGAGGTACATCAACATAAATCTCTATGAAAAGTAGTGAAATATCAATTTAATTGTACGTCACATATTTCATCAATACATTGTAATTTTATAACAGTGAGACATTTATTATTGAAGCAGTTTCAATAAAATTCACATGAAAAAGTTTGGAAAGAGTTATAAAATAAAAGATTTTTATTATAATTGAATTCTCTACCAGCAGGTGCGACGAACATAAAATAAACCGTTTCACACGAAATCACTTTACAGAGCTCCCCACATTGTTAGAGGCTTTAAAAAATACGACAGTTCGTTCGAAGCCGGTAAGCCTAAAATCTTCGTTTAACGAGGTCTAATCGACCCGCCAGCAGACGCCATTTGTGGCCATCGGAGGGTTAACACGAACTGGCCGCTTATTGATCACTTTTTGGACAGAAGGGTCCACTGTACCCGACTACCACTCCTCTATGATTAAGAGGGGAGGGTATATTTTTGTCTATGAATTAACATAGACTGTGCCCACTGTGCACGGAGAAGGAAAGCTTTATTCGGCGTTAAATACAGAAGCCTCGTTTAAACTCGTTCCTGACGGCTTGGCCGGAGAACACAAAACAAACAGAATGTTGGAAAGCTATGGGGAGAGCTTTGTTTTTTTTAATTCAGGTATATCAACAAAAAAAGCCGTAGTAGTTTAAACTTCCAGCCTAACAAAACAATATCATATTTAGTAGAGGACAAACTGAACCTATTTGTATCAAAGGTTGACTAGTAGAGAATCCCTTGATGCATTAAGTCCGCCCATGTACCACTATTGTATGTACATAAAGTTTAAATAAATAAATAAATTTATATCATAACAAATGCTTTCAACTATATTCCATTCTACTAGCTTTTGCCCACGACTTCGTAAGCGCATATCCCATTTTTTCCCGTTCCTGTAGGAATTTTCCGTTCCCTAAAAGCCTTCTTCATGAATCATATACAAAAATAATTTTCTATACCCGACCGGTAGTTTCAGAAACAAGCGCATATTTTATTAGTATAAACAAATTGGGCATGCCTAGTTACAAACACATAACTTACAAGTTACACTATACTTTATAACATTCGTACCACGATGGTTGTACACTCCGGTGAGTTTGCAAACATAAACGTTATTTCAAAGCCACATAGGTACATGGTTTGAAATAACTTCACCGGTAAAAAATACAATGATACCGTAACATTTTACACGAGATAAAAAAAAACTCGGGGATACTGCAACAGCTGCAAAATACGCGCCTCGAACTGTGATACCGGGATTTAGAATAGTTTTTATGTTTTGAAATGGTTTTTTATTGAATCATGGAACTATAAACTTCTATTTGCATTTTGATTTTTATTTGGAATGTTTGCATATCTGTTACAAATTTTTGCTCCACTGTGTTATGTTTAAATAAATATTGCTATTCAAATTATAATAAATGAACTGGTGTATATTTACAGAGTATTCGATTTCTCTATATCTATCTACACAAAAATATATCGTCCCCTCCCGCCCATCCTACGAAAATAATCTCCAAGTCTGTGTAAACACTCAAGAACTGGGCTATTCACAGCCAAAAATCAGACTTAAAACAAGGTGTTGCCAGCCAATACAAAGAAAACAAAACAAATAAACTCTTTTCCGCCCTCTTCACGAACATAATTGGCAATTGTAACACACAATGTGTATCCACATCTGCGAAACAATTCCCTTTGACAACAAGAATATTAAGACGAAATAAAAAGACAGCTTGACACAGTCGAAAATAATTTCAGTATAACAACAATTACTGAGTAAAAAAGGTACGTCGAGTGACATCAAAGGAATCTCTCTCTCGCCGCTGGTTACATCACTCGCCTAATTAAGTAAAATAAACTGAATACTGCGGCCTTATTAGCGGGCAAGTTATCAGATGTCTGGAGATGGGATAACTAGATACCTAATTAGAGTAAAAATTACGCTTTGTTGCTACTTGAGGTCGTATCGTGGATGGGTGACCATCAATTAGAACTGAAATTTCACCCGCTGTTGTTTTTAGTCTTTTTCAGTCGTTACGGGTAGGTAGTCAGACGCCAGAAAATCTGACTGCTAAGGGGTACCCAGTTAGGTACTGAGTTGTGGGTCGCTCTATGTAATACAAATACTGGTATTCAGCAGCATTCGGTTAGAAACCGACCCACACATAGTTGTGAAAAGTAATAACAGATTGAAACATAACCAAAACTCATCACCAAAAAGGTCCAAATATTCAGTACCAGTAACAACCCTATTAACCCTAAAATGGGAGTGTATTGGTAAGCCAGGCCGAAACGGTGTTAGAGTCACACAATGGATAAATGCAGAAGGACGACTCCATACAACGAGCGAAAACGCAGACGTAGTTATATTACTCTCTTGTAAAGTAGACTTATAGACTTACACACTGAACTTTTCTGACGATTTGTTTGACTTTGTCGTACGCGTCTGTGTGCGTGTGACTGTTCTCGCTAGTAATTCGGAGCTGATCTTCTGCGTCTATCTATTCTCTGTCCGAGTGCCGACAGCCGAGAGATTGTAAAAAGCTCGCGCTATGGTTTAATGACCGAATCACAATTAGCGATACCGCCCTTTTAGTTAATTAAACCCTTAGGAGAGGCCGCTTGATTGAGAAAGAACACGTTCGCTTTATGTTTGATTAGGTATTAAGGTTCAAGTGGTAATCTTTTTCATCATCATCAACAAAATGCTTATTTTTCGTCGAACAGACGTTCTAAAGTGATTAAAAATTCTGATGGTTAAGAGCTATGTTATTCATAATAGATAGCTTTCTAAGTTAGTGACCCTTGCGGTTGCGGAGTTCGTTAAGTAACAGATGTTTCTTAGCCTAACATTTTGTTCATAACTAGCTTCTGTCACCGGCTTCGCCCGCTTGCAAGTCAACCGTTATTATAAGGGAACATACTCTCTGTATAAAAATTATCATATGTCCTATTCCAGGACCGGGTCTATCCGTGAGCCAAGTTTCATCGAAATCTGTCCATCAGTTAAGACGTGAAGAGGTAGTAAACAGACTGACAGATAGACAGACGGACACAGTTATTTTCGCATCAACATTAGTAAGCTTATCCTTACACATAAAGATTAGACAGATTTTGTAACTTATGGTGGAAAGAACATTGCAAAACTATAAAAATATGCTTATGCGATAATCTACGAAGTAACAAGGGTGTCTCATTTAAGTGAACAGTTTCTGGCAAAAAGCCAACTAAAAAGTAAACACCAAAATGAAGAAGATACGCCTGCGAGGTGATCCTATTTCACTATAAACTGTTTCCTACAATAACAATAAACAGAAAAACATAAACCCGAAGAATTGCCTTGAAGAAACAAAAGCTTTTTAATTTAATTTGACTGCGAGAAGGGTAGGTGTTAAAAAAGACAGCGTAACGAACAAGTTAATTAGTAGGGGGTTGGGGGTGCAACCGGGTTGCAGACGACATTAAAATTGGAGTACCCCTTTACGAACTGAGAATCCCTAATTTTGTTGATTGCACGTTAAAGTACGGAAGAAATAAAAAGATGTTTTTGTAGTGAATGTTAATTTAGAAGAGAAGATAGAAGCGCAAGGACAGGCTTGTTAAGTTATTGTAATAGACGTTGTTAATGAGAAGGTTCGGCTAACTTAGGACCTTTTATCGTTAAGTTAGGGGACAACACTGACTAGTGATTTAATAGCAATCGACTGTCTCTCTCAAGATCTCATGAAAAGAACTATTTCCATTTTATTGTACCACTCTTTTATAATGCGCACAGCAAAGGAGTGGAACTCTCTGCCTGCGTCTGTGTTTCCGAACGCATACAACCCTAATCTCTTCAAAATTACAGTGAACAGGCTTATTCTAGGTAAGCTCGCTCCATCGTCGACTTTGTCTCTGTCATCTATGACCTAGACTAGAGTCAAGATCAAACCAGAGCTTTAATATTCACAAAAAACCGCTCATTGTTTCTTCGTTGCTTGTAAAAGACAGTCACTACTTCTAAAATACTGGTATTCAGCGAAACTTTATAGCAATTTGAAGTTGCTTTTGAAAAGCCTCTCGTTACTAAGATTTAGTAATATACACATTACTATGACAGTAAGTACTCAGAAGGATTAACAAGGATTCATAATTTGGTTGTTAATCTTATCCGCTCCTGTCTGACAATCATTCATCTTGGTGGAGCGGGAAGTATATGTTCCGTCCAAAAATGAGTCTTGACAACTATTACATGTTATTGGGATAACGGTCGGCTTGGTAAGTTTTAGAACTTTGGTAGACTTAGTAATTTGTATTCATGTGGTGAGCTTGAGGTCGAAGGGACCATACTTAAGTTGTTTCGCGTTTGGTGACTATCTGAAATCTTACTTAAGTCATTGGAAAGTATTATATTATATTAATAACATAAACAACTTTTAGATTCTGTATTAGGCCATTTTGAGTAATTATAGTTAAAATAACACCAAAACCCTCGCATACACAAAAATTCCAGTCGCTTCAAAATAAAAATCAATCCTAGCATCCCACAAACAGTTTTATAGGAAAAAAAGTGAGTTAAATGACATCGCAAATGACACGTATATCGCGGGCCGGGCGGCGCGGCGGGGGCAGTTCAATCCCGGCTGAGGTATTATTTACGACGAGTGGCCGCCCGACAAATGCGAACTATTTATTATTTATACTACAATTATTTCACGGGTTTTTCGTTCCAGGCGGGTTTTCAATTTTGAAATAGGAATTGCGGTTTTTGTGGCATGATTGATAGCTGGTTTTAGAATTTATGTTTTTTAACTGAATCTGGGGGGCTACTCTCTAAGCCCGAAGTCCGTAGTTTCGGGCTTAGTTGCGGGCGTATTCTAATCCGTATAACTTTAATTTCGGAAGTCGGTGTCAAAAAGCCGGTTACTTATATTTTTTTTGTAGAAAGTTTTTAAGTCTATTTCACCTCGGCTGCGATGACAAAATGTTCCTTCCCACAAATCAAAATGTACTATTTTCGGGATTGAGTCAGGATTAAGTTTAGGTAATCTGTGCGAAGTTAATTCAGGACCAATTAATTTAAGATTGATTTCATGAAATACTTAAACCAAAATCCTTGCTCCATCCTACCACCCATCATCACATCGCATGTTGAATGAGATGAGGTTGACATTCAGTAAGTTATTTCATCATTAAGTAAGAGTAATTAACGGCACATTAAACATTTAAGCGAAATTGATAAAATGAGTTCAACATTTTAAGTAATTACTCGACAGGTCCGTGTCATATTTAAAACAATATTAATAAAAACATTTCATATAAATTTTCGCCGAAAATATTGAAATAACACAATATCTTTTTAAACGGAACCTCACGCGAACTTGCACATCCCGACAATAGTGACAAATGAACTCGCGATACGAGTGCACTGCAGTGCAAAATAATTTGTATGCTGGAGCGCTTCGATGGATTTTAAATCCGGATCGGCGATTCTCTCATTTGTATCGTGAATGTCTGCGTTGGATGGCAATGAACAGCTTATTACGACGCCAATTAATCGGGGGCTCGGCACTGAATTGCCACTGGCAATCGATGGCAATCGATGGCAATCGCTGGCAATAGCTTTTAGCAGTCCCGGATTAGCTGCCCCGTTAAATGTTTGCGATTTGTAAACATTGGATGTTTTTGGGTTTATATTTTTTACCTTTTCACTTGATTACACTTTTACAAGTACCTACATACTAGTAAGTACCTATATTACTATAATAAATATAAAATACTATATTAGAAAATAATGATTTAAATAAAAAATTGAATAAGTTAACTACTGAAATTAAAATATTGAAGACGCTATGTCATTCTTCATCAATGTTAGAAAGTAGCCCCTTAAATAGTGATAAAAAGAAAAAACACTCTCGCTTCAGTCAAAACGTATCATCCACACCGTCTTCGCCGAGAATCACGGATAACGCCAACTATGCTTCTCATCAATTTCTGCAACAAAAAGTAATGACGCTAGAAAAAAAACTTCAAAATGCTAAAGATGAGATAGAAAGACTAACTACACAAATACAGCTACTGGAACAATCTCTCAGCACTACATCAAAACCAGAGTTGACGTTAACAACTTCAACCCATCCCACCAAAGATATCAAATCAGACATACAGCAGCGCTTACCTGGAAAAACAATAGCCATTTTCGGCTCGCAACAATGCGTAGGTATAGCTGCTGCCCTACAACATTCAAGAAAGTCTACACAGTTTGAAAAGTATGGAGTCTTTGCCCAAACGATGCCAAACGCATATAGCGACACAATAGTTAAGTGCTGCATAAAGGCTAACCTTCGACCAGAAGACAAAATCGTAATATGTCTGGGTGAAAATGACCACATCGTCGGGCCAGTGTTGTCTGAGCTTAAAAATGTTCTTAAGTCATTTCATAAAAATAGTGTTATTGTATTGAATAGATTAAAAAATGACTATCTAAATGTCAACAAATTGAACAATAGTTTGAAAAACATTTGTAAATACTACAAAAACAGTCATTTCACAAATAGCACACATTTCAATTTGTCTGACATTTGCAAATCAATTAATTATATAATAGATTGTGAAGACTACGATAGAAAATATCTAAATCCAGTCGAAATTAGGAAGATCCTTGTTAGTAGCAAACTATGCTTTTTACCTAAAACGAAGTCAAATGCACCCAAAAAAGGTACTATTCCTTTTTATTTTAAAATTATCAACAGCAAAGAACTCAAAGTGAATAATTCTACTAGTACACCAGCCGTAAAACCTAAAAAAAGGTACCATACCTTTCTACTTTCAACCTAACACAAAAAACGACACATTTTTTCGTGCCTAAAAACACAACGCCTAAGTCACATAGTTTTAGAATCCTCCAACCAAAACATCGCAAGTGTACTATCGAAACAGGAGCTTTTAGAACTAACGTTACAGGAGATGAGAGACTTAAACAATGACCCACATGTGATTTGCCTCTCCGAAACATTTATTAAAAAAGGAGAAGAGAGCTATCTCAAATTACACAATTACGTTATGGCAACGAATTTTAGCAGGGAAAAACATCGAGGAGGCACTTGCATACTGATCAGAAAAGGTATAAGATTTAAAGAATTACCATTAAAAGAGTATGCAGCAGTAAATAGTTTCGAGGCATGCGGAATAGAGTTGACTGAGGAAAAATTGATTATTATTTGTTTATACAGAACCCCTCAGTCTGACCCGAACCAATTTTTAACTAAGTTAAACAGTATTTTGCAATACTTAGTCACAAAATACAACTCAAAAACGCGGATAGTTTTAGCAGGCGATTTCAATATAAATACTTTCAAAAAAGGCAAAATCACACAAGACCTGCAAGACCTAGCACACACCCACAACCTAAAAATTCATATTAACGTACCCACTCGCAAATGTTCTTGTATAGACCACATATTAAGTAATATACCTGACGCAATCGCACAAGTACTACCACTTTATCTCTCGGACCACGACACAGCGCAAATGCTAAGTTTTCCTTTGCGAGTCCAGACAAGAGCTGCAATATTCCATACTTGCAAAAGAGATTATAGTTCAAATAATATACATAAATTTAGAGAATGTTTAAAAAATCTATCGTGGTCAGATGTATATGTAGTAAATGATGCAAATATGGCATTCAATCGCTTTCATGAACTAATATGCCTGTTTCATAAACTCTGTTTTCCAAAAGTAAGGGTTAGGATAAATACAAACAATAATAGTAAACGAACGTGGATGACTAAGGGTCTTAAAGTATGTTCTAAAACTAAACGATTCTTAAGATATCAATACTATAAGAATAAAAATAGAACTAACAAGGTTAAATACACAACATACTCCAATTTATTACAAAAATGTATACAAAATGCTAAACGGAATGCTAATATTAAGTTTATAAATAACAATAAAAACAAATGTAAAGCCACGTGGTCCGTTATAAAGAATGAAATACACAGTATTAACTTTGGGGACAATATTGATCACATACAGATTGACAATGCTAAACTCACAAAACCTGCAGAAATAGCCTCGGCCTTTAACAAACACTATATAAACGGTCTTCCAGTACAAAATCGTATAAATAGTCATCGCAATGAAAACATCACTGCTAACTCGATGTTCCTCACTCCTATGTCTGAAAGTGAGGTAAGGCAACATATATTATCATTAAATAATACCAACTCTGAAGGCTACGATGAATTAAACACTAAAATCATTAAAGCATGTGCCAATGAAGGGAGTGGAGGGTTGACATATCTGATTAACTTATCTTTTTCGCAGGGAATATTCCCAAACGCTTTGAAATTGTCTATTGTTAAACCATTGTTCAAAAAGGGTGAAAAGTATGATATGAACAATTATCGCCCTATAACGCTAATACCAATCTTGTCAAAAATATACGAGAAATGTATGTACCATAGATTAATAAACTACTGCGAAAAATTTAATATCATAAGAAAAGAACAATTCGGTTTTCAAAAACGTAAATCTACTACATTGGCCATCTTTACACTTTTGAAAACCATACTAAATGGTATAAATAATAACCAGCTGGTAACAGGACTATTTTTTGACTTATCAAAGGCGTTTGATTTGGTTTCACACGTTAACCTATTACAAAAATTGGAGGCTCTCGGAATTCGGGGACTGCCACATCAATGGATATCTTCATACCTAACTGACAGACAACAGTGTGTCACTGTCACCAAAGTCGACGGAAATGGAGATATGTTGTTGTATACGTCTGAGTATAAATATATAAAACGAGGCGTGCCCCAAGGTAGCATATTAGGGCCCATCTTATTTCTCCTCTACATAAATGATATTGTTAATGTGACTAAGCACAAATGCTTTCTTTATGCTGATGACATTTCTATAATTATAACTGCTGACAAAAAATATAAATCGATTACTGACCATGAAATTGACATAAATAAAACAATTGCTGACTTAATTAATTGGTTAAATATAAATAATTTATCTATTAATCTTGACAAATCTGTATATATACAATTTAACAAATATTATAATAATAAATTCAATATTAAGATGGATATACCAAAAATTAACCAGGTGACAAAAACTAAGTTTTTAGGTGTAGTAATAGATGAGCATTTGGACTGGAAGGAACAGGTTGAGCATGTATGTAGCAAAGCGAATAAATTTGTATATGCCCTTAGAAAGATTAAGAAAATAACAAATATAAAAACAGCTGTAATGTCATATCGAGCGTATGTGGAGTCCTCGTTGCGGTATGGAATAATAAAATGGGGAAATAGTACCGACTCTAATAGAGCATTTGTCGCTCAAAAGAAATGTATACGAGCCATACACGGGATTCCATCAGATGAATCATGTAAACCAATATTTAAAAGGCTTGGTTTGCTACCATTGCCTTCAATATATGTGTATGAAGTATGTATGTTTGTACAGAAACATAGAGAACTGTTCAAAACAGCGGAAGATGTATGTTCACGAAGTCGGCGTGACCAATTTAGGCTGGTACTAGACGAGATGCCCCGGTGTGCTAAATATAATAAAAACTGTGTAGCTATGTGTGTGCGTATATTTAATAAATTAACAAATACGTTTAAAAGTCTTAATTACAGACTTTTTAAAATTAAATTGTATAACTGGCTGAATGACAATAGTTTCTATAGTATTAAAGAATTTCTTGAACATAAACTGTAATGTTGATACCATAATTTTGCATGCTTTAATATTAAGCAAAACATGTTGGACTCAATTTGTATTGTAACATCTTTTAATACCGTGTTTTCTGTAAATAAATATTATTATTATTATTATTATTATATTATACCTATATACGGAGTGCATAATATTCAAATGCCTTTAGTTTGCAATTCCATAAAACCGGTTACCTATTTCAATGTAATGGAAACAAAAAGAAAATTATAGGAACCTAAATATAGGTGTTTATACTAATAGCAATTACTATTGTCGTCATCAAGATAGCTGGAGGAGCTCGTGGCTATATAAAAATAGCCACACGGGTCGATTTTTAAGGTTAAGCAACGTTTGCCGAGGTTGGTCTGTGGATGAGTAACATACCGAGACTCCTCCGTGCCTCAAAAAGCACGTTAAGCCGTTGGTCCCGGCTGTCATTTATGTAGATCTTTGGCAGTCGTTACAGATTCAGTCAGAAGCCAGAAAAATCTGACACCAGTCTTGTCAAGGAGTACCGTGTTACCCAGTTTATGGGTTGTGAAGGTCTGGTAGGCAGTTGCTCCACGTAAAATACTAGTATTTAGCTGAATCCGGTTTGACTGGAAGCCGACCCCAACATAATTGGGAAAAGGTTAGGCAGATGATTGTTGTCGTCATCAAGTTATCAGGTGAATAACCAAGAGCGATATTTTTTTAAACGAGGCGAAGTATTGATATTTCTTCAAACCATTAAGCCAGTGATGTACACTTTAATATAACCTTTCAATACACCCAATATAATGAAAAAGTTGAATAACATCAAAGTTCTAACAACATACGCGAAAGATAAATATTGCTACCTGCTCAAATATTCGCTCCCACCGTTCGACCGAAAACACAGTAATTATAATTCAATAACAATGATTAAACTGGCTACACAGACCGCCTCGGCCGCTGTAAACCTCAGTTAACAATAATAAACCTGTTTAAATGGAGATCGAAAAATCGGGCATCATCGGGCCCACTCGGAAGCACTCGGAAATGCAAAGGTTGGAGAGGGCTGAATCGTCCGGGGACGCCACCATTTTCACGGTAGTGTAAAACTCGCTAGTAAGTCTGAATTGTATTTTGTTGAAGATGAAAAATGTTTTGTTTGGGTTTTGGAATTACCTTTTCTTGCTTTTAAATTCTGAGTAGTCCTCCATGTTATTTTTTAAACATTGCGCATTTCTGAATTAGCATGATTTATTTTTCATTGGGGTAACCTGTACAGTTACAGATACTTATGTATTAAAAATGCTTGGCTTCAAGTTAAAAATCATCGTGGAAGTGAAATCCACTTGCATAAACGTAGATGTATATTGTTTACCTCCTATTTAATAAAACCTACGTCAGACTAACCACGCGCCGGCCGGGCAATGGCTGCTAAAGCCCGGGCTTTCCTATCCCCTGAGCCTCAAGGCTATATTCTGTCTCACGTGGTTCATAGAAAGCAGAATCGCACGAAATATAACCTATTAGATTTCATTTTTTTACATAAAATAATAGAACTATTAAAAGATTTCGTAACCACGGTACTCTAGTCATGAGTTTTTATTTAAAAGCACAAACTATAATTTACAGCAGTTGTAAATTAGGCTTTATTTATTATTGTAAAAAGGTAGTAGGCAATTATTGCTTAAACGTTATTGCCTAAGTTGTCAAAATCTGAAAAGAAACAACACAACATTTTTGTTGAATTTGGACGCACGGTGTAAAATCTTCATCGGAATTGTTATTGTGTCAAGTATGAGACGTGTTTAATGAGTAATGACCCAAAAAGAAAGATTGACATTACGTTTATTTGACAAAGTCCAAAGGACACAATTGAGAAGACGATGGCGCCGCTAATGACGACCGACGTTTAACTTACTAAACAATTTCACTGGCGTCAATCATAATAAAATAATAAAATGTATTTTGCGGGGCAGCTACGATTCGAGCAAAAATAAAAGTTTAGCCATAAGCAGACATGGAAACATTCATATAAAGGTCCATATAAATCGTGAGCCCACTATGTCATACCCAGGCGGCAGGCTGGCAACACAGGTTGACGTCAGAGCCCCTGAACACCGTTTCATTATTCATAGGACTTCTTTCGGATTATTTCTGTGTCCCGTTTTTTTCGTCCGCCATTGTACTTTTTACTTTATAAATAAAATATAATTTGTGTGTCGTTTACGAATTCATAGCATTTTTATTTGCCTGTAGCGAAAAATATTGTTAGGTTTTTGCTTTTATCCTTTGATCATCACTGTAGCAGGGATATTCTCAAAGGGAATATTAGGACAGTAAATTAGAGAGACGTAAAATGTAACTTATTTGGCTGGTTGGTCGGTATTGTGGTTAAGTTCGGGTTCTCGAAAAGGCTTTCACTATAATAAACTGAAATATGTTTGTTTCCGAACTGTTTTATGTTGAAGTTTCAGTTTGTTTTCTGATTTCATTATCCGCAAACTATAGTTGTTTTAACAACGATTTTAACTAAGTTATAATAAACAGTCCTAGTTAATCTAATCTGAATTGATGAGTAAAATAGTCCGTTTTAATCAAATATCAGCAGTTTCATTGGCTTAGATTTGGCCATCCACGCTCTCTTTAAAAAATTCACCCTGTATATTAAGTATGTATCTACATTTGTGTTTCTATTTTTGTCTATGGTATTACTTTTAGTACTTTCTTTCTTTATTTTTCTTTAAACGATTGTTAAACTTTATATTTGCAACAAATGAAAAAAAATTGCCTAGACTTTAGGCTATTTCTGTTCATGCCAGGTTGCCCGGAAGAGATCGCAGAATGCGATAAAGCCGCAAATTGTATATTTTTTAGTTCAGAGTTTTCATTATGTATTTTTATTTTGGTGTACAGTAAAGACAAATAACATACAAATAAATAAATAAATAAACAAATTTCTATGTTACACTTTATTGTTACTACTCCAGGTATTTTCAAAAATCACGTTTATACTCAAGCTTACTCTTCACTCAAGTCATACAGTCATACTCTTTTATATCATAAAACATTTCCTAAATTCAGCACGTAATAAAATGTAACAGTTGAAGAAACTCGCAAATTACAAAAAGTCACTAATGAATTGAGCTCACACGTCGCTCTCGTTCCGATTGTCGTCGAATTATTTTATCTCAATTGAGTCCCGGAATCCCGGTGAGGAGTCCCGGTGTCGCTCGGCTTACGTTATTGATTTCACGTTTTTGTAGCCCCGGGCTTGATTCTTTGTACAAAGGTGGTACTTTAAATTCACTTGGATTGCTAAATTCTGATTTAAGCAGGTTTATTTTCTTTTATGGCAAAGTCAAATGAAATGAATGATAAATATGCATACTGTTACTATTTCTAGGGATATCTTTCCTAATCTGGAAATCGAAAGAAACAGGATTTTTTTAACCTCAAATCAGTCCTAGGCCGTGGGTCGTATGTCCCACGTAATTTTATTATGATGTTACTTCAAATTTATTATGGACAGGTGCTAGTGAATTGTTTTGTCATCCGTTATCTGTGTCATTGTTTCCCTACCTCTAACAACAAACAGCGCTTCGTATTCAATAGAAAATGGATTCTCCGTCAGATTATTGAGTTAGAAAATATAAAATGTTATTGCTTTGATATAACACAATACACATACCAGTTTTAGCTAAAGTTTGTAGGGAAGTTAGTAGATATTTTAATTCTCGTTTAGAACGATTTATGCTAAGCCAAAAATCCGTTGACTTCACCTAATCCGCACTTCACTTACTTTGCAATCCAAACATCATTGGCACAGAATAAAATCTAATCAATCACGGATTGATAAATGGCAGTCAACGTGAATATTAGCCGAGCTAATGCATCGGCCAATCAATCAGCAGCGGCGGGCTCGATTGATTCGCCGAACATGTCCCGAACAACCAGCCAATCAGCGAGCTACGGTGACCATGCGTCACGGAATTGTCACGGATTTTAGTATCGAATAATTTTTGTTCGGAATATTGTAAAATAAATAAAAATGTTTATTTATTTCAACTAGCAGACTTTACTTTTTAATTATTTGGTGACAAAAATAAACACGACCTAAATGAATATTGTAACGTTTCGAAATAATAACAGAAAGGTAACTAAGTAATAACTGAATAAGGGACAAAGTCTAAATTATCAACTTAATTAAGACTTACTTAAAATACTGTCCAATGTCTAAGAGCGTTTAGTTACTGCATCTGACAGATTCATAATTGGCTTTCCGATTTTTCGTATTAACAATTCTTATTTTTAAATTTCTGCCTCATTTTCATTTCAACTGACCAAGAAAATTCCTAACACCACACCGCGAAAACCATTTCACCCCACAAAAAAACGTGCATTATCTCCTGGCGACCCTAACGGGTAGAATTCAATTTGTCAGCTGTGCACGTCTCACGAGATTGCGGCGAGGAAGAGACGGAAGCGAAGCGAGCCAGCAATGGACTGTGACAGATACTCAGCGTCGTAATGGGCTCCTATTAATGCGGTAAATAAGAAACGACGAGCTGTTTTTTCTTCGTAAACATTTGTTGGAGACTGGAGCGAGATAATAGGTTGATTATCTTAATTTGTGTTACATGAATATTTTTTAAGTGGGTTTGTAAATTATTATTATTATTGCTTATAACACTGGTACCGCCTAGCCTTTTTCCAACAATTTGGCTTCCGATCTAACCGGATGCAGCTTGACACCAGTATATGGAGGCAGCTGACCTCTAAATCCCAGAGCAGCAAGACAGTCGGGACCAACGGCTTAACGTGATTTCCTAGGCACGGAGGAAACTCAGTAGTTATGGATAGATGGTCACCCATCTACGTAACGACATTGGCAAGCATAGGTTATCCTCGAAGTTCGACCCGTGTGGCTTTTACGGTTTAGCCACGAGCTCCTCAACTAAGTTACTCATAGATCTCATAGTTGTGTATGTATAATTTTATGTTTAAGCTGTGTACTTCTATAAGTGACAAATTCACCATGATAATTCATGTGTAAGTTGTTTATGTAATATGTTATAGTGAATAAGTCGTTGGAGTACCTTATATAATAAAATAAAATAAAATAAAATAATAAACTTGAAAGAAAGAAAACTAGTTTATTTGGCACACGCTGGTACACACAATGTGGTACAAATAAAAGGAAACTTAATTTAAACAATAACATCGTGTGCCCCGCTACTGCATCACATAGATCCAGTTCAGCAAAATTCCAGACAACGAGTAGTTGCCTGACGCTGTTTTTCAACTGAACCTTACGTTGAAGTGTACGGATGTGAATCAGCTATATACTTGCTAAAAGACTTAAAACAAAACAAGCATCTACCAAGTGTAAAAATCGAAATGATAAGCAGAGAGCAAACCTCTTAATTAATCCGGTTTGCTCCAGCTACAACTAGTTCGTTCCGGTTCATACCAGTTTTTGCGATGCTCTTTCCGTTGTTCCACTGCGTCCGCACTTTTTACCCTCGTTGGACTGTAAATGGTTAACAGGCAGTATGTTATGGAAATTTTAATAAAGCCCCGTTCTGTTTCGAAATTTTATTTTAAAAGTAGAAAACACCGTTCATTTTTTGACACTAAGTAAAAATACAGTAATAAAGTTACCTGAAAAATGTTCAGGAGATAAAAGTACGGGCAAATATATATTGTCAATACTCGACAAATCTAATTTGAGAATTGGGAGCTCTTATTGTTTTGTATCAGTAACAAAATAATATGACAAACACGAGAAATATCAGATATTGCCCTGTTGAAAGTTTGCCGTTTTATTTATAGGAGTGGACTACTATTTCTAAGTGTCAGAGAAATATATTTCTTATTTTAACGTGTCGTCGATAGAGCTTGTGTTATTTAACATATCTGTTTCAAAGATCGTGTGGGTCGGTAGACATATTGATAGCCTGTCAGTCGCAACCTAGCGGTGACCTAGTTTGCAAAAAACTAAATACTATTTTCTACATTCATTTTATTAGGTATTTTCTGCTTTTTCTTGAGAGTCAATCCAAGTTAAATGTTAACTTGTGACTTCTGAGGTACAACACCTAAAATTGATTTCGCATAATAATTGCTTATTTAAATAAGTATGGTTTCGCGTAATAATAGCCAATATAAAGTTTTTATCTTAAAATACATTGTCAAGTTCAGTTGAAAAACACCCCTTTAGCGTCACATTTTCATGTCTTCTAAGCCAATAGGGAGCTAAGAAGAAGTACAACGCAAGTAAGGGAAGGCGACAGCTTATATTGAAGGTGATGGATGACCAGACTGCAGGGATCATGGATCATGGGCCACTTACTGGGGGGCGGGGTGGCGGGCGTAAATTGTTGCTCTTTTATGTAGTGTAGGAAAGTCTTTTGAATGATAGCATGGTCAAGTTTTGTAAATTTTCGACATAACTTTTTTAAAGTATCGTTATTAAAAAATATAGATAAAACATTTTAAAACTTAAACAAGGAGCCCAAGAACTCCAGATCATTAATTAGAAGAGCCTTCAGTTTTTTTTTAATAGTAGTTCATGGACATTCTATGTAATATTATATAAATGCGAAAGTGATTTTCTTGATTTCTTTGTAACAAAGTCAAAGTCCAAACGTTTATTTCAATTAAGCCATTAAACGGCACTTTTGAACGTCATCATTTATAGTTCAGTAAAATAATAATATGACATTAATAAAGTGACTCTACTGTCCATTCAGAAAGGTAGATTCTTATGGAGAAGAACGGACAAGAAACTCCATAGTTTTCTAATAACGGTTTTACAAAATTTGGTATACAAAAATTAATTTAATATTATGCGAGGACGCACCCAGAGTATGCTACTTATAGGAACAAAGTATTACCAGCAGAGGTAAACTTATTCATTTTCTAAATAAATTTAGTTAAATGGTTCTTACATATACAAATATAACGCTTTCACGCCTAAATCTCTGAACTGATTTTGAGAAATTTTGGTACAAAGATAGATAGTACTCTGGAGACTGGTTATAAGCAACGTTTTTTTGCAAAACCGCGGAGAAAAACTTAATTTGATAGGTTTTATATTATCCCGGAAAATTAATTCAGTCAGAAGTATTGAATTCTATCTAGTATGAAAAGCTCCAACCCATTTGAAACAAGCCACACAGCCTCATTAGTTAGCACAAAGTGATGATAATCCGCCGCTAACATCGCGATAACTTCGAGTTCCGTTCCACTGGCACTCGCAGTTCCACTGTGCCACGGCGCCAGTGATAATGCGACAAACGCTGAGCACCTGAGCTCCGGTTCAATTCCATTCATTACACGTTCTAGATTTATTCGGCCAAAATTTAGCAAATTATCGCAGCTTAGATAAATCATTTTGTTACTATCATAATTATTTGTTTAGTAATACACAAGTTCATAATCATGCGAGATATTTGTGTCACGTCTCGATATTTCATATGATTCGAAGAGAGTATGTGGCCGATATTAGGCCCTAGGATCAAGAATGCCTATTATTCGGGCACATTCTTATATGTACTTTAACCATCTGTATTCTGAATGATTCAAGATAATACTAATATCTCATTTCTAGGCAACAACAACGTTTTTATAAGTATTCAGTTCCGTCACACCGGTTATTAGAAGGCATTAGGAAAAACACGGAAAAGCTCGGAAGCATTCGGGAACGTCCGACTAGCCGGCAGCGGAGCGATGATGCGAAAGAATTGCTTGAAGAATACTCTTTTGATGTCAAAGCAGCTTACGCGAGGGAGTTTGTAGTATTTTTGTTATTTATCGACGTGTGTCCTATTGTTGTGTTTAGAGAAAATCCGACAGTTTTGTTGGGAAAACAGTTGTGAGTTTTGTTTTGTTTGCTCATAGTTCCTGAATGAATGATATTTTTGTGGAAAAATAACATGCATTCAACAAAGCTATTTGGTAAATAGGCAAAAATATTAATTTTCCACAGCACAGCCAATATTTATTTCTAACTAGCTGCACCCCGTGAGAAATGCCTATGTGTTAATCCAGGGTGTCAGCTTCCTGCATACCAAAATTGCTCCAGCCGTTTGCGCGTGAAGAAGTAACCAACACACACACACACTCACAAACTTTCGCCTTTATAATATAAGTGTGATTATAGTATGATGTGATGTGTGCGTTATAACTTTTTAAGCTTATGACATACTTACGAGTGTGGTGCACCATAATTGTCTACTTAGCTCACTCACAACATTGTTTAAAAGTAGTTGCAAGTTAGCTGCTTGCATACCAAATAGCTTTGCTGACAGTACAAAAAAAAAATTCGTTCTATCATAATATTATTATGAATTTATGGTTTTTTTGGGTTTACTGAAAAAGTCTGTTAAAGCCACAGTCAACAAAACTACGTGCAAATAAACTGCATTTTATATGAACAGCATTTACAGGTACGTTTTAAATTCGCGAGAGCCGTAAATTTCCTTGTGTAGGACTTGTTTATCGCCGATAAACGTCTGCAAGCACACTTTACACGAATTATTTTATTCCCATAAATGTGTTCCTGTGTTCGTGAAGCAAAAACTACTTACTGTCGGGGAATTCCGTACTCACACTTGGGAGGTTTTAAATGTAAACTTAATATTATAAAGAGGTAAAAATGTTTTTATGAGATATTCTCTGGAAGTACAGCCTACTATGACGTACCAACACCATCATGATGCCGTTGTGAAAAGGGGATAATGCTATGCGTCTTGAGGAGCTCGTGGCTAATAATAACGGCCACACGGGTCGATCTCGAAGGTTAAGCAACGCTTGCCGAGGTTGGTCTGCGGATGGGTGACCATCTTAACATACCGAGACTCCTCCGTGCCTCGGAAAGCACGATAAGCCGTTGGTCCCGGCTGTCATTTAAGATCTTTGGCAGTCGTTACGGATAGTCAGAAGCCAGATAATCTGACTCTAGTCTTGCCAAGGAGTACCGTGTTACCCAGTTAATGGGTTGTTGTGGAGGTCTGTTAGGCAGCCGCTCCACGTAAAATACTGATATTCAGCTGAATCCGGTTTGACTGGAAGCCGACCCCAATATAGTTGGGAAAAGGCTAGGTAGATACCTAATGCTATGCGTCTTGTATAGCTCTGTCTCCCTCTCACATTTAAATCATGATGACTTTACGACGTCATAATAGGGCCCCGGATCTGATTACGAAACTTTCACTGATAGAAAGTAACACAATTGCTGAGCGCTTTATTCTTCTTATTTAAAACAAAATGCTCGGTATGTAGATGTACAGGCGATATAAACGTAACCGCGGAAAGCAGTGTGGGTATTAGGCTTACTCAACTGTATTCCTCGATTTCTAAATTATGCTTTTCAAGTTGAGTATTCGATACGCACTCACCTCAAATACTCAATTTAGAAACCCGCCCTAAGTCTCTCTTTTCTTAATGATTTCAAAGCGTTTTTAAAACAATAGCTAAAACAGCACACCTTCAACTAAACTTCTGGTTGGAGTATTATTTCTACTATTTCGAGTAGGTACTTGTAATTTCTTACCTGAAGGACTGCTTGAAGCCTCAAAACTTTTCTTTGATAAATTTCAGCGATTCAGTGAATAAAAATTGTTATTTGTTTCTGAAAGTAATTTACCTGAGTACACTGCCACCCAAGAGACTTAACTTATTACTTTATTTTGTAATTTTAGCCCAACATTGCAATTTTCTTTATTTATTTTACCGAGTTTTTATTTCATAAATAAAAGTTAAAAAGCCATAAGGGTACTGTTCGTCGATGCCAATTAAATCTACAGAAAATGCTGGCTTTAAAACGATGAATCTGCATTACAAGAATATTATTGTCAATTGTAAGGCTCGCACACGAGTCCCAGCATTATGCTTGCATAATATAACTTTTGTGATTTTGTTTACTCGTATTGTTACTTATTTTTGGTATGCATCATGTGGCGCAAATAAACACTTTTTCTTTCTTTCTTCTTTCTAGCAAGAAAAACAAACTAGGTATTCCAAGAGAGTTGTTTAAAAATTCACTGGGAAATATTTAATTTCATCTAGGTAGCCAATCCTTTATTATTTTGACAGTATTTGTGAGGCAAATGTAATCGAAATCCAACCCCTATCCTACTTAACCTCCCCGCGACTCCCTATCCTACTTGAAGGCAACCTCCCCGCGACTCAATGAAATTAACAGACACTTTACAAAAAATACTATATTTCTTCAATTGCCATGGTCATTTAGTCCATTTAAATGTAGAAAGTTTCATCAAAGAGATTTAGAATTTAGTCTAAACCGGTCTAAAGTCTATCGATTGACGCTAAACATATAAATCATATGAAACCCAAACAAGATGACTCCTTCACTTAAAAATCCGAAAACCCTCAACAATTAATCACGGGTCGTCCCCCGGGCCGTGACGTCAGATTTACGGCCCCCGCACAATACCTGGCCGCAGTGGCCCGCCACTCATAGCTCAGGCGAGGCCGGGAGATATTGCCAATATCCAGATATTGTGGATAATGAAGAATGTCTGCAGTTTGAGGCAATTAGTTGGGTTCGCGAGTTTATGATTGGGTTGTTATTAGAATGTTTGTGGTTCGTATACAATCATAGATGCAATATCCATTGTGTCTGGCGTAGACCTCACCCATATTGTGCGTTCAGCTAAGGAGTGAATTCCCTGCCCGAGTCTGTTTCGTGAAAGCAACAGTCTTTTTTTTGAGGTATCGAAAATCATCAAATGACTTCTTCCGCTCTGGGTGGAGCGGAAGGGCGTGTCAGACTCTTACCGACTAAAACCCATCCGTGTTCCTTCTAAAGCCCTTTGCGTTCCAGGGCCGCGGTGACTCTTTCGAACAAATTCCGCAACTGATAGCAACAGCCTAGAGGCTTAAAAACAAGAGTGTATAAGTTACTTCTAAGCAAGCGTGTGCCATATTGTCGCGACGTCATCGTTTATCATCAGGAAAAATAATGACCAAACGCGAGCAGCTAGATAATAAATAAACTAGCTATAAATTACTTTATTGTAAAAAGTATCTTGGATACTAATATATGTATGTATAATATTCCTTTTTTACATACATATTTTATATTTTACTCAAAGTTTTCAGAATAGTTTGTTATTACTATAAAGAAGTATTGAGAAAAATTAAACCTCTTTTGTAAGGAAAAATAGTGTAAAGGAAAGTTCTATTTTCCCTGGTTTCAAACACAAAGTTCTAAAGTTGCTAAGCTCTTGGAAAAGCAACAATAGCTAGCATATTTCCTAGCTGGTCGCGCTGCAGTGGAACCTAATTACAACCTGTACTCGGAAATATCTCACCGCTTCAGGTCTCAACAAACCTAACTATTTAACTGTATGCAAGTTACTCGAGATCATTTCAAGTGTATCCTAACAAGATGGAATGCAAATAATCCGATGATCTACGCTAGTCTCAAATTAATTATTATTTATCCATTGCGGTATAGTCTCACAACATAGCAATGGCCTCCCTTTTCTCATTACTATTAATTCTGTATTTAGGTTACTTAAGGACCAGGAGCAGAACCAGGAGGAGAGAATTGCCACTGCCACCCCTACACACCTAATCAAATCTAATATTTAAAAATATATTTTTTAATGTGGTGTTCACTACTCCGAATATTAAATTTTTTATATCACTGATACCAGAAGCTTGCAGCCCGAATAAAATCACGTACACGAGTCGTGATTTTTACCGAATAGGCTTCGGGCACGAAGCTGTGGTAAAGAGCTAGTCCAGCTTATTATGTTTGTAATACAATCCCATGATCATACAAACACCCATTCGAACATAGTTTTCAACGACCGCAGCGCCTCTGTTATCAGTTAGTAAGCGATTACACGTGAAACCGAAGGCAATTAAAAGTTATAGTCGCGAGGTAACCGCTCCGAAGTTGTCAACTTACATCGACTTGGTGTTGTTACCTACTTGTTAGTCCGCGTGCCTTTGATCATACTGATTGGAGAATATAAGGGGAATGGAAATATTGTCATAATATTATTTTATCTGAAGAAAAAGTTTAAGAAATAAACTTTGAAAATTGGCTTATATTTTATACCTGAAGCATCTTTGTCTGTGGAGTGGCAAGACTTTTTACAGAGTTACTGATTTATTGAATATATAAACAACCATTAGAATTTATTGATAATAATAATGTAACAGTAAATTGCTAAACCGTTGTTTTGGTAAGAAACCTAGATGGAAGTAGTAGTAATCTAAAAAGTTCTTGTTTTTTATCGCGGTGTACAATATAATAAATATTATAACTAGCAATAATAATCCGGTATCAAAAATAAATATTTTGCAAAAAGATACCACAAAACCTTTTCAAAAACTATTCATCCTCAAGATTTCAAAAACATTTATTTTATATTTCCCATAACAATGTCAGCAAAACGCTTTCCCTAGGAAATCCTTCGCGTAATAAATTACCATGAAAATGCACAAATAATGAAAGCCGCGCGGTGCGTGGAGCGAGCACGGCGCAGGCGCACGGTGAAGATTGAAACCTCCGTATGTATGCTAAGTATATGCGACACTTGCTTACCATATGCAATATATGAAGTATAAGATGGGTTTTTCGTGTCCTTGTTAATAGGGGTAGTGTGTTAGCTTTTGGCGGTTTCGAGGACGAGATTCAATTATGAGGAAACATCGTCTTGAGAGGCTTGGCTTGTTTTTTTAGTAAAAACTGCGTTTGAAGCCACTATGGGTTAAATGATTTGCTTCGTTTGTGGGCTTTAAAAACAAATAGAACAATACCTGATCAAACTAAAAACTTACAACTTTGAATATTGTATGATTTTATTTACAGTAGGTACCTAAAATAAATTATCTAGAAAACACAACAACCAGGAAATATCCAAAGCTTTCTTTATTCGTACATAAAATTCTATCACCGTTTTTAAACGACTTCAAAAAAGGATGTATTCTTATAGATATACTGTATTCAACTGAAGATACAGTTTTGGTAAAAACAAACAATATTTTGAGACAAAAGGTGCCAAGGAAGATCATTCGCTGCCCTGACAAATGGCGACCCAATAGAAGGAGCTGGACAATTATTCGTTTAACAAGAATTAGTCGGTGTAACCCGGAGAGGCTACATAAAGGCTCGGCGCACCGTGCTGGGGGTTGTTATTTCATTTTATTTCGACTCAAATTCGCTTTCATCGCTATTTTATAACTGAAAGCCCTTTTTATTCGGCTTGTCAGTTTTTTAAACGAAATAGATGAAAAGAAAATATCTGCTGTTGTGTTCAGTCGATGAGCTGGCAACCCTTTTTGCCGGCGGCGGTGGCGGGAAATGGTCACACCGGGTGCTTTTTTCTTTTTATTAGGCATGGACAAGGGTGCTATTTCATGCCTGTCAGTTTTGCGGTTCTCGGGAATTTCTCATTAAAATTAAGCGTAGAAAATAATATATTCTGTGTGACGTCGGACGCAAAAGAATAGCACCACCCCATCACTTCCCGTGGGTGTCGTAAGAGGCGACTGTGGGACTTACCAGAGAATGGGCAGCAGCATTCTCTATAGGTATTGCAACAGCTACACTGCGATCGCCATACCGCCTGCCAAGCGTGGCGATTATAGCAGCCCCCCATTTGAGGGAAGCCTATTTCCAGCATTGGACGTCTTTCGGCTGATACGATGATGATAGAAAAAAAACAGAGAAATAAAATAGAAAAATATGAGATAATAATGGATTCCACTCTTCGAACTACTCCCACAATCCAATAACCTGGTCTTTGCTTTTGATCCGATAATCCTTGCTCGCCAGATCCGAGTCTGTTTACTTTCATTAAACCGGGAAACTGATTTCAATTTAAGATTTTCTTCAACATTCAATTTTATAAAGAAATTGTAAAAATCTCCACTATGATTTAAAAAGAAATAGGTACAAAGAAAAAAAAAATACAAATTTAGGAATTCTCAGCTTCGTGAGAGATAAACTACATTCTCTAGATATAAATCTTTCCGCTATAACACCCAGATTAAGTTTCAAATTATAGGAGAACCCAAAAAATAACAGTTTAGTAAAAAAATATGTTTTCCCGCGTGTTTTCGCGGCCGCCATCTTGGCAGTCAAGTCACGCGCTAGAGAAGGGACATCCCGACAATACGCCGCCAAATATTTCAAAGGATTATTCACATGGATTCGTTTTATTACTGTATTGTGTTTTTCGTATGTTGTTCACTTTTTATGGCCCATGTTTTGTTTTTCAGTTCTGATTTTTCGTGTAATATTTGTTGGAAGACGGCTCTGTGTTCTGGTATAAATTGTTTTTGACAGCGCTCTTTTGATGTCATAGTTTTTTTTTTAGCAACTGGCGGCTAAAAAGTCGTAGATTATTTTTCAAACCGTTTTATTACTCTCTTGTAAAGTAGACTTTTTGGCCTTAAGCACTGTTAAAACTTCACTGACGAATATATTTTAAGAATTTTCAGCTTTGGTTGCAATGTCAATTTGTTGAACCTATATTCCTCGACAAAAATAAACATCTTCTATTTCATTTCTTCAGTAGCAACAAGGCATATTAGGAGACACAAAACAAATTGATAATGAAGTGCCTACATATTACAAGCGACGTCGCGTGCAATTATAAGTGTAGAGAACTTTAAATTGGTCGTTATGCGGAACAAAACTAGTTCGTGTCGACTGTGTGTGCTGTCCTTAATTGGGATACTGTTTGTTTTCACTTATTTACTCTGTGTTATTGTTCTAGTACATGGTACATATTTCTTATTTATTCTGCCGTCATGAGAAAAAGGACGTATCGACACAAAACGAAATAAACGATTTCCGACCCTAACTTTTTTTCTTAATGTCGGAAATCGGTTATTTCGTTTGTGTAATGTGTCTTTATTCCTTTTGACGGCAGTAGTATACACTTGTACTCATACACTTTATGAGGTAGCACGGTCAAAATTGTGGAGGACTGGTAGGCAGACGCTCCACGTAAAATACTGGTATTCAGCTGAATCCGGTCAGACTAGAAGCCGGCCCCAACATTGGGAAACGGCTCGGCAGATTGACTCATTTATTTATGTATTTTATAACACTGTTCTATTGTTTTCCTTTCTATGGCAAACTGACATTTTGACTAAGATGAGATAGCAAATAAAAAAGGCGTTGGTAAATAGTGATGGGATAATAATTCGAATGAACCAATTAATTCAAACTTTAACCTTTAATCAAACTTAGACCATGTTTCAAAAGATTTCCTCTAAAGTCCCATCAGACTCACCTGTTAAAATTATATTGCTCGGTGCTACGAGTAGGTATAACAAACTTCTAAAATAATTTAATTTCGCTCCCATCATCAATCTGTGGCGAAAAAATAATGATAATTGATCAAATTCCCGTGATGCGGCTTCATCAATCATCCACCATAAGCATCCTCCTGGTACCGTAAAATACGTGGAATATTATACAGGCCGATGTTTTGAGGCGATCAATGGGGCCTTTACGAGCGGATTATTTATTCATTCGTAACGGATTTAGGACAGCGCCATCTGTTTTTTGGAATAGTAACTGTTATTGTTTTGTAAGGGCTGAACATTGCGGTACGTACAATTTATATTAATGAATACTTACAGATGGGTTTAGATCACAAAAGTGAACGGTTGGAGTTTAACTTACGATTTGGTGACACCAGCAAACAAGTTTGTTAAAACTGAATATTACCTGAAACAATAAGAAAACAGGAAAATTTAGTAAACATTCTAAACGATATCTATATTATACTTAATACATATTATAAAACAAAATCGACACTAATATTTGAATGCCAAAGTTTGGACGTATGGAGGTTTGTCAAAGTCAAAGTCAATTCATTTATTTCAACTAGACCATTAAAAGGCACTTTTGAACGTCAAATTTACAGTTTAAAATTAAAATATAAGTGACTCTAGTTGTCCATTCGCAAAAAGTAGATTCTTATGGAGAAGAACGGACAAGAAACTCCATAGTTACTCTTTTCAAATATACGTTTTACAATATTTTGTATACATAGGTACATTGATCAATTGATTATATTATGTGAGCACAATGCATCCAACATTACACTTATATACAGCACACACTTATATACTATAGGTACAACAAAGCAATACCAGCAGAGATAAAATTAAGTTTGCTAGTAAGGGACATGGTACTCACATATTTACAATATAATTAAAAACAATGGATCAGTGTGTGAGTTAAATTACATA
Organism: Mamestra brassicae; assembly: GCA_905163435.1. NCBI lineage: Eukaryota > Metazoa > Arthropoda > Insecta > Lepidoptera > Noctuidae > Mamestra > Mamestra brassicae. Next base: position 464,063 of record LR991009.1, on the reverse strand, counting down.
TTAAAAACCTGAAAGTACACCAGTAAATAAAACAAGTTTGACTTTTTCTACTATACCCTCGATTGTCCTATGGAGCAGGACCAGCATGTTTCCAAGCATTCTTATCTTTAATATAATCATCTAGTTTGTAATATGCTTGTTTACGAAGTGTGGTTTTAATGTAAGTTTTAACTCAATCACGTCAGAACGGCTGAACATATCTTGATGAAATTAGGTACAGAGGTAGATTATAGTCTAGAATAACACACATGATACTATTTATCCCGGGAGTATGGGAGTTATTCCCTTGGGATATTTTGCACGGGCAGAGCCGCGGGCGGCAGCTCATATTAACATAATTATTTATCGGTACATAAAAAATCATCTCTGTCGAATAGTGTGGATATACACAGTAGCGGGTAGCCATAACGTAAAGTACCAAAATATGATACCCATTTACAGTTTGGTCCCAACTAAAAGTTGACCGATACGTTTTTATAGAACTCACTGACGTTACCCCACGACAAAGGGCGGCCACTTGTGTCCGAGACTCCCCCGGGATATGAATAGAAATATTGTTTTCTTTTGTCGTGTGAGTGCGTCTCCTCGGACGGCGATTCTGTCTCGAACTTGAAACTTATGTGTAATGAGAATAGTGGAGACAAGTTTTAGGATCATTGTGTTTTGGCACTGGAAATATCTAGACGGGGGAACTAAACTACATATTTGTTTCGCAGAACTTTTGGCAGGAAAATTGAGTATTGTTATCTACGCTTTGGAACGTGCAATTAGCTTATTTTTTTTGATTGACCGACATGGATAATGCAAGTGTCTGTAAAATGGTTTTATTTGAAATAAATGTTTTAAGTTTGAAAACTACAAAATACACACAGCTTGTTAAAAAAAACTATTGATAACCTAATAAAGTAAAAAATTGCAAACATGTTGTCATATTTATCAATCATTTGAATGTCTATCTAAACATTATATAAGCTTCTTCTCAACTTTTCCTCTAAATTAACTTTCTAGCTCAGTTCCAACTTGTTGTCCTCAACAAACACGTAGAGAAACAAACACCATCTATCTCCAGGTAGGCAGGTACGTCTCCCACATGTCGCGCGCTCAATGAGAGTGCGTGCACTTTGAGCGCGCGCCCCATTGTGCAAGACGTCATCGTCGTGTCGTCTCACACGCGACTCAAACGACCGCTGTTGTTCGGCTGTCTTGTGGAAATACTCTCTAAACACCGCGAGATGTCGACTGTTTAGTGATGAGAGGAATGCTTTGAAGTGTCGTTGTGATTTTGTTTGAAAAACTTATTGTTTTTGACATTGTGAAAACTACACATTTAAACTGTCCTAGGATTGAAATCTTTCAATTTGAATTCTACAAAACTGTAAATATCTTGGTACAATTTGGTTTTGATTTGGCATACTTGATTAATACAAAGCTATTTAGGCTTTTTCCTATTTGATTCGTTATGTCGTGCAAGTCTTGATTAAATTTTCACAAATTTCCATTCGGATTAACCGATTCGAAATCGTGAGAATTTAAGCAAGACTTGCGCCACAACGATAGGGACAAGAAAACAAACAATTCATATTTCACAACCTTTCAACACCCGCAAAAAATACCTAAAAAACCTGATTGTTGATCTCCAAAATTTTTCGCATTAAAACATGCCACAGATTTCACGGAAATAAAGCTCAGGAACATTTCCGCGATGAATCACCGCTGTCCGGCAGAGGGCGCTATCTTAAATAATTACCGTCCGAAAGCCGGCGGTGTCCGGGTGTCCAAAGTTTGGACAAAAATGCATTAATATTGCACGCCCGGTATGATGTATGGACTATTAGCCGGACTTCAAATATTCAACCCGGACAGGTTTAATTTTAGATGTAGAAAGGTGCATGTTTGTTTGGTGTATGGTGTGTAAAGTAATTATTCAGGTTAGTACTGTTTCCTTTGTTACCACGGTAATTAAATGTTAAAAACTTTGTGTGTTTGGTTAAATATTGTATTTTTAATGTAACTTGAAAACAGCATAATGTAAGAGAGGTTTATTATGAGAGACGACACGAGTATTATTTTTTAAATAAAAATATTAATGAAATCGTATTCTAAATGATGTTATGTAGTTTTATTTGATAATACTTTATTTCGTAAACAACAGATTTGACAAGTATTTTGTTACAAAAAAATCTTCAACAAATATACTTGAACATGACATTTTCTTTCTATTTGGCTGAATGAATTACTTTCATAACAAGATGAATGGACAACTAAGAATTAATTTTCCCCACAATGTTCCAACAAAACGGACGCCAAACTTACTGCTGTACGGAACACAACAGTTTCCGTGTCGAGGAGCGAACATTTGAACAATGTCGCCGAGGGGAACAGTTTCTAAGAAAATACAGCGTTTAGAAGAGTTTCATTGCGTCTTTGTTATTCTCACTCGAGAGTTTCCTTTGGAAAAAATATTGCAATGTTTGAGGAGAAAATTGAAAACTTTGTGTACCGTTTAGTACGGGGAAACTTGCAGCAGCCAAATAATAAAGGTAAGGTTTGTTTGCTTTGTTAAGACCTGGAATTGCTAAGAGATTTTTAATGATTTTCAGACGTGGCGACTTCACCTCTAAATATCTCAGCATCGTGACACTTTGGGGCACCATGTTTTTGACATTTTTTTGTTTGTTTAAGTGTCCTCTATATAAATGTGTCATTGTACGCAGAGTATTTGAAAAAAAAAAATATCGACTCGGGCCATGCCAGCTTCCTTACAAAAATGCTCGAAACTCCTGTCTTGCTCCTGTCTTGCCATGGGGTACATATCGTCAGGTATCTGTTGTTACCCAGTTACTGAGTAGTGGAGGCCGTCACTTCAAGTAAAATACTGGAAGCCGTCCCAACATAGTTGGGCAGAGACTAGGCAGATAGTAACATACTCGACACTTTTACATCGGCCAGTAAATGTAAACTGACCTGTAATTTCTGTTAGACCGACAGGTAACAACGGAATGTCCAAACATACAGAAAAAGGGTGTATTAATAAAACCCTCATTAGTACTTTACAAGATCAGCGATTGGTTCGCAAGAGCTTGATCCATTACCCTTCAACAGCGGTCAGTAGCTCTTGACGTACGAAGGTAGGGCGCAATGTGACACAAACAACGTAAACAAACGTAGGTACACACTTGACCACCGGCACCGGCCACGCGGGAGGGTTTACAAACACACGAAATGTTTATATTTAGGCTAAACCTCCCCCGTGTGACCCGTGTCAACCGTGCGAAGTACTCGCGTTTGTTTTTAATCGTTTATAGATATGGACGTTTTTAGGGTTCCACTAGAAAGCCCGCTTAGCACTAGAAAGATGGAATTTGGTGGTAAAATAAAATAAAGTATTTTAAACTATAAAGTGTTAATTTTCCTTAAAGTGTGCGTCCCTCTGCCAGCTAAACGGTAGTTTTAGAGACGTGAAAAAAATCATGGTAGTAGCATATACAATTAATTTAAAATGAAGACTATGACAGCTAAGTAGGCTTTACAAGTTACCGAGTAATAGTCGACCATCCTATGAAAAGTACTTGGAGATGAAAAAAATCCGTAAACCCAACTAATACATTCATAGAATCAAACAAAATGCACCATTCTCGGTCAGCAATCGTGACGTGCAACTACGGAACCCAACACTGCGCGTGGCCCGACACGCACTTGGCCGGTCTGTTTTTGTAACTCGAGTTTAATTTTGTTTTTACCTGCTTATTTATGAGGTAGATAAGTAGGGTATATAGTGAAGCTACAACTGGACCAATGATTGTTCCCGGCACCAAACGACACATGAAATTAAATAACAAATACATATTTCATACATAAACATAATGGTTCCAGGTTAGTAACTATCTAACTCGAGAAAAAAAGATAATTCTGGTAAGTTTACGCAAGTGGACCTAAGAGTTTGAAATAATAAATCTTAAGAATTGGCTCACGTTTGTACATACGCTGTCCTAATCTATTTGCATAATGTTTTGTGTGTGCAATAAAGAATAAAAATAAAGAGGAAAAATCATATTAATTGAAAGAAATAAGCACTGGCATGGTTTCATTTTAATACAATCATCATCATAATTCATAAAGCACGTTTAGTTCTTTACCGGAGACATTAAACATTTAACAAACCCTGCTTAAATGTAGCCAGACTAAAAACAAGCCGATTATAAACAATCATTTGTACCATCGATGCTTTTTACTCCAAATATCCACATTAACCTCCTGTCAGATAAAAATAACAGAATCCCAGTGACGTTCAGAACCCAATTAGCTCATAAAGAGAGCTGTCGGAGTGACGTGACCTTGCAGCGACGTCAAGTTGTCAGCAACACTGAATTATTCAACAATCGAGCGGGCGAAGATGACGCTTAATTTATTTACACTTTTATTCTTTTAGCAGAATGAAATAATAAGACGAAATAACAAGCTTTTTGTGCTGGATAAGTTTTGTAATGGTAAAAATATTATTTGGCAAGCGTTATCGCCATGTGAAAATTTTCGCATTTAGATATGGGTAGGTACAGGTTTGCGGAATTGTTCGAAAGAGTTACCGCGGCCCTGGAACGCAAGAAGCGTTTGAGGGGACACGGGTGGGTTTTAATCAGTAACTGAGTAAGAGACTGACACTCCCTTTTTCATTTCCCATCCATAAAAAAGGTATATTACAAACTGTAAGGAGCGCAGCAGTTAGCTGTGATTAGTAGAATGAGTTCATTTAGAGTGTTGACCTGAGACTCCCTGCAGTAATGTCTTCCCCTCCCTCTGTTACATCCATCCAAAGGTTCTCTTTAGATTGCCACTATTGTGCTACGTAAGGCTTTCTTCATCTATAGTTTCTGTAACTTTTATGGCATACAACTAATTGAATAAAGCATTCTGATTCTGATTCTGAAACACTTAACTTGTGTTCTACATTGACATTTTTGTTCAAGAACGAAGAAGCGTTCATGTAACGTTCATAACCATTCAAACGTCACAAACAGACAAACTTTTATACTTTAGCTATCTATCCCCCTTTCACCATCCTATCCACATCGTGTCATCCTCATCTGAACCAATAAATCAAATTACACAAACCGCTCGGTATTTAAACAGTCGTACTATAGTGCCGTACCTCAGCGGATATCGATCCGCAGCCGAGCACCGTCGGATCCGATCCGCGGGACTGACAAACTGGCAGTGTTTGTTCACAGGAATACACTGGCAGCCATTAGTAATGGTTAATGGGTAAATAGGAACTCTAATACGCATGTTAGAGCGGGAACAGGAATGGATAATTAGGTTTGAAGTGAAGGAGGAGAGATAGAATAATTGAAATGGTTATCGGTGCCAAACTGGCGGTTTAAAGTTATGAAAACCTTTATCATGATAATAATAAATCTCGACAGACAACGCACAGCCAGAACGACTGGTCGTAGAAAGCTGAAATTTGGCTTGTAGGGTCCCTGGGGAGTGTAGGGGAGCCCTACGATTTCCTGAAATTCCTTCGGGAATGGGAAAAAACGGGATATGCGCGTACGAATTCGCGGGCATAAGCTAGTGTCTTACATACCTACCGATGCTGGTAAGAATATTGTCAAATATACGCAACTAAAATCTAGTTTAGGTATATCAAAGCAGAGCTATTAAAAATCACCTACACAAAATATAATTATGTAAATATATGCAGCATAGAAAAGCGATACGATCATGCCGCTTAACTCTTCTGATATCACCACAGTGACAAACAAACGCATATGCAAATATAGTCACTATTTTATTTATTTAAGGCCTACGTTCACATCTCCAATTCATTTACATTCTGTCATTTGTGTAATGCCAACCGGAATACCAGACGTTCTGCTGGGTTTTTTTTTTTTTAAGGATGGGAAATCATCACATGACTTCTTCCGCTCTGGGTGGGGCGGAAGGGCGTGTCAGACTCTTACTGACTAAAACCCATCCGTGTTCCTTCTAAAGCCCTTTGCGTTCCAGGGCCGCGGTGACTCTTTCGAACAAATTCCGCAAACCTGGCAGGCTCTGGTCCTAGCGGGCCCCGTCTTCTATGCTGACATCTCTTTGAGACCAGACGTTCTGCTGGGTACCATCCACACTTGGTCGATATCCCGACTAGTCACCTAGATTTTTTTTTCAGGCACACCTTTTTTGTTGCAATGTGTAACTGTTTTATGTCCCAACAAAGTAAAATAAGAAAAATACTCAGCGCTTCTCCTCCACATTAACTATGCGCACAGCTAAAGTGTGGAACTCTCTGCCAGCGGCTGTGTTCTCTTCTACATATAACCTATCTGCCTTCAAAGCCAGAGTAAACAGGTATCTTCTGGGCAATATAAAAAAAATAAGGTGCCAGCAATTTGTCTACCAACTTAATTATCCCGATTTTCAAATCTCATCTGTCATTTCTTGCCAATACACTGCAAATGCACGTAGTGTGTCAATCTGCTAAACAATACATTTCCCTGACTGAACGCAGAACAAACACAGCGCGCGGCGCTTCATGAATAAGCGAGTGCATGGCAGAGCGAGCCAAGTGCTCGAGCATGTATCGAGAAGGGTTAAATATGATTCCGTTATGTGCATGAATTATTATGACTGAAGGGTCGACTCGACGCTTCGATTAATGTGTTTTTAAAACTGATTATATTTCAGCGCAATTTAATTAATTGAAAACTTTTACAGACGTCAGATTTATTAATAGCTCGCGATAATGTAGCCAATAAAATAGCCGCCAATCTATCTCTATACAAAATCCGATAAAATCGGAAATCTAAAAAAATCGGGTATAAGCGTAACAAACTGACTAACAAACAGACGAACACGGAACAAACATACAAGTAAGCACTTACTTTTTATTTATAATATTTTGCGAATATTATAAATGGATTAGGATTAATTAAAAAAAAACAATCTTAACTGTTTGCAATAAAAATGTAGTGTTAGGTAATTCGTTGTCTACTAAATGTACACAAGTAATGAACACTGGGGCTAACCGTAATGAAACCACGACAGATTACAAGTTGGTAACGGCTCGTAATTTCACCAGCGTGAGTAGTCCAATTCCCCCAAAGTCCCCAACACGAGTAGCGACAGAGTCCCCGATACAAAGGAGGCCGAAATAAACGTTCTTTGTGGGGGACATTAGCGGTAGTGGAAGCTTTTATGGGCTAATGACGCCCCGGATTGATGGGAGCGACCCAATTGTGGGCACACGAAATTGTATCGATATGTTGTTAAATAATGTTAATTATAGGTTATTTGTGTTGTGTTATATGGTTCATTTTTGGTTGTTTTGAATCATGTGGGTGATATTTTTTTAGTAATAGATTTTTTTTTTCAATTTTAGCATTATAAAGGTTTCACTACTCAAGGCTTTTTTTTAGATCGGAAATCGTGTAATGACTCCTCCCGCTTTGGGGGGAGCGGAAGAGAGTGTCAGACTGTCAGTACTTAAGGCTAAGTTCCTAGTGCTTTATGTAACGTAAACAAAAAAAAAAAAATTAGAAAAAAAACCAACGATCAAACTTTGCTCACACACTACCATGCACAAAAAGAAAAACATAATACAAAGAAAAAGTCCACTAATGTTGACAGCACCTCTTGCTCATACTAAAACAAATAGTTATATTCAAGCAGGTATCGACGTGGACGCGACCCTATGGGGTAGGTACAGGCATACAATCAGGGCGCGATGGGGTGAAAGTGGCTCCTCAATCATGGGAGGGTTGAGGGAACGCGCCATATTTCCACGTCGGAAGCACGGGGACGCACTGACCGACTCAATGGCAGTTTGTTCAAGTTCGGGTGTGACGCCTTTCAGCCAAGTTTGTTTTGAAGTGACTTTTGAATGTTTAGATTTGTAACTGTTTCAGTTGTCTGTGTTACTTTTTTTGTTTTCGTACAACAAGTACGTAATGTTTCATTTTGTGAATAACTGTTTTATTACAAGTGATAATTTCTACTATCGACTAAATAATAAACTCACGTAATTTAGTCACGAAATTATCACTTGTGCCTCGTAAGGTTCGAGGTTAAGCAGCGCTTGTCGTGGTCAGTACGTGAATGGATGATCATCATCGAGTCTTTTTTCACTGACTAATGAAACATTATCACTATTGCTATGAATCTGCCATTTATGGCGCTTGCCTCACTTATTGCAAGACACATTAAGTGCTCAACGTATTTAAAACAGACCGATGATTTAGATAATGTTTGTGTTGCAAGAGTTGAAAGTTGCTCTCAATTTACACAACTAATTTCAGTACACCGCAATAATAGTCAGCCGTTAATTACAAATCCACCAATCAGACCGACTCATCAGTTTACGCGACACTTGAACACCAATCATCTTCACCTCCGTCAGGCGCGCAGCGTCAGCGGTAACCGCGGTGCGTGTCCTGATTGGCGGGCTCTGCACCAATTAGCGAGCTTAGAGAGAGCTGACTCAGGAGCAATTTTAGAGAGATTAGCGGGAAATGTGATGAGCTTGTGGGGAATTGAAGGTAAGCAGCGACAGTGGTCTGGTACCTGGACAGATGGTCAGTCTAAGGGACTAACCACACTTATTCAGCGCTGTTCAGCTTTTGTCCATAGAAAACAACGATTTTGTATGAGATGCGTACGCATCCGTAAAGCTGAACGGATGCGTACGCATCTCATACAAAATAATTGTTTTCTATGGACAAAAGCTGAACAGCGCTGAATAAGTGTGGTTAGTCCCTAATTGTACGCACACAGAAGTTCAAGAACATGAGAATTTTTGACAAATCCATTAATATGGCTGATTTTTTAAACCTATTTTGGAGTTAACCTAAACCAAATCTTGATTCAAACCATTGCAATATTTGTTTATTTTTAACAGACTTCAAAAAAAGGAGAAGGTTCTCAATTCGGTTGTATTTTTTATGTGTAACTCCGTCAGTTATAAACCGATTTAAAAAAAAAACAAATTCATGTGAAGGATATACGTTCCGATTGGTCCCATAGAAATTTCATCAAAATCGGTTCAATAGTTTGGTTGAAATAAAAAGAGCTGGAGAAAATAGAAAATGTATCATCCAAGTTAATAAACTAAATTGCGTGTTTTGCTTTCCTGTGACTTTCCAGTGGTGTTGTTAAGTGTGGGGTACCACTAAAATATGAAAAAAAACTTTTTTGCAAAAAAATACAACCGACTTCCAAAATAAAAAAAAAACAATACAAAGTATAAAATAACTTTAATTTCGGAAGTCGGTTTAATTTTATACTTTGTAGTGTTTTGTTTTATAAGAAGTCGGTTATATTTTTTGTATCGTATCGTACACATCACCACTCTTCTTAATATAACCTAAAATTCATGTGGGTACCTAGTTTAAAGTTTAAAACATGTTAATCAAGAAATAACTTATAACGAACTGAGATCAGGCAAACTAAGCCCTGAGATAAGCCCTTGGTTAAAGGAAGTTGATAACCTGTAAAACACTACTTAATGTCAAGATTTGACAGGTTTTCAGAATAAATAATTCAAACCTGGTGGGTAAGAGGGTATAACCTGCGACATTAGTACCTAACGAAATGATTCTAACAATATCTTCTCTAGAATATCACAAAAAATATATCATTCATAGTAAACAAATAAAAGGCAGTCGATGCAGTTAATTAAAGGAGGCAGTCAGCGCGAGCGCCGCCGAACTCCTGCCGCGCTTTGTGCGCGACCCACACTCGCAGATCAGCCGGAAGGAATGCAGACGCGCTCACGGGGAAGGAAATGTAGCACCGTGGAATATTCAACGTACATTGATAGTGTCTAAAATAAAGTTTGTTGGCGTTACAACAAACATGCAACTCAGTAATTTGATAAAACACAGTATTCCTCTGAAGCTTAGATTGATGGCTAATTAGGAATGGCTATACTCAAAACTCAAATATTTTTTTTTAATTAAACCATTTACAGGCACTTTTGAATTGTCAAGGTCGGTCGGTCAAAGATGAAGCTATTTGCACGTTTCAAAGCGTAGATCTCTATGGAGAAAAACGTGCAAGAAACTCCACGGACACTGTTTTAAATCATTTTTTTACAATGTTAAGGTTGCATCATTCTTGTATGATATAAGAATGATGTAGTAACGAATAGTGAAGTGCTGTCTTGGCTTGTAACATGATACTATATTGAAGCATAGTTCTAGTTATAGATACTATTCACCACAGCCTTAACCCCTTCGAGAACCATGAGTTATTGGACAAAGTTGAAACCCCTTCATATCTCTAAATAACACCATGACTAAACTTTGTGCGTCGATATGATGGGTTTGTCAGTAACAGTAGCTAGCTACCATCGCGGGTACCACACGAAGGGTCAGATTTCACCGCTCGCGTCTGCTGCAGACCGGTATAAACGAGTATGAACCAGTATAAACCGGTGTAAACCGCATCGCGACTGCGCGGTTTGGTATAATGGAAGGGGAGGGACGGGCGAAATGGACGGTAATTTATTATGTATATTGGTATGTTTAGTTATTTATGAGGATAATGTTTTCAGGAAAGATTTATACAAAAAGGGCGATGGAAAACGTTTAGTGAAATAATTGTATGTGGAACGGGTTGTCGGTTGTCGATGACAACTGATTTAAAGGAAAATCAGAGAAGGACATTTTACGACATTTGGTACCTTTTCCTCTTTTAAATAACCATAGAAGTCAAGTCATTAATCGTAGGTCCTAGAGTACAACAACCAACAAAGCCTGGTAACCAATGTAATATTCATAACCAAAAACTACATAAATTAACCTACATTTACACCACCATAGACCCTACAAATCTTCCAACCACCACGAAACACTTAACCTTACCGTAGGCTGCAATTTAGCCCCCATTGCAGTACTCATACAGTTTGGTACGAAGCGATGAATAAGGCTGGCCACATACGTACGGTATGCTGATTAGGTTTCCTGATAAGGAATTCAGATTCGGAGACTTGAGAATGCTTGCCTTAAATAGGAAATATTCAACTAGGCGCACACGTTTGTGTTTTCTGAATGGGAAAAGAACCTGACGATTCCTTTAAAAAACAAACCGTATTTTCGGATCAAAAGAACAGAAAATCGAAATAGTCTCACGGAAGTCCGAATCGGAATACTCCTAATCGGGAAACCGTACGTATGTGCCCAGCCTTAGTCGGGTCGGGGCACAGCGCGAGCGGCGCGATAGATATGCTAATCTAGTGTTTATGGCGGTGGTCACGCGACCCTTAATGGCGAGGGCTGAAGCGTGTATGTACCTACTAATTGGGCATGCTGTCTGCGATTGAGGAATTGGGGGGGTGTAGTATCGGATATACAGTGTTTGGTAGAGGGCTAGCATAATGGCGTATCAGTTCTGGATTGTGTTTTTGATTTATTTCTCAGCATTCCAAAGTCTACATAATTGACTGGTGTATGGTCTCGTTACATCGCAAGGAACTTGAGATGACCATTACTGATAATATGTATGTTCAAGTATGTTTCGGGTTTTGTACGTCTGAATGCAAAACGGAACCCTTATGGATAAGTTGTACCACAGCCAATTTTTATATCAGCATGAGTTATGTGTAATTTTCCTGAAAAAAAAAGTAATGGAAACGAAAAGTTATATGGGGATTCAGCTACAAACTACAATCTACTGCACCCTGGCAGGCCGCTATAAATCCTCATTACAAGCACTCATCCAGGCGAACACTGGCCCATTACTAACGACACAACAGCACAAATTGACTCCATGCGATCAACCAGTGCGGGCAGTAAATAAAAACGTTGCTAATAGGGCTCCGGGTGCAAAGTATTGCACTACAGCATGGGGTAAGTGAATACAGAAGGGTCACTTCAAAACAGGTACGAGATAACCGTTACAAATACGTACGTGAATAAAGGTTACACGCAAAAGTCACGTCAAACAACAGCTGTTGCGTAGAAGTAAGTAGTTAAGACATCAGCGCCACAAGTCAGTCAGTCACGAACGATGCTTTTAAGTCATTTATATAAAGTCAATGACTAATTAATGACGTGACGGTCGGTATTATGAGGAAAGGTATAATTTCGACCATCCCAAAAGTACATATAATATTATTTGTTAAACCTTTCATATTTGAAAACCAATCGAGGTAAACCACACAACGACACCAACAAGGAAGAGCGCTTGCTAGACCAAAACTGGCTTATTAAAAAATATACGTTTTATTTTCCCAGCGTAAATGACTGCGATAGCCCATTATTTTACAAAACAGTTAAAAACAATAGGAATAAAAGTCTCCACCCCATCATAGTTACTGATTGTTCGCGCTTTGCGTCAAATTATCCCGCATTGTGTGGACTGAGCCTTCTTACCCCTCGTCTAATAGGGTCGACGCGGCGTAAAGTATAGCACTGGAGTTAATTGCTGCGCGTTGTGAGCGGTCTTACCCGAGCACGTGGCTGCTGTGAAATTTTAATCAGGTGGGAGATATGAGGCTGCGAGCTTTGAAGTAGGGAAATTATTTAGTTATTTTGTTGGTTGTTTATGGTTTTAATTGGATTTTAATACTCATATAAAGGTTCACTTATTACCAACTTTAGATATTGTTTAATGTTGTGAAATTCCATGCTGTGTGCATGGAATTCGCCTTCAGTGTTTCTACAAAAAGACAGAAATGATTTTATCGTCTTCGGTAAAATGCAATGCAAGTGTTCAATGAAAAGTGTTTATTTAACAAAAAGCCAATACTTCCCTTCGCCCTTGACCGTTCAAACTAAATCACAAAATATCTCCATTACTGTTCTGTTCCACTCGACCCGACACCACCCCTTTTAAATTCGCCGCCATTTTCGTCTGTCTGGTTCGAAATAGCCGCACTTACCCCTGAACTTCGCAGGTGGGGTGGCAAATGTAGCGTACTATTGAATTTTTATTAATACTACCCTCCACACTCGTACTTACAATACTTTGTTAATGGCGTGGACTTTACTATACGTTTAGTAATATACGAGTGTTTAGTTTATTTGGTGCGAAGTGTGTTTTAGTACAATTTTGTTAGCACGTAGTGTGTTGATTAATTTTGTTAATTGCTTGCGCTATACTATTGTACTACACTTTGTAGGTACCTCTCAGTGATAAGTTAAAGTCAGATTCACATTTTGCAAGAACGAAAAAAGTATACTACAAACAGAAAAATTTCAAACTACAGATTTTCTTCAAGTATTTTATCTTTAAATCAAGTTTTTTGTTGGGCATATAACACAGGCGGTACCAGGGCACAAAAGTGTAGAGCACATCTACACAACACACACATTACAGGTGCCGTAATAACCGAAGGGCGCCGATGCCCCCAAATGCTACCGTTTACCCCGATGTCCCTATTTACCCCGCTGTCCCCAAACGTCCCCACTTGCGTCGGATTTGTGTCCGCCTGTAATTAGCCTGTTGGGATGACTTTTAAATCTTTTATGGCCTGCACCAGGTGTTACAACGAATCCGAGTTTGAATTGGAAATTAAACTACTCGAAACTTGGATTTTATTCTTTTCTGAAGTGTTTTAATGACAGTTTCAAAGTTTATGATTAGGTAGGTACTTTCTTTTTTTTTTTTAAATGGCAGAATTATTATTTTACTTTGGGTTCATTCACAATAGAATGGCAAGTTATAATATGTTTACATTATACTCTTACCAGTCTAAAACTGCCTAACACGAGGATTCCGACAACCTTCAAATCAGGCATAAGGTACTAAAGGGCAGTACAATCATTATTTCCTAATCCACAAATCTCCATGTCCCGTAGCAATTAATGTTGTCAATGTCTATCACACGTCAAAGGCCCCGCGAGTGACGTAATGACACAAAATGGCGCCGTTTGCCGCGCCGTCAGATTATTGTGACCAGTCAGTTGTCGCGTGGGGTGGACGAGATGGAGGTTTTAATAAATGTGTGGTCTAATGGTAGGCAGTGTTCGGGTAATCATACTTAATAAAATGTGTGTTTTGATTAATACCTAAATAACACAGTTAGCGCCAAATATACCTGCAGGACGACCGGTGCATAGAATTTTTATCTGAAAACTAGGTTTTTTTTTCATAACACAAGGATTGTTTTAGATTTGCAGCTGGATTCTGACAAGAAGTTTAACCAATTCAAGTTATATTTTTATTATTCTGAATTATTTGAGAAGTCTGTTCAAGCCACAGATATATATAGACATACATATCTGTGGTTTGACCCTACATTTTGCTGCTGTCTGTACCTACTTAAATCACAATAATTCCAAAGTCTAGACTTCCTATCTTTACTTCGAAACTAAAATAATAAATCAGGACGATAACAGAATAACTACTCGAGCCACAGACTAATTCTTTTCGTTCGCTCCCACTGCGTTACACCCGGTATAACAATGCCTGCATACAGAATTTTCCCGCGTTGGCACTTCGCAGCCGTTTATAAGCGAGGGGTGTCGCATTCTACTTTAATATTGCAAGCAGACTATCGCAATATCTCTTGTATTTTATGGTTGCAGACAACCATAGAGCGCGGTTAATATTGGTTAACACTTGGGGTTTAACATTATGTGGAGATAAATGTTGAAGATTATGTTGGTTTAAGTTTTTGAGCAAATGGTTTCATTTTAAAATCAAACTTAATGTCTCTGTAATAATACGAAGGATATTGAAAACTAAAAGCCAATGATCACGTTACTTATTGAAAACTAGATGACCCTGTGATTGTATACCTCCTAAAATTGATTTGATCGCGCAACTTCTTTTTTCCTAAGCCAAGAGGTAAGTCAAGTCAAGAGCAAGTCAAAACTCAAAGCGGTTGAGCCGTTTTCGAACCTAAATGTACCTAAATGTACACAATACCTACCTAAATCAAAGTTCATTGACACTGAAGTAATCATAACAAGCGGAAAGTGCATACTTTTAATTTCCACATCTTTTAAAAGACGATAATCAACAAATACAATTTTTCTCTTTCCTTTGTCTATCCTAGAGAATAGCAGATTTATCTTAAAGCAACAAAAGGTGTCAAGTTTTTAATTCAATTCTGTGTACTATGAGAATTGCTTGCATTAAGTAAAACAGCGAAGTTTTCAAACACTTTCAGAGGAACGTCTTATCCTACGGTAATTTTATTCGGAGTGCTATCTCAGATGTAGTTTGCAGAGGGTCGGAACAGGTGCAAGCTATTCAGATTAGTCCGGTGTAATATGATTTTATTTGTACGTTTAAATGAGTTGTTCATTGAAGTAGCTAATAATTTGAACTGTGTATCTTGTTTTCTCTTACGGGTCTTGAAAAAAGGGCCAATAACATCATGATTCCGCGAACGAGAGACAGAACTATACACTATGAATAGTTCTATCCCTTTCTCACAACGGAAACATGATGAAATGTTACTTAGCAATGTTGTAATACATTCAGTCAGCAGTTAGATTAGACGTAGTTACCTATTTGTCACAAAATTGTCACTACTTAAGTCGTAAGGCTGGTTTCAAAGCTGTCCGGGAGACCCGTGCGGGCCGCCCGTACGGTGCCCAGGACGGAGTCGCTCGTGAGGCGCTAGAAAATTGTTTTACAGCGACGCGAATTGGTCCGCACGCACCCGCTCCGAGTAGAGCTCGTATAACCAGTATATTACCGTATCTTACTGAACCCTCGTTTCAGAGCACTGCGGGCACTGCCCGTCCGGGTTTACTGTGTGCGGGCAACCCATGCGGGTCTCCCGGACAGCTGCGAAACCAGCCTAAGAAATCATTTGTATACACTAATCACATCATTGCGGTTCCAACCAAATTTTGTAGCGCATTTCTGTCAATGGTGATCTGTCCATCAGCTATTCATGACATCTTGTTTTAAGCTTACTTCGCTTAAGAACTGCATAGGAACCGTCGCCCGTCTTAACGCGAACGAGCATGGTTCAAAACTCGCACTAATTAAGTCTAAACTAAACTAGAATACCTACTTAGTTTTCAAAAAATCTTTATTCTGTTATCAAAACACAAACCGTATCAGTTTGGCACTAAAGAGCCACTCCAGCACACCATAGTTACCGGTACAATAGCCAACGACTCCGATTGCATTACCCACCAGATAAGTCCCGGATTTGCTACCGAATTGTTTCGCATCGGAAATAAAGGGAAATACGCTGTAGGTTATTTGTTTGTAAAGTGAACGTAATATCGCTCAGAGGAAAAATGGAAAATGTTGAATATCCCTGCCTTTGTTGTTCTGTTAGATGTGGGATCGTGACGACATTGGTATCGATAGGAATCTATTGAAAGTTGACAACTTGGGTTTATTATTTGAAAACCGTTTTGAATTTAAAGTACACATTTTGAATATTATCGCCGTATAAAACTCATCTTCAAACGCAAATACAAAAGACGAGAACCCATTGCACAAGGTGTCAACACAATGAACTGTGAAGCAATCAGTCTCGTATCCAACCAACACAGCATCCAATCAGCAATACGATTCAATTACAAGCAAGGATCATCAATATCTTGGAGCAAGATCACGTTCCAAGCATTCTCAGAATTTGCTTTCTGCACACGACAAACTACCGAACGGATTTAGACAGTTCTCGCCAATGCGAACGGAGTGATTTATGAGAAAGGCTTACAAGTCATATTCATGAAGGTTTTGAGTCAATTGCCTGAAATATGACGTGAAGTTGTACGTAGAAGATATTGGAAAAATAATGACGAGTGGTAGCTTAAGCTGAGCTAATATTTTTTGCCACCCGTGCGAATCCGGGGCGGGTTGCTAGTCAATATAAAATAATCTAATTACTTTCATTCACTCACTACCTCTCAAGACATGCACACATTTTAAACACTACGTGGACAGTATTTATTTTATTTATTTATTAACACTTTACGCACACAAATGTACAGAGGCGTATGTAGACTTAATGCCACAGGCATTCTCTACCAGTCAACCTTTGGGTGATGCAGAGAATGGTGGTAGGTGCGATATGGTGAATAAAAGCGATTGATATTTAGTTACTACATCATCATCTGCCTAGCCTTTTCCCAATTATATTGGGGTCGGCTTCCAGTCAAACCGGATTCAGCTGAATACCAGTATTATACGTTGAGCGGCTGCCTACCAGACCTCCACAACCCATTAACTGGGTAACACGGTACTCCTTGGCAAGACTGGTGTCAGATTATCTGGCTTCTGACTATCCGTAACGACTTAATTACTACATACAAACATTTAAATAAATAAAACGAACATAGTATAGTAGTATTATTAATAGTATTTGACCTTGCATCTTAAAAAACAGCTGTTTTATATCTTAACAAGATACAGCACAGACAGTTGAGCTGATTGAGGTGGAAACTAATAAATAAACTAAGAAAACTGCAGCTCAGGGAAGATAAATAAATAATAGAAGTTTATATCAGTGGGAGTGGGAGCGCGGAGCCGTATTTCAAACGAGTTGCTTTCTTATGTATGGTTTTAGTTTCAGGTGGAAATTTTGCGGAATTGAAGGAAAACACTTCGTTACTGTTGCTAGTGTAACACCTAATAAAAAACATGTAACTTCTTTAAATCCGGTTGTACTGTGTTGTAGCGCCGCTTGATGTCGCTGATTGGCTACATGAATCGTTGTTATATGACGTAGCCCAAACCGCTTCGTTTTTTATATATTATGTATACCGAGCCATGTGACAGTAATGTGTCGTAGCTTTAAGTCAAGAAAATATGAAATATCTTGGAAAGGAATTTAGCGTTTCCATGCTAATCGATTAAGATGGGTAGACATCATGCAGACAGACTAATTTCAGTCAGTGACCAAATGTGTGGAATAGAATGGTGTGACTATGTATTTTCAACAGAGTAATTAAGTAATTATGTACATCTGCAACTCACACTCGCACTAATGTTCAGAGACAAATAACTCAACAAAATATCGCAAATATGTACACAAATCATGCACCAATCATGCATCCGAATTCATGACGTCTCAATCAACCCTCACTCGCCCACCATCGAGGTGAACTACAAACAAGCCGCTGAGTCGAATGTACCGCTACTATGCCCGGACAAACCTAATAATGATGCCACGCGGGAAAACGTGTTTGCATGTATCATTATGCCGTTATCCCTAAGGGCCCTTAATTTGTATGTATCGGTGTTATTTCGGGAGAGGTAAGAAAAATATTTGGAGGCTGGGATATGATAAATAGGTGCCTAAGGGATGAAAGGGCCACTGCTTCTTGGCTCAGAGACTTTGGAACAAAAATACGGCTTTATTTACAATGGAAATGTAATTTTGACATGCATGTGGCTTTCAGTATAACCAGATGCGGCTTAGTTTAAGATTTCAATTATGGAAGGGAATACGTTTTGGTAAGACAAGTTGTCACAGGGCCAATTTTATAATTTTTAAGCAATATTCGCATTTGTATTTCTGTCGCAATCTGTCAAAAACACCTCATTCCCTATATTTTCACAGATGGCGACTGTCACCAATTTGCAAAAATTAGTCACTCAGGTTTCCTATGTTCTGATTGGGGGATATGGTGGGTATAATTCGACGAAATAATGAGAACGCAGCTTAATCAATCCCCTCAATCTTTACCTAATATTATACTAGTTCTTTAAGCGCCCACGAAAAATATTGTCAAAGTATGCCACATACTACAGCCTAAAAATCTAACATAAAGTGAGGCCGAACTAATCATCACAATCGTTCCGCAATTTGCTAGATTACTTGTAGAACAAACTTTGTCCCCACTTTGTCCGCTAGAGGCGCTGGCGTCACCCACCTCGTCGATAACTGCGCGCAATCAAATTAAAGACACCGGCAGATGTAGGGTTGGGTCTTGTTACAATTTGAATTTCGAATGTCATGGTCTAACTTACGTTTTCTTTAGCAAAAAGGTTAAGGTTGGCTTTCAATTAGATTATTCGAATGATGTTGGGTTAGTTGATTGATTTTTTACGTAGATATTTCTAGTAATGTACGGCGGAGATTTACTTACAAGTAGATAATTTGTTATCTACTTGTAAGTAAATCTCCGCCGTACATCGTCCGCCGTGTCGAAAGATATGACGAGAAAGGCAGTTTCTTTATTGGTGACCACCAGAAAAGCGCTGCGGAAGTATAACGAAGTCTAACGCGTTATACTTTCAATATACATATATAACAAACTGTTTATGTAGTTATGTTCCCAAAATGCATTAATTAATTCCCACGTATATTAAAAGAAAGTCATGAGCATCATTCAATGCTATATAAAAATGTTGTCAGCCCTAGGAAACACTCGTAATCGTCATAACAAGTAATTCAATTGTTTCCCCTCACCTGCCTAATATTCCGCCGGCTTTTAATACCGCTGAGATTTTCAGCCGTTTCCGACTTCCAAAATAGCCCGACTTTAATTTCATGAAAGGACAGGGGGCGTTCTGTAACTTTTTTTTTATGGAAGTAACCGTTTTAGAGGGTATAAAGGAGAGGGGCTCAAATTATGAATTTCTTAGGAAATGCTAACAAAAGGTTTTGATGTTTTTTTCCTGTCCATGAAACAACTTTTCTTTTACATTTTTGCGCGAGTTTGAACTTTTATGAAAAACTGTTAGCTTAATGATAAAAAATCTGAAAAACCGGGATTAAACGAAGTCCAGCCGCGTCGAGATTAGGCTTCCTTCTGAAACTCGATGTATCATTTTGTGTCACGGCGTAACTTACTAATATTATAAATGTGAAATTAAAAAAAAAACAGTCAACCACCTCAATGGCGAGACGGATTCAGACGAAACTTGTAACTCGGGTAGACCATAACTTAAACACACAGTTACAATATACACCACAATTGAATTCTCCCCCAACTTATTTAATCCGAATTCGTATAACACAATCCCATCAGTACTCAGTAAGCGCATTTAAAAGTTTATTCACGATCACGAGGGACGCAAGACAGACGGCTTTTAAAACTATTCAGTCACTTTTAAAACTATACTTTAAAGTGTGACTTAAAAGTATAGTTGTGAAAAGACTTTGGAGAACAGCTCGACGAATTGTAGTTAACAGTGGATCGCTGTGTTGCTGAAGTTGGAGAGAATTGATATTCGTTTAAACTGCTTTTTTAAATCAGTTTATGGCCTTATCATTGTTTTGCATATTTTCAGTATCGGTTTCTTCTATATTAGGTTTTAAAATATGACCACACCTGTCAGTTACACTCTCGGTTTGGTCATTTAAAAAAATCTACTTCCCATGCTTATTCTAGTAAGTTGATGATAACTGTGAGGATTACTTCTTGTTAAAAATTTTCATCTACAAATGCAGAAGCAGTTTTTAAAATGTAACCACTCTTCTCCGTTCCACCCTGTGTATGGGTTTCGCTAATCAACACAATAGATAATAATAACATTTTATTCCAGGCTACAATAAGCTCACATCTATCTCATTGACAATGTAATTTCCGCAGCACGTCGCCCCTCAAACCCCTACCAATAGGTACCCAGGCAATAAACAAGCACCCTTCATAACTGTGTCAGAAAAAGACAGAGTAAGACTAATCAATATAATCCTCTCCACGTGCGTGGATTTAACCATGAAAAGAACATAGCTCCACAATATACACCTCCCACTTAAAATAAACAAAGTATATGAATAATTTTCCTCTGTGCCGACTGAATGGCATGGAAACAAAGGTACAATAGAACCAGAAGCAGCTTAAATAATCCGTTGAGCTTAGATTTAATTTCAGCTCAAAACCATTGTTTGCGCTAAATTCATCGAGCTCAGTTCTGTGTGTCAGAATACACGTGAATAAATACCGCTGAACACTTTATTTGTTTAGTAAAATAATATATTATGTGGAGTAGCAAACGGGATTATGAACTGGTTTGTGGGCTACTTATTTTGGTCGAAAGTTTTCCAATGAAAATCGTTCGGACGTGACTTCTATTATTAAAGTTGTATATCGTGTTTAGGTGTTTAGCCGTTGGTCCCGGCTGTCATTTGTAGATCTTTGGCAGTCGTTACGGATAGTCAGAAGCCAGATAATCTGACACCAGTCTTGCCAAGGAGTACCGTGTTACCTAGTCAATGGGTTGTGGAGGTCTGGTAGGCAGCCGCTCAACGTAAAATACTGGTATTCAGCTGAATCTGGTTTGACTGGAAGCCGACCCCAATATAGTTGGGAAAGGCTAGGCAGATGATGATGATGATCGTGTTTAGGTATTATTTTATTAGGGGCGAAAATTATCGTTCACTCTCATTTTAATATGAATTTCGCGATACACACACTTGTCACAAGACTTGCCAACTGAAAACCAGCGCTGGGTGCTGACACCCAACAAATGCTGACATGTTGACAACCCCGTCGGTATGGGTATGCTGCTTACCGCAACTTTATTGTATCTATAATTGTTTAATTCTTCTCTTTTATTTTGTGCTTGTTGCTATTGTGTTAACGTTTGTGTCGAATAAATGTTTCTCTTCTATTCTATGTCATGATTGCGCACTGGGTCGTCATTGCGTCACGATTGCCTACTTATAATGGAGCCTAGTGAAGAGGACGACCAATTACCTTCGTCATCGGTACATCCGTCATACACCCACAATATCCACATTCATTCCCTGTACGCTCTACTGTCTGTGTGTCTGTATGTCTCTTACCTCTTCACGTATTAACAACTAACTGAACGGATTTGGACGAAACGGTGCACAGGTTCTTTTTTGGATGATTTCCAACATTCACACGCGCAAGTCACTGACAGTAGTTAGTTATTTCAAACTGAGTGTAAAACCTCTCAGCAACTCATACATTTACGCAACAAAAAAGTTGTCCCTCCTTCAGTTGACTTACTGGTATCCCCAAAATTCTTGACTCTCATAAACTTGGCTCAAGTGGTCCCCTCCCTCCTACGGTTCCATCCGATTAATTATTAACTAAGGACCCCTAAATCCAGTTGTGCCTTCAGCGGGTTCCGCATAGCAAGGGGAGGTATCCTTTGTATTTTCTTGTGATAAATATGAGTGGGTGTTTCTATTTTTGTTTGTTTACTAAGCAGGTAATCGCTCGGTGGGACAAGTAAATGTTGTTTTATTGTGAGTAGAATGGCCGGGTTTTTTGTGGCGGATGATTTAATGGCGTTATTTTATGTATTACTAGTTGCCGCCCGCGGCTCCGCCCGCGTGATTGTCGAAAACTATCCTAAGGGAACATATTCCCGGGATAAAAAGTATCCTATGTGTTATTCCAGACTATAATCTACCTCTGTGCCAAATTTCATCAAAATCCATTCAGTAGTTTTTACGTGAAAGAGTAACAAACATCCATACATACATCCATACTTACAAACTTTCGCCTTTATAATAGTAGTAGGATTGCCATGCTTTTCCAGCTACAAGCAACTTGCATTCAAGTTTATTATTGCGGGGCACAATCGATCTATATTTTTTTAAGTTCTTAGTTCGTAAAGTACCCAAACGCCCAAACGCTTGCCCGTTTCGCTTTTGCCGTCGTTACGGATTGTCAGTAGCCAGAAAATCTGACACTTGTCTTGCTAAGAAGTACCGTGGTAAGCGTACAGTGATCAGAAATCTTATCCACGCAACACGTATTTAGACTACGGTCTGACTGGTGTCTGCATCGTTAAAAAATTCGGCTGACCCATGTCCTGCTCATCGATTTTTTGACACGCGTTACTATGCACGTACAAGCATGCGTGTAAATTCTCTTAATATTTATTCAACAATGCTTATGTTAACTCTATTGAAGGTCAGCAAAAAAAACCCCTGCAAAGATATCTTTTAGCCGTTCCATTTTATCGGAAGGTATATCCAATTGAATCCTTTGCCGAAGAGTTTATCTTCCCATCTCAAATGGTTATTGTTTTCTTGATTCGATACGAGGTCCTAATCGTAACTAATATTATAAATGCGGAAGAAAATTTGTTTGTTTGTTATCTTATACGCTTGGGTAGCTGAACCCGTTTTAATGAATTTTGGTACAGATATAGATTTACAGATAGTTTTTTTTTAGGTTTCGACAAATAAACCTTTATTAACGCGAATTAAGCCCCAGACCAATAGATTGAATTAGGCTTACAGAATCAAATTGTTTGTTACTAAGACCATTTCCAACTAGAACCACTATCTTATTTTATTGATCTTTAACTCCACCTCCATAAAAGCGTTAAGGTGCGTCGCGTGACCACCTCACAGGGTGCCACCTGCCCACCAGCCACCACCGCAATGAACACAGACCCCATACACTACTTGTTATCAAGTAAAGTTCTTAGCGAGCGAGCACAATCGCACGCCTCGCAACGCAACCACTCCATATCGCCGAGACTTATTCTTCCACTGTGTTTCCTAAGGCTCTACACAAAACGCCATACTAGCAGCGAATGCAATTGTCGAAACGATATAATATAGGGGAAGATTACGTGAAATTTCGACAGCGTTTGTCAACTCTATACATTAATTATTTATTGACGTTTCGACAATCGCCTTCGCCACCCTACTGCTGACAGAATGACACTTGTCTCGAGCCACTGATAGCTACAACCGGGGGTCTTTAAGTTAAGAGTGAATATGTTACTTCTAGGCAAGCCGGCTTCATCGTCGACCATATTATCGCTTCACAGGTCGGGTTTCGGGCTTAATTGGGCGTATTTTAGTCCGTATCACCTAACCACTAAAAATGAATGACAACACGATTTGACAGTTACCTACTGTCAAATCGTGTAGTCATTCATTCTTAGTTCGGGTTCGGAAATAATCGTAAGTCCGTAGGTGATACGGAGTAGAATACGCCCGCAACTAAGCCTGAAACTACAGACTTCGGGTTTTAAAAGTAGCCCCCCTTGTCAGATACTGGTAAAATGCGAGCCAATTTTGTTAAACTTACAACTCGGCAAACTAAAACTACTTAACTAAAGACAATGCTAGAAGACTTGCAACAAATTGTGTCTAGCGGGGTACTATTCTACTTGGTAGATATTGGTATTCTCTATCCCCAAAGGTTATGGTAATCGTGGGAGGAAAAGAAATGTAACTAGAGTCTGCATCGCGGGAATCTATTCATAATACTCTAAATTGCAGGAAAATTGTACCTTATACGCGTGGTTAAGGTTTTGTATTTGTTAAGGCCAAAAGTTGATTGTCCTTGGCATTTCAATATTTTTTTTAAACTATCCCTTAATTGTTAACTACTCTAAAAGCCCTCCCGTTTTTTTCAAACCCCCTTTATATACCCATATTAAGGGGGTTTGAAAAAAAATGTTATCCGACGTCTTGGAGTGGCAGCCATATTAAAATTATTAAAATATTGCACGTTGTATTTGTCACCAGAACTAAAGGTGTATGCAAATTTTTTTTATCGAAAACCAACAAATGATCGAAAAAGGGTTTGCAAATTTTGACCGACAACTTACATACATACATACGAACAGTACAAGTTAAATAAAAGTTTGTCAAATAAATACGAAGATCTCTTGTCAACGTGACAAAAAAACACAACTTTTCTTTTCAATTTTAAGAAAAAAACCTTTACTTTTCTTTCAAAAACTTTGATGGCAGTTACTATGTCACTTTTGTTCTATGCCCTTGGTCTCTGCTCAAGACGCGAGTGGTGTGCTATATCAGAAGTAGCATCTCCAGCATTCTCGAAGGTCAGCCATTACCGCATATTACAGATTAGTATTAGTATCTAACAGAGATTATGTGATAGGTTCATATGCTGAATTGGGATAAGCTGAGTAACTTATGTAGCTTATACTAATTAAACGTACTAAATACAGCTGTATTGATTGGTGGATGACCGTAGCTTCACACTGTTTCACTGTTACAAGATGAGTAACAGTACCTTGCATTATAATACCTCTCTGTACAAATGGAAGGAGTCCCGGTATTCATCTTATAGATTCGGAATCATATTGTTGGTTTAAAAATACGGGTGGCTTTTCAAAGTATTTTCTGAGGCATATGCGCCTTATTAGTAAATTTTTGTACCTACTGTTACTTGTACATGAAAACTTTAGTCTGAAAACCAGCATCCCAAAGTTTTGAGCAAATTGTGATCGCTACTACATTTTCTTCTCTGAAAGTGAATTGCACTGTTTATTGGGTCACTTCATCTTCTTCTGCCAACGGCTCATTTTTTCCTAGAAAGCAAGGGTACTGGTAGGATGGCAGCAGACAATTTACCAGCCAACTGAACGTTTAAAACACGCCGCATTTTTAAAAGACCACATGCTCTACCGATCGGGCGCGGCGTATAAAATTTTGTCAGCAATAAAACAATCTCGTATACAAATAATACACTTCAACATAAATCTACAGACCCATAAACACAACATAACAAATAAATATTATAGCATTACTAGACTACTTCAATATATTTTGTTGGAACATTATTACTGTAACGTAATACGCCACTGTGAGTACGCACTTTTTTAACGTTTAAAAAACAGCATTATTTTTTTGTGTTTTTTTCACCATTTTTTTTTGTTCTTTTATTTTGTCATTCATAAACGTGTTGTGTGTGTGTGCTTCTCCAAAATTAATGTTTTTTTTCTTTCTTTATTTAAGTATCTGTTGTATTTCAGAACAGACAGTGAATTTTTCGTCTTTGTAGAAAGAGGACATCCATGTCCACGAATTGTTGTATGTCCCTTTCAATTAAACACCATGAAAATCTGAAACTAGTTGAGGAATTGGCCTCACATGTGTCTAAAACCTTCTAAAAGTAAATTACAAAGTGTCCAAAAATAAATGCAGTTACTATTTGTGAACTCGGTCACCGCCCTATCAGAAATGTGAACAATATCAATTACGTGCTGTCTGTCAACCCTTCAGACGCTGACCACCGGGCCGTGCGGACCGTTGTCGCCCCAGTTACCAACTACCCTCGTTTCGGGGAAAAATTAAATTGGAATAAACGCTTTTTATTCAAGGAAAAGTTCTGTAAAGACCGCTTGTGTGTACTTTGAGTCGGAAACATTTAATGATTGTGATAAAGTGACCTGTTTATTTTAAGTTTACTACTTTTGTTAACCTTGCTGTAAAGAAGGATTGAGAACTACGGATCTTTTTGACACAGTTATATGCAAAACTTTTTCATTAAAGTCTTAATAGTAAGAAGCTTAAAAGGATTAAATTCTTTCTCTTCAAATAAATTGGAGATGCAACACAAACTGACGAAGTTATGTTAGCATCACAAAGAAAAAAAGGTTTATTTATCATTATAATTCGGTCAAAATAAATAAAACTCTGGTCAATGGCTAAGCCAAATATATCAACGCTACCCTTTGATTCTCAACTTAACTGTTAAAAGATTGATACAATCTGTTACAATACTACGCACGCCTACCATATCAACACCCATATGGTATGAAACAATAACGTTTTTCAACACTTCGTTATTCAAGAAACAATGAAAACAAATACTTTCTCTATAAATGCGATAGAATGCGTCTATTCCTTCATCGACATACGAACACAAATGGTAGATACCTATGTGAATCAGTACTTAGAAAATTAATTATTATTTTGACGTTCTTACTATAAAAAGTAACCAATAATATACATATATCTAGCGGTTCATTTGTTTGTTTATAATGTTTGTAAAAGAAAATCTCAGGAAAAGACTGTTTGTCGGGGAGTTTGATGCGCCACTTCTTCTTCCCACGTAAAACACTAAGAAGTGGTGACGGGCGGGTGTTTTGAGGGACTGTATTTTTGTCATTGACGTTCAAAAAGTGCTGACCCAGCCTAATTTGAAAAAAATACGTTTGATTTTGAATCGCTTAGTGTCAACGTATCTACTTTTGTCTTGGAAAAATTTGCGATACTGGGAGTGGGAGTGCTAGTCTTTTATAAACCAGTTTGAAAGCGTTATGCCTACATATTTCGAATGTTTACATCAGTATTGAATCGTGTGCCAGCTAATCTAATTCAGTAATGCAATAAAAGTGAAAATGCCATAAAACAGCGTTCTCTATGGTTTACGATGATCGTCGCGCGTGGTGTGTTTAGTAACTAAGACTACTATTGTTTCATCATATTTGGTTTAACAGAAGCTGGTTATGTCTCAGAACGGAAATATTTTATTAATTTCCCACAATAACAAACAATATTCTATAAAAAATTCACCGTCAAAACTTAGGTGCATTGAACATGAAGTTCAAGGTGGAAAGACAATATACTTCACTGAAGTTTTCACAGTGACATTTGAAAAGAATCGTTCGCTGATTGAAATGCTTAAGATTATAAACGTACATTCTAATGAATTAATGATGTATATACATCCAATACAAGTGTTCTTGTGGTCTTTCGTATTTTTTCTTCATCTACTAACAAAAGATTTCATTGTTTATAGCCTACATTCTTACCAAAATAAAAGGCATTGAAATAGAAACCCACGTCACACACGAGACGACAGAAATAACTCAAGCACAGGTTACTACCAACCTCTGACGTCACACCGGTCAATGGCTGCCATTTGTCCGTTTTATGACTTATCAACGACCGCTTTTGTTTCGTTTTTATAGTAAACAATACTGAAGGATGTTGCGGTGTTGAGTTACTGCTGTCCCTCCACTGTGGACTAGAGATGTTACAGAGCTTCAATCCGGCTCCGATGAGTCGGAACTTCCGATTGATATTACACCTTCGGTTCCAACACTTTTAAATTGATGTTTTTAATCGTCACTAGAAGCTTTATTCGTTGGTGTTTTTTATTTAATTTAATTTGCTGACTGTTATTGAATACATTATTATTTTTATTTAGAACCGCAAAGTTGTGTATGTTATTTTTTTTCTTATTAAATCAGGCAGCCTCTGCCTGATATATTGTTTCATATTCCTTCTACCACCACCACCGGCTCCGATTCCGGATACAATTCAAAAGTTCGACGTCAGTTCGAATAGGACCACCTCCACATCTCTACTGTAGATACAGCTGTTCACAATTATACATGCTGTGCATGTGTACCAAAATGATGGCGGTACAATCGCACGTAACGCGTTTATCTTTAAACCTGATAATTTTGTTACGTGTATGATGTGTTATGTTTGGGTAGATTGTTAGGTGTGGCGTTGACGACTAGGGCGTTTCTTACTTAAAATCATTGAATATTGGTAACATCGTGATTTGAATTTTATGACATAAGTGTGTAGGTATCTTTCACCGGAAAATTGCAAACGTCGTAAGATCGTAAAATATCCTATGAAATTGTAAACTATTTTTTCTTAATAAGACGGTTATATTTATTGCATTTGGATGGGATTTATTGTATCCAAAATTACTTTTTCATAATATATCGAGAAAATCTAATCTAATAAACATTTATTACAATCTTACGGAATCTGCAATTTTCCGGTGACATATCCGTTGTTGGGGACTTAAATAAATAAATAAAATCGACACAATGCATCTTATAATCAATTTTGTTAGCATGAACTTTGTTCATTGTTGCTTGGGTAGTGTATACAACCAAAAGATGGACTGATAAAACTCGGACATTCTCATAAAAACTTTTTTCTACCCTCTAAATGGCAAAGTAGGTTAAAAGCAAAAGAGGAGTGTTCAGAGCAAGTCTTGATGGACGAACATTTCAGAAATATATAACACAGATGTCTAGAAAATACGACTTAGATTATATGAGAAAATAAAATCGTAAGAAACCCGCGATGGTCGATGTGAATTGAGCTCAGTGGCGCAAAGCTTTCCTTAACCAACTAAATATCAACCATATCGAAAGCCAATAGAGACCAATATTGCTTGTAGGGCGAACGTGTTGGAAATGCTCGATCTTTAATATTGGGCCGGGATATAAGTATTTGAAGTTACACTAAAATTTTAAGGTCGAATGAAACATGTCTGAATTTCTTCTGCTTGCGGTGATGGGTTTTCGTTACTTTAGAGTGGTATTACCGGAGTAAAGTGTTCAGTTATTGGGATTGAGATAAAAACCTCACCTTTGGTGGTTCAATTTGGTAGGCCAGTAAACTTAATCAACATTGTCTACAGAATCATTTTCGCAATTTCACGAAATTATAATTCGGCAACCGAAACTTTATTTTATAGCCAAATATCTATAACAATAAATGGAGCAAACAGCCCGATGTTTGAGGTAAATTGTTTGACGATGGCTTTATACGCCATGTTTTTTGTACGGTTTAGAATATCTGAGGTCATTACTAAAATAATTGTTACACTCTAAAACAAAAACGAAATTCTACTGAAAAGCGGTTTTTTTTTATCACGTGCTCGGGTTTGGTCTCACAGAAACAGTTATTCATAATGATGAGTATATTTACCCCCTTTTCAGGTTTTGCGTTTATTTTGCAACTCGTTGTACAGATCGACGTCAAAAATGTGACACCAAAGTTTAAAGTGTCAAAGTTAGAAAGTGATCTAGCTTTTTAGAAGATGATTGTACGTATTAATAAACTGCAGCATCCATCCATTGCTCGCTGTGAACGCGCTGTTTCATTAGCTTAGTTAGCGAGCGAGAATTTATTGTTATGCGAATTTCTCAGATTCTTGTCTTCTGCCTCTTTAATTAGTAGATGTTTAAATTAATTTGCTGATTGAATGTGTTTTGTCTTGTTTGATTGTGTTTGTTTAGATATTGCCACTAATAAACATTATTCTTGTTAAATTTTAATTTTGAATCCCGGTTTTAAATGAAATTAAATGTCACCTAACATTGTTGTGTTCGACTGTACAAGTGTACAGATATTGAGACATTTTGGTGGGAGTCCAAGGCATTGAAGTAGTAATTCAAACAATCGCTTTTCTTTTGAAATGTGACATCATACGAGTTGCAAAATATTATCAGACGCTGTGTTTATGAAGATATTTGTGATCATGTCACAATGGTTGTCTACTTCTTGTGATGATGAATGAAACTCATTGAACTGTCAAATTGACGAACATCTAGAATGATTTCTCTACATCTACGCCTTAAAAAATACGCTTTTTTTTTTAAATCGCTCCTTCGGTTTCAGAGTTTGTGTTCATAATTAAGGGTGATGCATTCTGATGCAGTTGCTGGGGTTTCATTTAGTTCAATAGCAGATTTGATGCCACCAACTGCATTATCAATGTCAAGTGATTTCTTTGGAACTTTTTAGTCGTTTTTTGCGGTCGGGTTTTTGATACAAGTTATTTTTTTTTTGTAGTTGTTTCTTTACTGTGTATTAGATATAGAACACCACTCGCCAACATGACTACGCTCTTCAGAAACACTTCGTATATGAACATAAAAGTGATTTCTCATCCTAAACAAAAACCGTAATAAATCGGGTTCAATAAAGGTTCCTGACGGGTCGTTCGTCACCTGAACACCATCATATTCACCCCCCTTTCACCCCCCTACGATCCTCTTTCGATTGATGAGGTGAACAGGAAAATAAACTGTTCTTTGTTTCCTTTCGAACCATTTAATAATAAAACCAAGACGAGGATTTTTACTTTTATCATTTTTCTTTTGTTTTGTCAGACTTCGTTTTTAGGGTTTCGCAACTCAAAAGGAAGAAAACGGAACCCTTTTAGAATCACAATGATGTCCGTCTGTCAAGACTATTTTTGCTTGCAATTAGTTTTCGTTAAAGCACAAAAAATGTTAACATTATAATATGCTGAGCATTTTTTACGTTAACATTATTATCATTTTAGTCGAAATAAAACACAAATGAATTAATACTAATTAAAATTCACTGTTTAAACCAGGCGTAGTTGAATTAGTTTGTTCCATACACAATGAGTTATGCAGCGCGGAATAAAATCAACAGGCTCGCTGATTCAGGTCATTGGCAGCCGCTGCAGCGCTGTACCACTGCTTTTATAGCGATGTAATGGCTGCTTCCAGATTATTTCGACGCGTTGGATTTAATTTGATTTCTATTGCTACATACCTACTCAGAAACATAGTGAAAAAAATAACATTGGACAGTGAGCTCATATATAAATTGAGGGAACGAACTTTGATCACCTAACTACATCCCATCTTATATTTGAAACTACTGAGCCCAAAATTCGAAAAATATACAGATAGAAGAACTATTGTTCTCTACTTATGAATTACAGGAAAACCATTCTTGGCCTAAGAAGAGATTATAAAAAGTCTATAGTTGCAAAGCAAAAAAAAGGCATGTTTATTCCGGAACCCATTGTACGCGAGTCCAACTCGCACTTCGCCGATTTTAGCCTAGCAATAAGCTCGGAGCGCACAACGCTACAATATGCGTTGCCGGACACATAATCGTGTGAAAAACGTCTAGAACAATATTTTTACCGTAACCACGAGTTCCATAGCGTCTTGTAACATTTTACATGAAGTAAGTAAGATAAGCAATTCATTAAAGCTCACTTTTAATATGTAGTTACCAAGGCAACCTTGTTTCAGTAGCTTGGAGGCGCCATCTTGTTTTACGACATAGTTCTCGACTCGCAATATTAGCGTTCTCTCTTCATGGCAGATAAAACGTTATGAAACTATTACATAGCCACGCACCGCAGAGGTTCGTCTGAAACTAGTTTCAGGCCGTCGGAATATACTTATTTGTTTATTATAATTTTTTTAATAAAACCGCCTCCGACTTAACTACAAGCCGGCCTGAGGGCATTCTAGCGATAGCATATTACATGATAATAAACAGTGGAAGGTTAAGTATAATATTTTTTATAGTGTAGAGAATGCCTCATGCATTAAGCCCACCTTTATGTTTGAAATGAAAGGAAAAATGGTAAATAAACTTTTCCCATTCAGATTAGCTTGTTATTAGACGATTTAATTGGATTCAGTTGAAAGATAAAACGCAAAATAAACAAGATAGTATTTTGCGTTTCATCCTTCACCAAATATTGTTTAAAATTATTTTAAACTAGCGCTGCTCCCCCTGACAAACACTTGATTATCAACATTTCATTTTGTACTTCACTGTGCGTATGCTCAGTTAATTAATGAAGTGCATTTGTTTATGTCCCCAACTCCCTCCACAGTAAAACCAAATGGTATGGTAATTCTGAAATAAAATGAAGTCCTAGTCCTTTCATTCATTGCGGGCTAAGCTTGACGCAAAATAAACGCTCACAATATGAAACTAATAACAGATAATACAATCGGTTGAAACTTGCCAGGAATCCGTATACCACAAGCAATGCACACTATTGCAGTAATTTTGCCAAACACAAAAATGCTCTTTCTCCCTAACCACTCGTGTCTACTAGCCCCCGACGCTGCCCAACCCCGTAAGGAAGCATATGATAATGCCCCAGCCCCGTAACGATGCATCTGATTATGCCCCAGCCCCGTTAGTGCGCGTCTAATAATGCTATATACCTACTGAGTTACATCGGAGACAGTGCACTTTTTTCTTCCATGCATGATTGCATGGAATGTATCGTTAACAGTAACTATTTCAAGAAAAACAAAATACCTGTTTTAATTTGTTTTTGAAGAATTGGCATCACTTACCTCGTTGTGAAGTATCGAAAAGAGTTAAATACCTACCCTAATATTAAAATAAAATAATGTTAATACATTGTAATTCGAACCATGCACAGTGAAATGAAAATGTACGTCCCTGTTTAATTTGTATGACTTTGCTTTACTTAAAATTTGCACACTGTTTCCGAAATAACCTGGTGTGTGAATAGAATCTAAGTACGAAATTGTCATGTCCCAACAAAAACCAGATTATCGAAGATTTAAGGGAAACAGCTACGTGCTTCATGTGCTAAATAACTCATACAATTGTATTTAACTGAAACAAGAAGAAAATAATAACTGATATTCAAATCAAACCTTTTCAAACAAGATCATAAAAAGAACTAAACAGCGCAAACGAAACTCAACTTTTCCAAAAATAAAAAAGAAATCAATGCATTCGATATTCGAATAAAAGTAACTGCCAAGTCCCGGCAAGTCGGCCGGCAGACACAGAATGCGCTTGGCCAGCGACCAAGTTGCTGGATATTGATACGACGAGTTTGCAGCAGTTCGATAGCCCCTCTGAGTAACATAACCACGCATTTGCAGGATATTTGAAAGAGTACGAAAGAGGATTTAGTTCTTTTTTTTTGTAGTTTATTATTAATTGAATATAAGAAGACCTCAATTTGAGTTTCCATTTCAAAATCTTCAAGATTTCAATGTATTGCATTCTCAACTAAGTTCCAATTCTGTCGGGCTATTCTATCAACATCTAACCGTGAAACATAGGTGATGTGAGCATGAACTGAACTGGCATTCTATCTTATTCGTTTGGATTGAAGCTTAAACGGTGAGATATTTATAGAATCGCACTGTTGTTATGTGCATAATGGCTATATTATTCAAAATTAGGGTATTAGCAAACGCATATTTACTTGACTGACTCAGACTTTTCTTTACCATAAAATAACTTAAAGTTACCAAAACCGCGTAACTATCTACGACTCGTACTATCATCGACAAGTCGACAAGAATCGCTAAGGATTGCTAACGATCGTGCGCCGGCACTCACCCGTAGAGTCGAAGCAGTAAGCACGCGGTATTGTTATACCGCTAATGAACGGCCGTCATCGTCACTACAGGGCTCAGGGTACAGGTTGTAACCCGTAGTGGTGATGAATGGAAGTTGATCAATTATTTATTGGCGATGCCGAGGTATTTTGTGACCACAGTTTTGCAAATTGTAATACAGGATTCAGTAACTTTCTGAGCTAGGAAATCAACTGCTAGCCTTTCCCCAATTCACAAACACTGGAAGCCCAACAAGGGCTCGGCTTCCAGTGTAATCGAATGCAGCTGAGTACTAGTTTTTAACATGAAGCGACAGTCAGTCAGCAGTAAGCACGCCTTATTGTTACAGCGCTAATGAGCGGCCGTCATCGTCACTACAGGGCACAGGGCGCTGCGACCCGTAGCGGTGATGAATGAGAGCGGATCAATTAGTGTGTTGCCGAGGTATTTTAGAAAAGTCTCATTCTGTTAGCAGTAGCGTACCGAAGGCGATTGTCAAAACGACACATGATTGACAAACGCTGTCGAAATGTTACGCCCTTGTATTTTGGCATTTCAACAGTCGCATTCGCTGGTTGGCAGTTTGTGGAGCGCCTCAGGATTCAGTCATTTTCTGAGCTAGGAAACGGGTTTACAAATTATAAGTTTCACTAAAAAAATCTGTCATGGATATTATCTCCAGGAACGTTTTCTTTTTCCGGGGATGGGGTAAATGGAAACGAGAAGTGAATCCTCTGAAAAGGTTTTTTCAGAGAACCAACGAGGAATTTTAGTATCTAGTTTTATCTTCCGAGATTCTAAAGTTAAGTTTCAATTGGCTAAGCCAATACCACGACGACAAAACAAGTCCGGTTTCACTGCGTTCAAATCTAGAATCATGACCCCAGCGGAACCGGGGTCAAAGCTACGTCGAGTCCCGCCTTAATCAAATCAGACTACGAAATTCGAGACTGCAAATGCAGGGACACAACATAATAATATGAAACATCGTACCGATCCCCCACACTATTAGTGCACGCCTCCGGCTATCCCATTGTTAAGGCTTATTATTCCCCATGTCGCGTCCAAGTCCCCAACATTGGGGTTTTGAGATACAATCCCCCTTTACATTAAAAGAGGAAAATTTAACAAAACTCTTGTACGGTGTAGATAGATTACGTACATTTTTGTAAGCATCGTTTAATTTTGGAGTATTCATGCTCTGAAGGGAAACCAACATGAATGCAGAATGAATTTAAAGCCTTAATTGAAGGCCCGGTCAGAAATATCTTTAATAGATTTGGTTTTTATATGTTTAGTCCCAGCATAGGAGCTCATGGCTAAATAATAACAGCCGCACGGGTCGATCTTCAAGGTTAAGCAACCTTACAATACCGAGACTCCTCCGTGCCTCGGAAAGCACGTTAAGCCGTTGATCCCGGCTGTTATTTGTAAATCTTTGGCAGTCGTTACAGATAGTCAAAAGCCAGAAAATCTGACTCAGTCTTGCCAAGGAGCACCGTTTTACCCAGTTAATGGGTTTTGTAGGTCTGGTAAGGCAGCCGCTTTACGGTAAATACAAGTATTCAGTTGAATCCGGTTTGACTGGAAGGCGACCCCAATATAGTTGGGAAATGGCTAGTCATATGATGATGTTTAAAACCAGCATAATTATCCATGAAATAATGTTTACGGAATAAGAATATTTATCAGTAAACAGGTTGCAACACGATGGAATTCTAACATAGTTTTATTTAAGGTAGTCTTTATTTTTAATTTGTCGATCTTATTCCCAGATAAAAGTCTCACTGATTAGCAAAATATTCATCAAACTGAAAATGTTTTTATAAACTTTTTTTAGTTAAATCTTATTAGAAAATGAACTAAGTAGATAGTCACTTCAAAACAACCTACAGGTAGGTATATAAATAGATGGACACCTGTCCAAGTCCTAACCGTAACCCTCAACAGAGCACATCTCCGCCGCAAGCGATACGTCACCATCTGTGACGTCAGCCCTCCTCAAACTTAGCGATTGGTTTGATCTCGTAATTTGACAACAAAGCCTCGTCAGGCGCCGCCGCGGGAAACCACTAACTAGTTGATAGTAAGCGCTGTCACAGTTAACTTTAAATTATAAGTTAATTTCCCATGCTATATGTACTATTATTAACCTTTTGTACGACAAAGCATAACGTATCGGCGGCGTGCCCCCGACACCATGCCTCAAATTCGCAGTACACATATTTGTGACGTTTGGCGTACAGGGCATGTTAAAGGACAAGAATAGACGAATAATTTCTTAGATACCGTTTGAGTACTGACAAAAGATTGTAGAGAAAATTATTTGATATGAAGTCGTAAATTATTTATATGAATACAACAGCAACAAGTAACAAACATGCTGACTTAACACGTGTTTCAGTTAACACGAAATATCTTCATACAGCCTTTAGATTAGTTTCAACTGTGAAGATATTTATTTTTAACTGGTGATTCGCCCCGGCTTCGCACGGACACTTCTGTTTCAAAATTTTCTTTCATAAAAACCAAAAACACAAGAAATAAAAATTAAACCGGTCACGCCGTTTTTGAGTTTACACGTGCCTTAATGTTCCAGGAGCGAGTATCATCTTCTTGTTCTTCAAATATTTTGGTTCAATTTCGAACTATAAGGTCTAAGTTACAACGGTCATACGTTTGATCTTGCTCGAATGAACGTAGAAACGTCGCACGTGTAGACTTAGCATTACGAACAGCAATAGATTTTTTATATTTTAGAAGATAATATAAGAAGATTTGAGCAACAACGCTATAAACAGAGTATTAAGTAATTATACTTCCTTTATCCTTCCTTCTCGCCGGCAGCCGGCAGGTGATGCTCAGCACCACGCATGACTGGGATCGATACCCGCCGGGTCAACGACCGCGCGCTACGCTCATCTTTGGGTCAATGTTAACCCGCCGCTACTACGCTAGTTTTTGACAGTAGTCAACTTTACGTTTTGGGTAGTTTTGTTGATCATGTGTTGAGTTAGATATTTCTTGTTGAACGTGGCAGAAGTTTTAGGTGACTTTTCTTTGTTTATTTTGTAACGTGCTTCTTTATTTTCCTTTAATAATGTTGCTAATAAAAATGATTGAATGTTTTACATTATTCAAGTCCATAAGTGAAACAATAACAGTAACAATTAATGAAACGAATTCTGTATCATAGAAACCAGCATAAGCCGTTCTAAAATTCCCATCTAGTGACCACTTCCTAGAATCCAAATTCTATTATTGTCTTAATGAAAACTCAAAGTTGTTGGTAACTTTAAACAGACGCGAAAATGAGGTCTGTTTTTACCCCAAGCAGCGTCTAAAAGATATCAAAGTAAAATATTGTTAGTGTGACAAAAACATGGGCCTGAAGGAACATATTAGCACTAAAATTGAATGAAGGCGGTGGGATAGGGGGCTGCCTTCGAGAGTGGAGCCCGGCGCGCCGCCCCGGGACCTCGGCGCGGAGGCACCATGTAGGATGGGAGGCAGAAGGATAACTGGGAATAACACACTATCTACTATTATAATAGCTAAAGTTCGGATGGATGAACGTTTCTTACTCGATCACGCCAGAACTGGTGAACGGATCTGGATGAAATTTGGCTCAGAGATCTACTGCGAGGCTACTTTATATCCTGGACTATGTTCCCTTGGAATAATTTTCAACATTCACTTCTGGCAGAAGCTAGTAATTTATGAATGCAACTCATAAGTGCTTAGGCACTTAGCACGCAAGTAAAAACATGTAAGTGGTAGAACACTTGCGTTATCAACTGTTGAGTGTTTCGAGTCCGGACAACAGGCATATGTCTTGGAGTCCAAATTGTACAGTTGGTTTTAAATAACATAGAGAATCTATTTAATCGTCAGAATACAGTTTTACATAATAATATGTTAATTATTTAGAAGTTGTTTTTACATTCTACCATCTTATGTGGTGTACAAAATATATCCTTGAACAGTTACTTAATTACATAATTATTTGTTTTTACAATTATTTGATATCGATACCCACACATATATCGGACAGTCAGTTCATATGAGCGTGTAGTGTAGTTCTTTTACGCTCGTGCGCCGTTCGGAGTTTACCCTCTGCGTTCTCTCTCTCTAGGGACGGTTGAGGAGCACAGCTGATTGGGAAAATATTACGTTGGCCTCATCTCACGGCGGCGGGTTATAAGCTGGATATTTAAATGGGATATCGGCACGGATGCAATGGCGACCTTTGATGGCGGGCTTTTGATACTCTTTTGAATGGTAATCATAGAATACCTGACTGCTTTTGGAAAACCTTTGGTTTTTTTAACAGCATATGTCAGAAGCGATTGTTGCTGCTCATTATCATCAGAGTACTTACTTAATTTAGGTAGGTCTAAATTAAGTAAGTAAGGCAATCATTTACAATAATTTGATTTTTGTCAACTACACCTGTAGTCCACCACTTCCTTACATTTTGACAGATTAGGACTAAAATGCGAACACGACCGTTGCTTAACAATAAGTAGAATATGCTCTCTGATGTACTTACTTTATTTTAATAAGGCTTTCTTATTTAATTTATTTTCATCAGAATCAACGCTGTAGCTACATCATTATGTGACCTGCAGCGAGCCGCAAAAATCTTAAGTGGTTCACTGGCTTTGTAATGACAATGCCTTTTGACGTATTTCGTTCCAAAACAACCTGAACTGCCTTTCGATTCAAATAAAACAAGTAATAATAAAGTTTTGTTCTCCATAAATTGTCGAAGCTACAAAATATGCATTAGTCTGATATGGAAGTCGTTCAATATACAGAACCGAGCAGAAGCGATCGTTCACACGTGACAAGCGCGTCAGCTGCCCGCTGCGACTTCCAACCATCACCTGCGCTCCAAAGCTCCATACACCCTAGGTCGTTCCTATTCAATAATAATATGACCCAGCCTGTCTCTTGCTGCCCTCCAGAAATGACGCCGCTAAGCCGAGGTCCGTACCAGCAGTCATTTAGTTTATAGTAGTTTGTAAGCCCTGGCTGGGAGCCTTAAATTAATTTGAGTAGGATAGTCCGGTTACGCAGTATGGTTACTGCCTTAGTGTGCTGAATTGCAAATAGCCCCGTCCAAAAAAAATGTACCAGAACGATTTTTTCAAATAGGCGTGTTACGTTGCCAACCTTTGAAACCTTAATGTTGGAGCGCCTCCGCAATGAACATCAGTCATTAGTTTTATTCATAAATCTCGTCTTTGGTTTTATCTGTCCTACTAAACTAATACTTTTTTGTTAAGTGCATTTGAACGTAATTTGCCTATCATTGTCGTATCATTTAAAATTTCATACTCGATACTCGTACCTTATGCCTACTAAGTACTTATTTTATTATAAATCCCGCTAACTTCCGCACAGTAACTGATTGGTTTTAGAAATATCCAATCATCTAGTTTTTATTTCATAATCGGGACCTAGACTCCTTTGAATAGTTTTTGCTATACCTCAGTTTCGCATAAAGCCATACCAGCTCACTTGAAAATTTCAGCCTGATAACAACTTAGTATATCTCATTCATCTACACTCAATATTCAACCTTATGGTGATGGTTCACGGTTTGAAAACACTTGTAACTTTCAGGCTGATAGGTGTTAAATGTGAAACAGTTCAATCCATTTCAGAGCAAGGGTTTCGGTAATGATATTTCCTGCAGTCATATTTATGAGGGTCGAGGCGGGTCATACAGAGCTTAGTTTGATAACTATCGTTATTTACATATGTATCATATGAATTGATTAACGTGAGATACATTGGATTCCAATTCACACTTTTTGGAAATTAAAAAACCATCTTTTTGTTTAGTTTCTACATTGAAACGTAGTGGTACTTTTCATGTTAAACACGACAAAATACAATCCGAAACGATACTTTCTGAAATACTCGAAAATCATTTCTAGAACCGCCGTAAACTATTTTGCTGAAATAGAATCTCTTTTGTCAATGACTTAATGATATTTGCTGAAGATTCACGGAGCTTACAGTTGACTGATGAAAGTGCTACAGCGGGGCTGTCAATGAATATAAGCACAACAAAAATATTGACTAACACTCAACAATCAGATTCAAATGCTATACTTGTTAACGAGGAAGAAATAAAGTATTTTCATGAATACATATATCTAGGACAATTAATATCACACCTTGATAACATGCATAAATAAAATAGAAGAATAACTAATACATGGAAAAGATTTTGGAGCCTCAGTGAAATAATGACAAACGATGAAATGTCCATAAAATGAAAAGAACTGTATGTAACACTTGCATACTCCTGTCCTTCACTTATGGATGTCAAAGATGCTTTAACAGATCAGCTATCGAATAAAATAAAAGTGTGCCAGAAAAGCATCGAACGAAGTGTAATAGGGGTAAGAAGAAGTGACGGAGTGAAATTGGAAACAAAAAAACCAAAAGTAAATTTAAAAAATGCGCATATCGTTAGTAGAAGGCTACAATGGCGTTGAGCAGGACATGTTACGGAATACAAAAGAAAAGTGGAACAAAATAATAACAGAGTTGTAGGTACCCTAGGGGCGACAAAAGAAATAAAGGGAGAACGTTGAGAGGACGACTTCAGACAAATGGCGGCCCTGAGTGGACACGAATAGCTAGGGATCGAGCTGCATGGAAGTCCTTGGAGGAGGCCTTTGTCGAGAGACAAGCTGCTATAGAAGATAAAACCGATTACCGAAATACTGTGAAGACGAGAGTCTGTAGAGAAGAGAATTCGGTGTAAGAAGTAGGTTTTCATGTAAATAGTGATTAGTATAACATACAAGAATAAGATCGTAAAGAATAACGTAATAAGGGCTTATTTTATGCAAATTGTTCTGAACTCTGTTTTTTTCCTTTAACGTGTAGAGCAGGGAAGTATGTTAAGATGTATCCCGCGAAAAGTTAGCCCTCGCGTATTCCGTGGTTTTTACTCAA
This sequence comes from Mamestra brassicae, assembly GCA_905163435.1. Classification (NCBI taxonomy): domain Eukaryota; kingdom Metazoa; phylum Arthropoda; class Insecta; order Lepidoptera; family Noctuidae; genus Mamestra; species Mamestra brassicae. The sequence goes on along the minus strand of LR991009.1, from coordinate 423,590 downwards.
TTATAACTCGAAGGAAAAAAAAAATTCTGGCATTGATGTTTGGAGCATTTGTAGAAGAGATTGAGTTTTACACGTTGGTGTTAATTAAACATTTTTATCCGCTGGCTGATCCCTTTTTTAAAGAATATAATTTTGTACTTTTAGCTAAAACTTAAGTGCTTTCTTTATATCAGTATTTTTGTAAATTTAGGAAAAAATGTAACTGAGTTAAATGGTTTAATTTTAAATTATAGGCCAATTGTGTGTGAAATAACAAAAAAAAGTTAAAGACATCTTGAGGAGATGGTTGGCGCAGTGGTTGAACGATAGGCTGCTGCACTGTGTGTCTCGGGTTCGATTCCCTCACGGAACAAATATTTGTATGGCCTACAGATAGTTGTTCCGGGTCTGGCTATTTGTGTATGTGAGATTAAATGTTTATGATCGCACTATAAGAAATTCCTAGATGTTGCCCCACCTAGGAATTTCTTATAGTGAGAGTTAAGCAAAAAAAACTAAAATATTTTTCAAAATTTCTAATTTATATTTTCAACGTCATTCTGAAATTTTTAATTCTGACAAAATAAATAATTTTATCAATTATTTAAATATTGTAAAAAAATAAATAAAGATAACTTTATTTTCCTTGCTTTTATTGAAATAAATGCGTTTTCGTTTTTTACCATGACTCGGTAATGGAAAATGTTTGATTTTTGGTTATTATTACACGAGCTAAGATTAAATACACGACTCAAGGAAAAAATCCAAATTGGGAATTTATGCAAGGTTCATTGGTAATTTGACTGACCTATCGATCAGTTTGCCAAACTTTTCAAATCAGTCTACTTTAAAAAACTACAAAATTATTTCGTAAGTTTCACGCTGGAATCGCGTGCACGAACTTATAAATCAGTCACACGTGTCGGCTAATTCCAAAACATTGCTGAACACAGCCGAACTGCCACATAGGTACTTCGTAATATTTTTTGAAGTCTTACGGGAACAAAAATTTTTAAGTAAACATTTCCAGGTTAAGTGAGTTCGAGAATATTGGAACACCTGCCTTACATTTCCGGATTGAAAATTAGAATACACATTTTTTATTATTATTTGAAACTTCTTACCAAGACTTTTATTAAAAGAAGTCGAGTTTCTTTCCACGGTACTTTTACCTAATTGGGACGTATTATTTTTGCTCGGTGATGTGATCTCTGCCAATCTTATCTAATGGTACTATAAAGACTATTTTCGCATCCTAGTGATTTAAAAAAAAATCTTTAAAAGAACATGAAATGAAGGTTCTCTAGTACCTAGGATCTTCAATACCTAGCCTCGCAATGTTTATATCGCTGTGAATATTTTGACAGCAAATAAAATATCAATGTTTCATGTAATTCTGTCGTTTTATTGGCGTCCCCGGTTCACGGTTCGTTTAGAGAGTTAGCGGCCATTCGTCAATACAAACGTATGATCAATACGCGGCGCGGCGTTGCACGTCCAATTTATAAAAATGTTTGTCAAGTCCGTTCCACAAACATAAATCTATTAAAGGACCAATGTTATCGCGGAAGTTAAAATACCGAAAACGAATAATAGTCGAATGGTAACATTGCCGCTTACTTTTACCCCAAGTTTTATGAAAGATTCATTTATGGCATAACTTTTCTCACTGAGAAACAGTTCAAGTCTTTATAATAACTAAACCAGTTTGGAAATTCGTTAATATATAATAATTGTATGAATAGTTTATTTGCGGGTAAATACCTGTTTCAGGGCTTTGCCCGAGCGAGTGTAGGTCCTGCTGCGACCGGCGCCGCTGGCGGTACTCCTGGCGGTAGTCAGGCCAGCGGCCGCAGCCAGCCGGCGCGTTCAGGTACTCCTGCGAGGAGAAGCGCGACGCGCGCGGCGGAGAGAACCCCATCTGGCTGTAGTAGTCGTGCCGGAACACCACGTCCGGGTGGCTGATCCCGCCCGGCACGATCTGACTGCCAAACTGACTTCGATGACCCAAATACTCAGGCTTCATAGGAGCATCAGTCATTTCATGTCCGTGGATGGACGTGGACCTTTGAGGAGCATAATCTCGCAGGCGGTTGGAAAAGTCCAGCCCCATTCGGTGAGGAGAGTAATCCAGCCCGCGCGGCCCCATCTCGAAGTGGCCGTGAGGGCGGCTGTTCCGGTAGAAGTTTGGAGAGAACGGGTTCTTGCTCTCCAGGTTCTGCCTGGATGCATAACCCGTTTCAACCTTTGGCTTCTCGTCTCTGCCAGGCTTGTCGGGCTGTTTGTCAGTCCCGTTCTGATGGGCATCCTTCTTCGACGTCTCTTGAGGACGTAGTTTGGGCTGAGGAACACATTCTGTCACTTCTTGAGAGGCTCTCCGATTGAACTCTTGAATCTTTTCAGGAACGAAACCTTGTTGCGGTGGTTGAGACATTTTTAAGTTTTTTTTTGTTTGTTTGAATATTTATAAATACATCAAAACGTACACTCACTAACACTGGATTTTAAAATGTTCTACACAAATAGTGGATATATAAAAGTCGTGAATACACAGAGTTATACATTTATTTGAGTAGGTATAATATATTATATTTTATAAAAGTGAAGTCACGTTAACTTTATTTGTGCAATAATTATTATAATATTATAGGAAAACATTCACAACCCAATACACAAGCTGCCAAAACAAAATAGAATGTTATTTAAATCTCACTAAATATCTGAATTTATTCTCAATTCACTTTGGTATAATGAGTGGCGAAGCACAATGTAATCTTGTAAAACAAATAAATTTTAAATTATAATAAATGAGCTCTCCTCAACGTTAACAATACTGTTTCTTACTTAAACCGTATACATTATCTAGCGTTCAACGCAAAGGGGTGAGATATGAATACCGTACGCTTACAGAAACAAGCTTTCTAATTATTCTGAACCTAACTGCTTTAATTAAATTCGTTTGGGTATCCTCCGAACACTAGTAACAGCCCTTGAGAGAACTATTACCTACTGTCGTAATTAACATAACTTTGATAGTATGTTGTTACTGGACAATTGATTCCCAGGGCCGATAGAGTGTGGCGTTGAAACACAATCCTAGGATAAACATAAATGGAATAAAATCTAGGGTACAAAAAATCCAGGAAAAAATATGGACTAACTTGAAACAGCTGAAAACCTCATTCTATTTTTTCCAACTAGTACCTCGAATAATTTCTATTTTGAAGGCTAAGAAACTGCCAGAATAATTGCCGCTCATTATTTTGAGAACTCGACGCGCTCGAGGAGTCCCCGAGTTCGGCAATTATTCGTAATTAGAGCCCGCCCTTGGCACTTGGCGATTCTACTAGACCATAGCACTGGGTCATACCACTTGGCCCACAACTTGGCCAACAACTTGGCCGACCACTTGGCTGTAACATATTTACCTAAGTTGCTAAGAAACTATGATGCAGTGACGTTCAGGAGTTTGATTTTCGCTGTAGTTAAGTTATATCCCTTTTTAATAAGAAAATAACAGTATATTTTAGGCACGCACGGCTTACCGAAGTCCCAGCTGGCGCCGCTCCAGCTGACTTTCTACAGGGTGTCCTAGGAATGCGTGGACATATGTAAATGATGGTGTTCTGTGGCTGCTTCGTAGTAAAGAAAAAAAATGTCTTTAAAAAAAAACCCGACCCCGAAGAACGACTAAAAAGTTAAGAAAATATCACTATCACAGCTGTCTGATGTAGTTAGCGGATAGATTTGAAGCCATCGACCATCAGACTGCTTGAAAAGTGTTATTTTGAGATTGTAACACCACCCTTAGAAAGAAGATAGAAAGAAAGAAATGAGTTTATTTGCGACAAGAACCTTAAATATGACCACGCACCTCTGGAACACCCTATACATTCAAATCGAATGAAATACACTTTAGCCTGACCGTTCGCCGACGGATTTAACCAATCAGAATTACACGTTGTCAATATTACCAGGTTCATCTTACTAATTTAATAATTAATGAAGGTTTATCTTTTGAGGTCATGTTGCGGAGAAATTGGGCTTCAGGGTCTGAAAGGATCGTTTGATTTCCTTTGCAGATAGGACATCTTGTAAGTTATTGAAGGTTTGTCAATCAAATGGAGGTAGCATCTACTTATCTGAATTGAAATTTTAGTGACAGTAATTCATATTTTATTGACCAATATATTTAATGACAACTTTGACTTTGAATCGTATCTAAAAATATGATTATTGAATTGTAACGATACCTGTTCTTTAATGATGAAATGTAATTTTGATGAATATTATCACGGTTAATGACGAAACTTCTCTGTATAACATTATCATCTTGCATGCAATGTATCATGTAGATACACCATGTTTAAACAAATAAAATTTACTTACTTACTTAAGATTTCCATACTAAGTCTCATCATTTCGACAGGAATGCTACAAGTAACAAGACGTTGCCGAAGCTGGGTTGCCAAAAATAGAGAGGCGGTTTTTGCGCAAGGAAGCACGACTCGACTATGGATGAGGCGTTTTAGGATATAGAATAGAAAAGCAGATAGGTGGAATACAGAGAATGAAACTGGATTGCACTTTTTTCAAAGGAGGGTAACTACGAGATGGGAACATTAAAGTAAACGGTATTAATTCGGAATGATTATGGATATGACAGAAAAAAAAAACCGTATTGTGTTTTCTGTTCTTCTACCAAATAAATGTTGTTTCTACCTATCTTATCTAAGGATAAAAAGTAGGTATAATCGAACAGCATTAGACGTAATTCTGTATACATTCGAAGGTCATCCGCTAACATCACAATTGGAGAATTATGTCTGTTAGCTACGGGGGCAAGGAAAAGATTATCTGTTTCTACAATGGGGAACCTCAAATTTTGGAGATCCAGCGAGCGCATGCCAGCCTACACCAGCTACTTGGAACCTCTTTCTACTACCGTAAGCTCATTTACTGTTACGCCTTGAACTTCCCTCAGCTTATTTCCGGCTTGAAAGGCCGTCACCCAGCTCTCAGGGTTTCTACCTAAGCGAAGCTGAACGTAACGATAATTCCTGTTAAAAGTACGTGTATTTTGGTGTTCGTATGTGTGCTCACGATAATTCGTGATGATGTAACATCACAGGAATGATGTTTTAACAAGAATATTACTTAATGCAAACAATGAGTGGTGACAAAGATAATGTGTCATGCAACTATTTGTATTGAATCATATAACAATGACCCATATGAAACCATTGAAGCACCCTCGTTTGCGGCTATAAAAAGCGGCCACCATGGGCCATCCTATCCACAACCGGCAGTGCACACCGAGCGCGAGCAACTCCTGCATTCAGTCAGTCAGATATAGTTTCATCATGTTCCTATGCGTGTTTCTCGTGAACCTTTTCGTTGGCCGAGTGGTACTAAATTCTATCCTGCAAAAGAAAAAGGTTTCATGGACTGTGACTGTACGAATTTGGATAAACTCGCTAATAATAAGTTTCGCAATGAAAATAATGTGCGAGGCTATCGTAGTGACGTGCGCAGCAGACGAGATGTACAAGACAAAAGTAAAAGACTCTTGGACTAACTATCAAAGATTGCACATGCCTTACAATAGTTCGAGTTATGAACAGTGCCTCCAGATGAATACTTCAATGACCACAGTCGAGGATACCATACTGTGGAACAAAATGTGTACTATTAAATATAGTTGGTATAATATGTTAAGAAATTCTCCTTCTTTTAATGTCTCGGAGTCAAGACGAGCAACGAATTTACAAAATATTATAGTAGATCGACCATATACTAAAAAAGATACTACACCTTATGATTGTTATTATTACCAAAGAAAGCAAGCGAGAGATTACCCTTCAACGTGCTATACCGTTGCAAAAAAATTTAATTGGTTTAGGCATTTGACTTTTTGGACAGAAATTCAAGGCGATTTTATGTATACATTTGACTTTGTTTTATTTGATAATGTCCAACCTCACCGTAAAGAAAACCAATTTTGGTATGTTATCTTGTATTTAAAGACTTTAGCGAGTTTAATAGCTAACCCGGCCTTAATAGCGGAACTCATTCTTGGGATAAATGCATTAGAAGACAAGGCAGATAAGTTGATCTATCTTGTTAAGACCAAAGCCTATTATTTGGAGCCAGACACCGAAGAACGCTACCAAACTCAGCAGGTTACGTTCAAGCCCAAGCCTCGGACAACTACGGTCAAGGGAGCACCACCACAAGAAAAGCGACCAGAACAAGGCGTCAATATATTTTACAATCCAAATTACCACAATGTGTACGCTCACCCAAAAGGTTACAAAGAATACACGAATCCCCCAGGGATGCCAGCGCAATACAAAGATGAAATCCCCTGGATCTTAAAGAAACCGGACACCTTCTGTGTAATATTGTAACGGATTTTAAGTTCGACGTCTATCAGTCACGTTAAAAAATACTATTTCATAGAAGTCGTAGGACACGGGCGCCACGCGTCAGACACGTCACTGACAAGCAGTGACGGATCTATGAGTTCACGTTATAAAATAAGTAGAACGTATAACATATTATACTACTTATTTCATCAACTGTGTTCTTTCACCCTTATTTTGATTATATACGTGGTGAATAATCGTTTTCAGCTTCTGAAAAGATGTTTTAATGTTTCTTATTATTTCTGGTAGGTGTTGCATGATAGTGCTAAGTGATCAGGTATTCAGAATCCTGAAAACTATAGCGGACAGGTGAGACACACCATGCCCCCTTGGCGGAGGTACCTAATAAATAGTAATCTTTCTGGTAGTTATAAGTACTAACATTAGTTTCTAAGGTTTTTATATGCTAACCAATTGATGTATCAAGCCTGAAATATACAGTTTTAATTTTTTATTATTATTTTAATCACATAAAAACCAATTACTATATAATATATGCGAAAGTTTGGATGTTTGTGACTCAATCACGCCAGAACGTCTAGAAGGATTTGGATGAAATTTCCATAGAGATAGATTATATAGTCTGACATGGCTCATAGCTTATTCTTATATCATACTTTTCATCCCGAGAGTATTTTCCCTTGGGGTAATTTCCGACAGCCCCGCGGGCAAAGGCGCTGAATAGCAAGCTAATATTATAAATGCGAAACTTTGGACGTTTGGATGGATGGATGTTTTTCACAGAGGTAGATTATAGTCTGGATTAACACATAGGATACTTTTTATTCCGGGTATTTGTTCCCTTGGAATAATTTTCGACATTCACACGGGCGAAGCCGCAGGCGGCAGCTAGTATATAATGAAACGTCGTCGCTATGTGAACTCTTAACACACAATTGCAAATTTTTTACATTTTGCTCAATGCATTAGGCACAGCTCTTGGAACAGTTCATGTCAGCGCCCTACAGATGTGGAGCCATTCATCGTAATGTCAGTGTGAACAAAATACAAAATGGCGTCATAACGATGACGTACTGACGTAATACGAGGCTTAAGAGCTTTTATGAATATGTAATTGAATAATTTCACTGATTTACATCCAACAAAATATCTGTTATGTCGAACAGTTGTTAGGTAAATATTCAAATAGTACATCAAACCAATTTTACGAACTTTTTGTTGCTGATATCCTCAACCCACACTAATAGTTATTTATTTAATAACACAACACTCCCATCATTAAAGGATATTCCAAAGCGAAAAAGTGACACTTAGCTTATACTTATATTACATTTTTAAACTATTTCTACTAAACTACTATTATATAGTATTCATTTCTGTCCGTCTGTTTGTTCTCTTCACATCTTTACAGCCGAATGGCATTGTATCCAATGGCACACGGCTGCAGGTAGACCACGTCCTGGGGTAGATCATAATATTACACTATCAACGCAGACCAAGTCGCAGGCATGACGTGAGTTTGTTAGTTTGGTACGCTTTAAAGCCTAACTTAAATATTATATATATATATTTTCGCAAAAAAGTAGACTACCAAATATCATCAAAATCGGTTCAGCGAGAACGGATTTTGATGAATTTTGATACAGAAATAGATCTGACCCTGGAATGGCTATAGTCTACTATTTTTTGCGAAAATCTTTATTTTTGTCTGAATAACTGATTTTTTCTATATTATTATTGTAAAGAAGCGAAACGGATTAAAAGAACTTCACGTATTGTAAACTTCACATAAGAGTTTAAAACAAACATTATTAGGGATTTTATTGAACCACAAGATTTTTCATTTTCATATGATTCATAACAATCCAATATGCCGTGTATATCCAAAATTACATGAAACTATTTTGACAGAATTAGAATATGAAATTAAATGAAAACAGGCACCGATGCATCGATACCACGCAACACAGCTGTTTTAATCTCGAACCCAAACAGATTATCATCCACATGTAGGTATGTATATACATATGTGCACGCAAGCCGTATATCATAGTTTTACGAGAATGTATTCCCGTCAGTGTGGCGCTATAAACCGCTCGCCAGTAATTAGGTATTCGATGCAGGAGAAATGATTGACGGCTTGGCTGGCTCGATGGAATTCTTCTACAATGCATGTTAAACTGGAACGAATTAGAAATTCTGACAAGATGTTTTGGACATTTAGTTACAATTGAAATCGTTTTATCATCAAGTATTACGTTGAGTGATCGCGACTGATCTAATTAGGTACTAACTACTAGCTTTCTACTACACTCTTACTAGCTGTCGCACGCGGCACCTCCCGCGTGAATGTCGGAAATCATCCCAAAGTATTCTGCGTGTTAATCAAGGTTATATATAACCTATATCTACATATTTTTGTGCCTTTCATCCAAATTCATTCATTAGTTTTTGCGTGAAAGAGTAACAAACATACTTCCAACCTAACATTTCACATGACTGTATAAGTAATTATTATTCATATTTATTTATTTGCATTTAACGAATTAGTACATAGGCTAACTTATTGAAACTGACATTTATGAACCGAATCGATAACCCGTATGCAAACAAGTCCGGTTGTCAAAGAAAAAAAACATTTTGATAAAAGAAATCATTACGTTTACCTCTGTGTATCCAAAGAAAGGGGTCAATAATCTCCATATTAGTGACGTCACAATGTAAACAAACACACACGCTCGCGCGACGTAGCCACGCCCACTACGCGTATACTTGTGTTGAGACACGTGTGTAACGATGTCATTTATTGCACGTGTATTGTGTCAGTAGTGTATTTCTAATCGTTGACAAATTGTAACGCAAATAATGTTGAGTGAAGTGAATATGTTGATGAGCCACATATGTGACACCTACTTGTTTTAAGTGTTTTGGGCGGTTTTGCCCGGTGGGTGAAGTATGACTCGCATGTTCGCTCATCTCTTCATAAAACAAGACAAGTGTAGTGATAAATTACTAGCTTTTCTAAAGTACGCACAGTTGGCGAATCATCGTTAGGAAAATGACTTCACGTCGGGGGACTCACGACCCTCAGCAATGAGGAATACGACGCGAGGAGGACGATACCAAAGTGCTTCAATTGTAAACAAAGTAAAATAAATAAGGGGTCTAGGAGTCTAATCACCAAACCACTAAGTATTAATAACATATTGTCATTCATTCTTAGTTCGGGTTCGAAACTAATCGTAAGTCCGTACGTGATACGGAGTAGAATACGTCCGCAACTAAGCCCGAATCTACGGACTTCGGGGTTAGAGAGTAGCCCCCAAGAACCTAAACGTGGAACTTGTACCGCATGTTAGCTTTTAGTTTTACAGCGAGAAAATACGCGTTCTTTCCTTAAACCAGAGATACGCATCCTTTAATGAAGACATTTGACTAAATTCCAGTCCTAGTTCTAGGTAATATTTTTGCTCGAGAGCCACCAATTAGCGACAATTTAAAGTAAAATTCCTGAACTCCTTTGAGAAATATCTGCCTGGAAGACTCTGGATTTTAGTGTCGTCGGTTTTAATCAACATTCATTACTGAGATTTTCATCAAAGTGTAGATTGAATGGAAATAGACCTTTGGTATTGAAAGAATCTAAATTAAGGGACCTTTGCAAACGCCCCAAAGGTCTTACATCTAACCAATCATTTAAATAATTCCTACTGATCTCACAATGTAGGTAAGCAGTAGTGAATATGTGACTTGTATCACTCGCCGTTCTGGTGAATTAACACAGCGACGATAAAACAACACATAGTAACTTTAATTTTAGAGTCACCATCATAAATCACAAAGGTTTTACGATAAATCTAAAATAAACGTTTACTGAGTAGATCTGCGACGTGTTACAAAGCGCATGCACTAGCGTATCGTCCGGCCACTCCGGCCACTCCGGCCACTGCGGCCACTCCCGCTCGAAGACTCGCTCTATCCCTTATAAAACACGACATGCCCGATTCATACATATTTATTGAGTCCGCCTCGCCTGGACTCTCTCCAAGAGGCCAGACGCACGATCAGTGTTGGGATAATATCGATAGTGTAATCCAAAAAGTAGATACATTAAAGTATGCACCTACTTTTTGGGTAACACTTTAAGGTACTTAAAAAACAGTACCTACTTAGGTACTTTTGTTTTTTAAGTACCTTAAAGTTCAAAACACTTTCAAAATAAACTTAAAATTGCTACATCTGTTTTTTTTATGCAAATAGAGGAAAATAAACCAAAGTTCAATACCTCCCCTATGCCTATGGCATTAAGTCAGCCTCTGTACATTTGTGTGCGTAAAGTGTTAAATAAATAAATAAACACCAGAAACTTTCTACATTAACCGCTAATTGATCGTGCATTGAGAGTCAATAAAACTAGAGTTTATTAGTTTGTCGAAAATAAAAGCTATAAGTTCTTCACCTGTGAATGCCCACAGTTTTATGTTCGCGGTAAATTTAGCAAAGATAGTTCTGCTATTGATGTACAGAAACTCCGACCTTGATTTACGATATATGTTATTATGTTTGAATTGTGTTTATTACCAATCAAATTTGCAAACACATTATTTTCTAAAACATAACACCAAGCTATTCTTACTCACACAATAAAACAGATTTAGACCGTTGGACTCGACAAAGAGATAAAAAAATACGCAAAGAATTAAAATTAAGTTATGATGTTGCTGTTTATCGATAAAAGGATTCATAATTATTTAACAGCACACATCACTAGTCTTGCTAGAGCTCGTGCGACAGGAATATCGAGTGGGCGCTGCATTCTTCGTCTGGACGACACGAGTAGGCAGCATCGCTTCAAGATGCCAGGTTTTAAATCCAGATATATTTACAATATAACTGGCTATCGAAGGAAAGACAACAGTTTTTCCAAAGCAAAAATAAACAATTCAAATTTCAAATTCTAGTTTGTGAAGCAATATTTCGCATATGAAAGTTAAATTAAGGTTTACGGATAAATTCGGTGTTGTTTTCAGTTGTTGAAATTCAAGGCAATTAAATAAATAGCATCCGATTTGGGATACATTCGTTTTATCGGTTGAAGCTATAAAATATCGTGGTGTGTAGGTATGTAGGTATTGAATACTCAAAACTTTTGTGGAATAACAAACGTTTGAGAATTGCTCCAGACTCCAGCTCATTGTGTTGGTACGCGTACGAGCGAGTTCTCTTGACAACACAACTAGTCGTATGACCGCCACACCGCGCACCACCTTACTACATCCAACTAGGTTTGCGTAATACTTCAAAGAATGTTTGTTTGAAAAGTACAATAGGGTTCATTCCCAAATAAAACCTGAAGCCAACATGGAAGCAGGTCTTCACAAAAGATACTTTTAAATAAAAAAAACGAGAGTAACAGTATTGCAAGGAATCAAAGCACAACAGCTGTTTATCATTTTCTCGAGTTCGTTCGATCTTAGGTTCTCTTTGACATCGCGCCACGGGCTACTTCCACTGCAAACGGATTACCAATGCTGTGTACCAGTGATTTTTTTAAATACTTTAATATGTTTATTCCTACTATTTCTTAGATCTATTTCGTGAAACAAGTTCTTCATTTTGAAATGAAAGTGTAAAATAATTGTAAAAGTGGGTTAGTTTATTAGTAACGCTCTCACATCTTAATCATGAACCGATTTTGATGAATTTTGGTAACTTTTTTGTGAAAATGTATACTAACACGAGCAAAGCCGTTGGCCAAATGTATGTATAAAATGTGTAAATAAAGATGTTTGACAAAATTCCCCCGCTCAACCTCCAAGTTGACCGTTTAGCACCACTTAAGTAGTGCGATTCTGTAACAGTCTCGCCGTGAAAACTTAGGTAAAGTGAACATGCAGTGTGCTGTCGATCCATACAAACAAGATGATTGGACGGAGTGAGCACTTCATGCTCACTCCATCCAAGTTAACACGGTGAGATGTTGACAGCACAGACCGGCTATACGCCTTGCCAGGAAGTGAGGTACTCAATCTACCGTCCACTTTATCCAGGTGGGCTGTTCTATCGATACACAGCTGTACACAAGACGTCTCTAAATAGGCTAAAGTCTAAGTTAATTAACGAGCGCCGCTCGACGGAACCCTGAGATATTGCCTCGGTCGCACGCCGCGATGCCGCTCACACACATTTGTCACTTCAGCTACGTGTATGTGATACCTGAGCTGTGATGGTGTGTGTGTGTGTGTACACAATATTAATGTCAGGTTAGCGGGTTTAGGCTGCAATTGGTATTTGATGTCGGCAATATACTAGTTAGATCAGGATTACCTTGCTTTAATTAAGGAACTTGACGTAAATTGCTACGTCATTAAAGTACTTTCAGGTATTTTTTCTATAATATAGACCTGCGTTTGACTACTATCTGACCTGATGGTAGGCAATGATGTGGTCGAAGATGGAGCACGCTTGCCCAGAAGTAACGTATTCACTCTTGACTTAAAGACTCCCCGAACTTCACTGCTTAGCTGTACGCGCAATGATAATGTATTCCCAAAACGTTTTATGAGTATGGGTGGATATAACACTTTTCCATTACAAAGGACCACCTGCCTGAACCAGAAGCAAGATGAAATATTTGTTTAATTAAATTGGAAAACTTTTTGTTTCAATCATAGTGCTACCAGGCCCCTCTGTCCCACTGGGCGCTAAGGGCACTTGCCCAGGGCCCCGTGATTGATAGGGGCCCCCTAGTTTCTACCAGATCACCTATTGCTGACTGATAAACCTATTAATTTTAAGGCAATCAAACGAAAGAATATGTTTATTTCACTCTATAAATTTCTTTCTCCAATGATTTTTTAAGCACTAACTTGTAAATTCTAAAAGAGTTTCTGTTCCGAATAAAATTACAATTATCCTTAGTCGAATAAATCTAGTATTTAGTAATCTAGTTTCTTTAATGTGTATTAGCAAAATAGTCCTCTGTCAAAGTCATAGAGGCCCCATTTTTGCCTATTAGGGGCCCTGAGCATTCCGTGCTCAGGGCCCCTAATAGGCAAAAATGGGGCCCTGAGTGCTACCTAGTCTGTTTGTATCTTAAGAAAACCGGTTAGGTAAGTACTTAATTTTGCTTTTTTAACAAATGATTTCACGGATTTTTTTTACTTATCAAACATAGATTGTAGATAGAAAAACAACCGTTGCTATGTCTCCAATGTTCGAATAATTTTGATTGTGTAGCAATAATTCGTAATTGTAGTTAGGTTTGGCAATTTCTCAGAAATATAGACAAACCAGCGAACCGTATAATATCAGTCAATCGAGCATCATTGGCTGTATAACAAATCATACTAAAGCCGTCTATTCCCGTTTATATTAGCGATATCATCAACTGACGGAGAGATTGACGTGCTTTAGTATATAATATGCTTTTTGCAATACAAACAATACTAATTTATTGTTTCGCTAATGGATATTTACGAATATTCGAAACATCCGTGTCATTATGTAGTGGAATGTGATTGCTTATCTTAGGACATGGCCCGCGTAACCGTCTCCAGGATCTCACCTATCGCTGTACTAAAATTCATCAAAATATGTTGTGTGTTGTTCGGCGATTTAGGAGTGAAAGTGTAACAAACCAACACACGCTCGCATTTATAATATTAGTCAGGATGATCCTGATGTGTTTTTAATAAAAATTGTGACATAGTTAAGATTTGATATATCATCTGGCATACTGCATAGCAGTTGACGAACACATAGTGAATGTACCTACCTGTCGCAGCCAAATAGCTAAGTCAGGCGTTTAATTGGTTGCCTAGTCTTTTCATTTAACTGCCCTGATGTAACAGCGACCTGAGTGTCATCTTTGGTCCAATATCGTAAAATGACTTGTCCATGTCACTTATAATGTCGCTGATTAAACGGCACAGTTCAATGAAAGGGCTAGGCTTTTAATCAAACGGCTGATTAAGCTAGTTGGCTTACCTATCAGTTAAATTGTATTTAATAGTACCAGCTGTGTAATGTATGTTTGCCAGAATATTAATGGACTCTCTTATTAATTGAATTCATTAAAGTTAATATTCAGTTAAATTCCCCTATCTCATGAAAGTTACCATGGAAACGTGCTACGAAAATGGCGATCGGATATTAAAATTCCTTTAGACAAAGAAATATTGGATGTTTCCTCCGTGCATCTGAAGTTCGTATCTAAATTAAATTGTAATATTTAAAGCTATCTAGAAAAATGTAAAAAAAAAGTATTGAGTGTCGGTGTGTAATGTTAAAATTAAATACAATGTTTATACGGCATACAGAACCTAAACCTTTTTTTTTTTAATTTCGTGTCTCTTGTCTGTTTGTTTCTGCTAGTATAAGAGCTACTTTTTTATACTTAGGGTTCCGCGCAAAAAAAAAAACTAATGAAATTTTCATTTGTTCTATTTTTCAAGTTGACGCGGACGAAGTCGCGTACTACTGCTTGTAGTCAATAAAGTTATATTCATATCTTTATTGGCTCGGCGCTAGCTCACCCACTCCGTCAAATGTTTCCTCTTTCATGGAGTTAGTGTATTGCATCGCTTGCTTTCTTTGGGCTTATCTACGGAACTAGGTGGGAGCGGATAGGTAAGTGCTCCACTGTTTATGATGATAGACAGCCATTCCTGAACGGGAATGGGCAATTCTTCTTCGCGAATTGCTCTCTTTATCTTATGTTTCCCTGTTATCAAAACATTTTTCGCTTACGTATATTGTGTAAATATTTAGTTTTGATATAAAAGCATTTTATTTTGTAATTCCACGTTTTCTTCAAAAATAACGGGGTTTGCAATGGATTTTACTCTATTACATGAATAGTTTTAGCCACTGTTCGAATTAATCGCCATAGACCCACACAATTTGTTGGATATAAATTTAGTGAAAATAACTGTTTGGCGAAAAGGCGTTACAGTTGGAAATTATTAAATACTAGTTGCCGCCCGCGGCTCCGCCCGCGTGATTGTCGAAAACTATCCTAAGGGAACATATTCCCGGGATAAAAAGTATCCTATGTGTTATTCCAGACTATAATCTACCTCTGTGCCAAATTTCATCAAAATCCATTCAGTAGTTTTTACGTGAAAGAGTAACAAACATCCATACATACATCCATACTTACAAACTTTCGCCTTTATAATAGTAGTAGGATAAACATATCTAGTGCGTTTACATTAAAAGCCATGAACAACGTCGAACAGCTGACTGGTAGAGAATGCCTCATTGCATTTGATGGCACGGTTGGCGTAGTGGTTGAGTGATTAACTGCTGCGCTGCGTGTTGCGGGTTCGATTCCCGCATGGTACAAATTTTAGTATGGCCTACAGATAGCTGTTCCGGGTCTGGCTGTTTGTGTATTTGAGTTTATGTGTTTGTAAACGAACTCACGATACAGGAGAAATTCCTAGTGTGGGACAGGTAAAAAAAAAGAAAAATACATTGGGTTGCACTCCGGGAGTGCCGGCAGAAGTGAAAACTTGAACATTAACTTTGTGCATTTTTGATATTTTGGAATGGTTAGGGAATAGTTTCGCACGAATTGCTTTCATTATCAGTATAAAAGTAATATAATTTATTTCGTTAAATACAATATTCATTTATTGCGCAATCGTACACAAACTTGACAATTTATATTACATTAAAAATTTAACACTTCAGAACTTTCCCTCCGTCTTACGAATTTTCGATCAGGTCACGTGTCCTGACGCGAGTTTAACATGTTTTCCCAACCCAAAAAGTGCACAACGCCGCTAAAGAAGTTTTCACTTCAAAAATAAGTTTGCCCATGTACGACTATTGTACATACAGTTTAAATAAATAAATTAACAGCTTTCAAATCACTATCAGACAATGGATCGATGGTTGTGGGCTCAACAGCCGTGATTACACTAATTATCCAGTAATCAGTTGGATCACAGAGCAGCGATCACCTGCTAAACGTCTATCATATTACAGCGAGCCAATTTGATACTGTTGGAGTATTTCGCCGTTGACGATCCTCCAGTAGTTGTTGTAGGTTGTAAAGGATAAACACCAAACCACTAAGTAACACTTTAAAATGTTTATTTGTAAATATAGAAAGTTATATTTAGTTATCTGAGCCGCACTTATTATTTACTGACACAATACCGCGTGACGGAGGTGTAGTTACGACTAATTAAAATGTAGAGTTTATTATGCAAAATGTATTTCGCTGTATGAGCATTATTGGCTCGTACATGCTCCCGAGGGAAAGATAATAGGCGTACTCAGATTGCTAAAATTGCGTTACAAGTTAAAAGAGTACAAAGTAAAAAATAAAAACAATAAAATAATAAGTAAAAACAAAGTTTAAATTACAAATGACTATAGTTTGAATCTAGTTCCCATTGGGTACTTCGAATGACCATCATCTGTTTCAGATTTGTTTGCAAATTCCTTCAGTTCTATACTTTCTAACTTCTTTTCTGGAGGTGTTGACGAAAGTATCTGTTGAGTCTTAGTGTTGGTGGAGATGTTGCTTTTCTTGCACGACGGAAGATATCTTCTTATGAGCCATACTATAATAGCAACGACGATTCCTCCCACCAGCAAAGAACTTATAGTATAGTTGCCGATGTCATGGATACTCAGTTCGCTGGGCAGATTTTCTCGTGCCTTTTGTGCAGTTATCTTGTTGTCCAGTTGTTTGTGCTCATCAGATAAGTTTAGTTTCGGTAGCACAATCTTCGTATTCTTTAGAGTTTTCCAGATGTCATTTGGTGGATCAATAGTTGGTACCTCTAAAGTCATTCCAATATTTGTATAGCTACTAAAAACGTTGTGTGAGTATATAGTAGCGTCTTTGTGTTGTAGTACACAATCCTGACCTAGGGCCATGAGTCCTGACTTAGCAATCGTCAGCGTTGTAATACGATTCTCGCACACCATTCGTGGCGCACACTCCTTGATACAGTTATACAGCCATATGTTTGGTCTCTGAAGTTTTATCCATTGGTCAGAGCATTGCTGTGGTATCCAATCGCATGTGATATTGTTTACATTTTGACTAAGCATTTTTGCTTCACAAGATGCTGTGGCTCCATGTAAGTTGCTAATAGCTGTGTAGGCGTGGCAGATGTAGTTGTCCGCCCCCATTGTCGTACATTGTTGAAGATCAGCCTCTTCCATCTGTATATAGGTATTTTTTACGAAGTTCACTCCGATGTACTTTGTTGTTATCGCTATCACTTGACATTGGTTATTTGCGTGCTGTTTAGGTATAGGTATGTTGCGATATAATGTGTATTCGTCATCGCTTAGTAGTGGGATGTGTAGTTCGAACAGTAGGTATTGTTCTGTGAGCCGTGCTTTGACGTAAATGATCTTGTAGATATCTTTAATATTTGCTCCATTTCTGTTTGTAATGGGTAGCGTTAATCTTTTCGATATAATTCCAGCAATGAAGTGGAGTTGTTCAGACAGTTGTGCCGGTGTGAATAGTTCCATATCCAAATTGCCTCTGTAGATATCTGTCAATGCGTTTAGCAGCATTTGTTGGTTTCTTCTCAATACTGTCAGTAGTAAGCTGGCAGTCAGGGCTCCAGCGTTGAGGTCATTCATTGTTTTCATGATTTGAAATCTGTTTTCTATCACTGCTGTATTGTATCTTGTTTCGTTCATAAATTGCTGAATTACTTCTAGTTGCGTTTTCACAAAGTCTTCATTTTTCTTTATGATGTTGTTTTCTGCTTCGATGATCAATGTTTGATTTCTTATCAGCTCCAGCAAATATTGTTCGTTTGTTTGGATTTTTTGAATGTCTTGAGAGTATTTTTCGGCGAAATCGCTATCAAGGACTCCAAACAGGGCTCGTGCAATGTTTCCTACGCCGTTGACGTAGCCGCGACGCCTTCGTTGTTGATGTTGAGAACGTAACAATACGTTATATTCGTTCAACTGGTTCAGTTCGTACTGAAGTTGTTTTGTCGTCGAGTGACATGGCTCGTTGGGCATTGTGTCGCATAGTTGAGCTAGACGATTCACAAATTTCTCGACCTTTGTTGTACTTCGCCAGAATGTTGTCAGATTGTAGTATACTAGTAGTTTCCATTCATCGTGTATAAGTTGAATATTTCCAGCAGGATCGAAGTAAATGGGTTGATTTTCAACTAACTGTGTTATTTTGAAATGTTGCAGGGGGGTTGTTTGTCCGCATGATAGCATTGTAAACAGTACTAGTAATACCATGAGCAAGCTGTTAGCCCCTCTCTGGGTTTTACTGGCCCCTTTAGTTTTATTGCATTGCTTCGATTCAGGAATCTCTTTCTGTGAATCCATGCCCTCACATGCCTCGTTGATAGGTAGTGGGGCTAGTTTGACAATAGGTCTTTTTAGTATTCCACTTTGTGTCTTGAGCGTTACTACACGCACTAGGTTATCGCTGCCTGGGTGCAGTTCTACGACGCGGCCCATAGCCCACCTGCACGGAGGTAGATTATTTTCCTTGACGAGAACTAGTTGCCCTTTTTGTATATTTTCTCTGGTTCGTTGCCATTTGTTTCGGTTTTGAAGTAAATGAAGGTATTCTTTCGACCAGCGATCCCAGTAGTGGCGGCGCATAAGCTCTATGAGTTTCCAATTGTTCCTGATGTCTATTGATTTCATTTCTTCAGGTTCATTAAGTGGTAGTGTGAGCGTCGGACTTCCCGTGAGTAGGTGCCCAGGAGTGAGATAGTCCAGATCTTCTACATCCTCAGATAACGGACTCAGCGGTCTGCTATTCATGCCCGCTTCGATTTGTGTAAGAAGAGTTGCAAATTGTTCGTAGGTTAGCTTCTGTTGTCCGATTACGCGTTTCAGGTGTGTTTTCATTGAGCGTACAGCAGCTTCCCATAATCCACCTGCCGATGGCCAGGATGGAGCGTTGAAATGCCACTCGATTTCTAGGTCATTGATCTCTTTAAAGAACTCTGAAGATAGCATTGTTCTGTATGTTTGGAACTCCTCATATAATACCTTTGCTGCTCCTACAAAGTTGGTTCCGTTGTCGGAATACATATGCTTTGGGGTGCCTCTTCTGGCACACATCCGTTTTAGTGCAGCGATGAAAGTTTGCGTTGATAGGTCCGAAACAAGTTCTATATGTACTGCTTTCGTCCACATACATATAAATATGGCTATATAGCCCTTACAAGTTTTTATTCCGCGACCTTTGTTTATCTTCACATCCACGTGACCTGTAAAGTCCACGCCAGTATGTGAAAACGGTCTCGACGGTGTGATCCTTTCTTTAGGAAGGTTACCCATCAGCTGTTCAGTTGGAGTTGTTGCGTATCGACGGCACCGGATGCATTGCCGCAGTCTCTTCTTGACAGTTCGATTACCACCGATGATCCAGTATTTATTTCTAGTGTAAGCTAGCGTTAATCTTGCTCCACCATGTAGTGTCCGTTGATGTGCCTTTTCAATTATTAGTTGAGTGAGTCTTCCCTCTCCCGGGATGAGGATGGGATGTTTAGTGTCTACTGGCAAGTTTGAGTGATTTAGACGACCACCGACGCGTAAAACGCCAGCAGAGTCCAAAAATGGGTTGAGTTTCAAAATGGTGCTTTTGGTAGGAAGTTTTCCCCCAACGTTGAGAGATTTTATTTCTTTTTCAAAATAATTCCCTTGTATTGACTTGATGATTACTTCTGTAGCGTTATTTATTTCATTCAAGTTTAGTTCATTACACTCATTTGACCTCCTTTTGTTTCGTAATACATCAGCGAAACGTATTATCCAAGCGAGTATTCTTGTAATACGATCTATGTTGCTATGCCGCTCAAGTAATGAATCGATTAATTCATTTTTAATTGGCATGGGTTCCGTACTATTTGTCGCGTAACAGTTTTTTAGAAAACCCTCAGTTGTAGTATAAGTTTCTTTTAAGTTATTGTCCTGTTTTTCTTGTTCCTTAAGCCATTTAGGACCCTCCCACCACAGGGAAAAGTTCACCAGTTTTGATGGTGGAAGTCCTCTTGTCGCACAGTCGGCAGGGTTTTCGTTCGTTTTTACGTAACCCCAGTTTATCGCAGGTACGATGTTTGTTATTTGTGTCGTTCTGTTTGTTATGTATTTTTCATATTTTGATTGACTTCCTTGAAGCCATGCTAAGACTACTTTAGAGTCGGTCCAGCAGTGTATCCTTAGATCATAATCTGCTAGGATCTTAGTTATCTTTTCTAGTAGCTTCGCAAGCAGAACTGCGGCGCATAATTCCAGCCTCGGTATTGTAGTTTTCTTTTTGAGTGGTGCCACCTTAGTCTTTGCTGCGAGTAGAGTGGTTACGTAGTGGCCTGTAGGTGACGTAGTTCGGCTGTAGATAACGCATGCGTAGGCTTTCTCGCTCGCGTCACAGAAGGCTTGCAATTCGATCGTTTTGTTTACGTTCTTCAACCATCTTGGTAAAGTGATTTTGTTTATATTTGGTAGATCGGAAATAATTTTCAGCCATTCTTTTTCGATGATATCGGGTACGTTTTCATCCCAGCCAATATTTTGACAGTCGTCACTCCACAATTTTTGAAATAAGAGTTTAGCTTGGATGGTCATTGGAGCCAACCATCCTAGCGGATCGTAGATCTTGCTTATCTCTGACAAAAGCCTGCGTTTAGTGTATGGTGTAGTTTTGTTATAGGCAGGCACTTCGCTAATAAAATGGAATGTGTCGCTTGAGTCATTCCATGTGAGTCCGAGTGTTTTGCTGAACTCTTGCTGCTTGAAATTAAAATCATTGTTGTGACTTTTCTCTTCCCCCTGTAGTTCTTTAAGAATAGATGGTTCATTCGTGGACCATTTCCGTAAAACAAAACCACCTTTCTTTAATAGTTCGCTAAGCTGTTTTTGCAGCAACTTTGTTGTTTCTATGGTATGGTGTCCAGTGATGGCGTCATCCATATAGAATTCGTTTTGCAGCGCCTTTTGGGCCAAAGGGAAAGCGTCGCCTTCATCTTCAGCTAGTTGTTGGAGAGTGCGCATCGCAATGAATGGTGCGACTTTGGTACCGTAAGTAAGAGTACACAGCTGCATCTCTCTGAGGGGTTCTCTGCAGGATTCTCTCCAGATTATCCTTTGCAGATGTTGTTGATCTTGATGAATAAGGATTTGACGATACATTTTTTCGATGTCCGCCGTTAGAACATATTTATAGCTCCGCCATTTTATGATCAGAGATAAAATGTCCTTTTGAAGGTTGGGCCCTTTTTCCATCAGATCGTTAAGACTGTAGCCGGAGTCTGTCTTCATGGATGCATTGAATACAGCTCGCAGTTTAGTCGTTGTAGAGCAAGCCCTTACCACGCCGTGGTGTGGAAGGTAGGCTTGTACTCGACTCTCGGATTCTGTCACTGGTTTCATGTGACCTAATTCGATGTAGTCTCGGATGAACTGTTTGTAAAGTGTAGCGAAGTGTTCTTGTTTCGCCATTTTCTTTTCTAAATGAAGAAATTGTGCTATAGCTTGAGGCTTGGATTTTCCAAGGTTTTGTTCATAGTTGGTGTTCATCGGCATCTTCACGACATAACGCCCGTTGCTTAATCGCTCTGTTGTTTCTGTGTAATGTTTTTCACAGACTTCGTCTTTTGTTGTTGTTTCAGGTTCTGAAGGAATGTCTTCTATCTCCCAAAAGGTTGTTATTTTATCTAGCTCCGTTAGAGTAACTAGACAGTTAAATTGCTTTGTAGCACCGCACAGTATCCAGCCTAACTTCGTCTGTTGCGCTACAGGAGAGTTAATGTTAGGTTTTAGTACTCCTTCTAAGATCACCTCAGAGTAAATATCTGCTCCTAGAAGTAAATCGATGGGCCCTGAGATGTTAAAGTCTGGATCGGCTAACTTAATATTGTGTAGATGTGTCCAGTTCGATGTGTCGATTGAAGAGTTCGGCAGATTGTTGATGAGTTTACTCATCACTAATGCCTCCGTTTGGAATGTATACTCAGAGTGTATGGATTTACATTCCAATTTAATCATCCCTTTACTGGAACCCATTATAGTGCCCACGCCAGTGATAGCCGCGTGCATTTTGTTTCGGGGTAAGTTCAGTCGTTGAGCAGCGTTTTCTGTAATCAAGGTTACTTGAGAGCCTTGATCCAGTAATGCTCGAAGGATGACGTAATCTCCTTCTTTGTTTTTGACCTTGAGTTGAAGAGTCGTTAAGAGTATCTCTTGTTCACCGTTGATGTGATTAGATGTTCGCTCAGCCGCCGTTGAGGTGTTTGGCTTTGATTGTTGCCCTGTCAGATTGTCATCATGAAGAAGGGAATGGTGTTTAAAGTTACACGTGCGGCATCTTTTCGTTGAGTTGCATTTGTTGTCGCCGTGACTGAATAAACAATTTTTGCAAAGGTTCAGTTTACTTGTTGTTTGGTTTCGCGTTGCAATATCCATGTTCAGGAATGTCGAACATTGCCTTAGCGCGTGATCATTTTTGCAGAGTGGACATTTCCGTAGCGATGCATGGTAGGTTTTCGTCCACTTTTCTGAGTCTTTAAAGTTCGTTGACTTATTGTTATTATAATTTTTATGTTGGTTATTTGATGAATTATTTTGTTTTACACCGTTTTTCTTAGTTCGCGATGTTTCCAGCGTCATAAATTGTAATTCCAGGAACTCCATAAACTCATCTAAGTCTGGAAGCTCTCTTGAATGCTTCATGTTTTTAATGTAGTCTCCGTAAGTGACATCATCCAGTTTGGAAGACAGTAAGTGCACGATAAGTGGACCCCATACTGGAACATTGATGTCAATGTTCTCTAGGCCATTCAGACACTCTTTGGTTGTGTCGTATAGCTTTTTCAAGTTAGTCGAGCTCGGTTTGTCGATAGATGATTGATTGAGAAGTGTGTCCACGTATGTTACGAAAAGTAGTCGCTTATTGTCGTAGCGATGCTGGATTATATTGAGGCATGAGTCGTAGTTCTCAGCACTCACAGGTAGATGTTTAATTAACTTTTCGGCTTCACCTTTCAATTTAGATTTTAGGAACTTCATCTTCTGCGTTTTGTTTAGCGTTGGATTGTTATGAATCATCTCAATAAATAAATCTCTGAAAGAGATCCAGTTGCTGAAAGCGCCATTGAACTCCGGCAATTCCATCCGTGGTGTTGTTTTTTCGTAATGAGATGTTTCAAAGATTCTTCTATTCAAATCTGCCTTTAGGTCGTCGTAGACTTGTTCCCAATGGTCATATTCTGCTTCATAATCCTTGTCGTTTCCTTGCAGTAAGTAGCTTAATTCCCAATGTATTTTGTCAATGGATTCCCACTTAGCGCTTAGTACGTTTAGGTGATCTTGATGTTGCCACTTCTCTTTCATATCATCCAGATTCATTTTGGAGACTGCTCGCTTCAAGGCGTTGAAGTTACATGTTTGGTTACGTAACAGCATTGATACGCGTTGGTTCATCTCCATTTGTTGGTTTACACCAGCTGTATCGAATAGCGGGGTTTCTTGTGGTTGTGGGGTTCTCGGTTTTGAGAAACCCGAAAATCCCGGTTCCTTTAGTAAGTTGTCTCGTAGTTGATTCATCGATTGCATTGTTTCATTGAACATGCTTCTTGTTATTTCGAAAATGTTCTTCTCAAAGTAGTCATGGTCGCTCTTAACTGGCTCATACTTCTTCAAGACCTCATGATTTGTCCGAAATTCATCCCAGAGGGATTGCAAAGCTTCGATCCGTTTGTTGAGGTAATCTATGGACTTTCTCGTCGCAGAATCCTTTTTGTAGTTAGTTTGCAGAGCCTTGATGTTCTCGTAGCTGCTTTGTTGCTTGGTTATAAGTTCTACAAACTCGACGTAGTCTTCTTTCGACATTGTTACTAGATAGTAGTTGGTTATAGGTGTTGTGTAGTTTCAATCGCAGTGGACGTTATCCCCGCAGATTATTCCTTGTTTACGGTTTTGTAGCGGCAGACGTAATCCCCGCAGGTTTGTAGCAGTAGACGTAATCTCTGCCGGTTCGTAACTTCGATGATTCAAATATTGATTCGACTCACCTTTGTTTGTTGCTCGATGGATCGAAAGGACCAGTGAGGACCAAATGACCCAATCCGGCTCGAAGGACCAAAAAGATGTTGGAGTATTTCGCCGTTGACGATCCTCCAGTAGTTGTTGTAGGTTGTAAAGGATAAACACCAAACCACTAAGTAACACTTTAAAATGTTTATTTGTAAATATAGAAAGTTATATTTAGTTATCTGAGCCGCACTTATTATTTACTGACACAATACCGCGTGACGGAGGTGTAGTTACGACTAATTAAAATGTAGAGTTTATTATGCAAAATGTATTTCGCTGTATGAGCATTATTGGCTCGTACAGATACGCTATTAATTATGACATGAAATCCCTATGCTGTGGCTATTGGATTTAATAATGTGCAATTTGAATGCTTCATTGGCACAGTATGCATGTTTACAAGTAAAATTTTAGTGCTTATAATCAGTCAATGTGATTTTTTTGATTCTGTTAACAGCAAGTTCAATTCTCAACATAGATTCCTAGCAGTCGATTTAAATAGATTTCATTTTACCGATAACATACAAAACATAGGACTACAAGGTCCTGCCAGGGTTGCGGAATTTGTTCGAAAGAGTCACCGCGACCCTGGAACGCAAATGGCATTAGGAGGAACACGGATGGGTTTTAGGGTATTACCACACCAATCGATCGATTGTCGATCGATGCCATCGATCAATGGTAGAATGAATTAGTTAATGTAGATAGTTTCTACTTCTCTCTTCAATCAACCAAAGCAGTTGATCAATTGGTGTCAATTGATCAACGCCGATCGATGGCATCGATCGACGGTCGATCAACTGTTTATCGCCCGGTATCCGTCGATCAGCCAAAACTACAATCGTCGATCAATGCCATAGATCGATCGATCGATCGACCGATCGACCTTTAGTCAGTAAGAGTCTGACACTCTCTTCCGCCATACTAAGTCATAAGGATTACAATGTAAACTGGAATTAAACAGTGTAATTGTACTAGTTCTACACATCCATCCAAAGTAAGTGGTACCATATGATCCACAATTTTCAGATTGAACCGACTAGCTTCCTAATCTCAACTCAAATATAAAAGATAAGCCTGCTAACAGCTCGTGTCGAACTCATCAAGCTTCAGCGACAGTGGTGCGAGGCGCCGACGTGGGATGGCGCCGGGCGCCGGGCGTGCTCGCGGCGCCAACCGTGCTCGTGGCGCCAACCGTCCTCGCGGCGCCAACCCGGGCTGGCGCTGCGCGTGCTTGTGAGACCGCGTGTCGGATTAGCATACTCTCGCCGCGGTCTCAAACGAAGCTATTATCAAGTTTCTAGTCAAGATATAGAGACGTTGACGTCATTTGCATTCAGTAAATAGAAGTCCTTGAGGGTCTTGCATATTGAGTTTTTCATCACACTCAAAAGGCTATGTTTACAATGTTCTCTATTGACGTTGTTATCGCTGTCTGTCGGCGGTGGCTTAGCATCAATATTTACCACAGAGTACCACCTGTCACCTCCAGCCCAATTAGTGGCAAATACAGTGCGGCGAGACTGTTGTCAGATTTTGTACACTTCCGAGTACCCGTGACGACTGACAATGGTCCTCGTATGACAGACGACACCGAAACGCTATTTCGTTGACGTTCAATGTTTGTAAAAAGCTACAGCGGAGACACACATTTTTTTTAGCCTCATATTTTTTTAGATCTATCTTACTTCTAAATGGCCTCTTTGGACATCATTAGCGAGCGTTCCTTTTGAGCATGAGGTCCTGTTTCGATTCCCAAGTCGGAAAAAATATAATTGGGTTTTTCAATCACAATATTTAGTACCAGTACAGAGCCCAGATTAGTGCCTGGTTGATGACAACATGGTCGCCAACTATCACAAGGGACTTATGACAATATGTAGGAGTACCAAAGGTACACCGTACACCCACTACTACACGTGTTGGTGTAGGTGTACCTTTGTCCATCCCTTCGGAAATAAATATAGGTAATATTAAGTTATGATATTGTTACATTGTGCCTTCTTCCCTTTCAAAAACCTCGATTTTGTTTCAGTGCAATAGGAAATGAACATAACATAAATTTTCCTTCCGCTGATGGTGTCCTTTCATCTCTGGCTGTGATAACATGGAGCCGTTCATTACAAGACGGAATGTAATTAGTTAATGAGGCCGGGCCGGGTGTCTGATGTATTTACGAGCTCCTACACAACAATCTAATAATGATAACATGTACATTATGTACAGTACTCGTATAAAACCTACTTACGACATATTATATATAATTTCTTTGAACTCCGCTACTTACTAGTAATGAGTTCGTATTACCACCCCAAGGAAAACTTCATAATTCCATCACTAGCAGCATTTTCCGGTTATGTTAGGTTCGGCTTTCAGTCACACCGGAAGCCGCGATATTATAATATTGATACTAACTTTTTTTTTTAAGTATGGAAAGTCATCAAATGACTTCTTCCGCTCTGGGTGGAGCGGAAGGGCGTGTCAGACTCTTACTGACTTGCGTTCCAGAGCCGCGGTGGCTCTTTAGAACAAATTCCGCAACCCTGGTGCTCATCAGGCCTACACAAGCCAGTGATTAGGAACACATTACATGTTGATATGGTGATCAATCATACGTGAAAACCCTTCAAAACAAGCTAAATGCTTAGGGTGGAACCTCGTCAACATCGTAGGGTTTGAGTTAGAACTTAATATCAGTTCTGGTGTCCGGCAGGTTGTCCCGTTTTTTTGTCGCTCCATCTGCATGCACGATAGTGATAACCTGATTTTTAAACAGTATCTTATTCTTCTTAGTTATTGATTAACTCTGTGTGTTATAATGACTGCCTGTAGGCATACCTTAACAGCGTAACGGTAACACCGTCCGGGTGATCTGTGTTTGTCTTCTTAAAGACAAACACAGTCAACTGCTTATGAAAAGTTCATGCTGCATATACTCCAGTACCTACTTGTTTTACTTGAATAATTTAGCAGAGCCTGAACAGCAGACTCGTAAAGTCGCGAGTGTATGTGAAACAATTAATTACTTGAGACGTCGCCCGAAAAAACAGGTACAAATGCAACAAGTTCTGTACGTACGTTATTTCAGGTCTTTATGAAAATACTTAAGAAAGAACTACTAGAGAAGAAAATGGTCTTTCTTTACGATTTATCAGATACCTAAAAGTTTTACTATTACAAGCAGTTTATCGCACTTACGTCAAGATACGAGTATGTGACATCGATAGTCAGTCACCTGTTGGTTCAGATGAAGACAAATAACTCGATCGAGCTCAGAATAACCGATAAAACAAAATTGAAAGCAGATCGGAGGATCACCCGTAACACATTCTCCTTAATAATATATCCGTGGGGGAGAATATACTGCGTAATCTTATTTGAGAGATATTGAGGAGTCAAATAATACATTCAAATTAAGTTTAACACAAATGAAAGCTTCATCAGCAGAAAAAAAATCAACAAAAGCCGAATCCAACTATTCACCAGGATCACAGTGCTCCACTCATTATGCCATCTCACCGACACTAACTCGTTGTAAATTACACCTTATCACTATGACACTAGATTACATAATTAAAAAGCTGATATGTTTAATATAGGCCTCGGATTAGTACGGCCGGCCGGTCGCGGCACATTATTTCGGTTCGTCTGGGCGGCGCGCGCGTGCGTTCGAGCCGGAGGGCGGGCGGCGACTGACGAAGGGCGGCGCGGGTGTCTCCAGCTATATAGGTTAACGATCACGTTTCCTTACGGCGCGATAATGCTCAGCTTGATTTGTGATGGTGGACCGATTGAAGGGTAACTTCTGATGAGCACCAGGGTTGGGGTCAAGAGTTGCGACCACGCTAGTTTGATGAAGTTGCTTGACGCCTGTGGTTAAATAGGAGTGCTTGACTCACATAATTAATGTATTATGTTCCTTGAAACCTCAATTCTACTTATCTTTAATCGCATAACTACTGCCTGTATGTGTTAAATGTGTATTTAAAATTGGCTTCTAACTATTCTGTTTATGTTCTTCTGTTTATTTAAAGTCGAAAATTATCCCAAGGGAGTTTACTCCCGCGATACCATGTATTCTATGTCCTGTTCCAAGACATGGTCTACCTTGTGCCAGGTTCATTTAAACCGTGACAGACTTGCAGTTAACAGGCAGACAAGAGATACTTTCGCATTTATAATATGAGTAATAATGAGTATAGATTAATTGTTGTAGTTCAATTTTTAATTTATCAGTTTAAACATGCAATTTCGTAGGTTTATGCAATATTATAACTACGCAATACAGTCTCCCATCAGTACCTATACCGGCAATATTTTTCAAGACTGAACAGAATATGCCATCCTTACAATAACTACAAGGAAATAGTAAACTAAAGTAACCTCATCCGTCGCGCGGTTTACAAGTCAATTGATTTGTTCGAGCATATGGAAATGCTGAGGAAACTACCAATAATGGACGAACACAGCTTTGTTCATAACCTCGCTTATTGTTTGCGCGAGGGAAATACATGGAAATACATGGAATTACATTTATTGCGCCTTAACCCCTTGATTGCCTGACATAAGTGGGTTTCACAACAACATGACGGATGATGACTACGTCTCAGTGCTCACTACGCAGTTGCCTGTTAAGCCTCTTACTAACCTTGCTGGCTAGATAACATTCTTATACAAATTTGTTATGTTTTCGTATAGACTCAGCTTTGGACACATTTTGTTACGAAACTTTTTGGACCCTTATTGTGAGAATACCCTGCCGAAGTCTGTGGTTCCTGATAGGAATTATCTGGGGTCCTTTCAGTGAACAGATCACTTCTAGGCAAGCGCGCTCCATTGTCGACCATCATCGTTTGGAGAACATCGTATCAGGTGAGATAGTTGTCAAGCACGAGCTTATTAATACTAATATTTGAACCAAATTAAACCAAATGTAATGAAACCATATACAATTATAAAATATATATTTCGCGAAAGCTATATCGGCATTAAAATAGAATTACGACATTACCTAACAACGTATAATTTTTATTTATTACATACATTATTATACATTTACTATAAACCGCTTCTATTTATACGCTATCGAACATTCGCCGGCTATTCCGAGGATCCCCCGCAGATAAAGACGGCTTGTTTGAACTTTGTCCAAGTATTTACCGACTGTGGGCTTGCGGCTCCATTCGGTCTTACGGTGCGGGTTCCAAATGAAGTGGAAAATCTCCAGTAGGTACATACCATTTGGGAAATTAATTGATGTTATTTGAAGTATTTGGCCACTCGTCGTATATACGTGTATCGCAGTAAACGAGTAAGCACAAACTACAACTTCGAATGTTTCGACAAACTTCTTCAGGTAGTTTTAGATTTCTACACATTTTTAATGACAGGAGAAAGAAAGTACAAAATGCGCATAATCATCAATAAAGCAATATATATATATATATAATTCTTCCGATACTGACTGACTAAATGACTAACAGACAACGTACAGCCGAAACTACTGCTCGTAGAAAGCTGAAATTCCAGAATTCCGGGAGGATTTCAGGAAAAAACGTTAGGATCGGGAAAAACGGGATATGCGCGTACGAAGTCGCGAGCAAAAGTTAGTTTTAATTATAATTTATAGTGTCCGGATAATATCTCTTATCATGCAAGTTCAATTACTATGTGGGAGACAATCAGTCGAGCGATTTTTCATCATTTTCGTTCTTAAATTCATCATTTCTGAAAATAATATCACTTACCTCAAATTACTGTAAGTGTACACAACTTCAAAATTACTGTTTGTGAAATATCACAATCCGAATAGACGTAAGATATTGAACTAGCAGGCTATTAGCCTATGGTCGACACCACATAAATTTGCAATAACGGTCATTGACCCACGTACATTTATTGACATACTGAATTCCGAAAACAGAAATAATGACATAAAGCTGTCCTGAATCGATATCTTTCGTGATCCTTTGCTTTTTCTAGTTATGAAAACGATTTATAATGGATATTCCGGGTAACTACGCAGAGAAATTAAGTAAAGGGCAGTAAGCTTTGTTGCATATTTATATGGCGCCTACCATATTAACTATATCATGTTCTTACCAAAAGAATTAAATAAAGCACCTCCAGACAGACACAACACGCTACATCACAAAGTGCACGTAGAGCTATGTAGAGCAATGTCGAGGCTAATCAGCAATTCTGAACAATAACAGTAATGCAGTAGCGGCTGTGTACAGCAAACACATCGGCCATGATCTCTACATTATTGAATTAGTGCAGATCATGTGTGAAGTGTTGAGTCCGTGTTGTAATGATATCAAATCGAACGCTATCTATTGACAGCTATATGTTTGGCAGTGGACGTTTTACGAGAAAACTATGATACAACAAGCGAGAGGCTATTCTATCGGCTAGCATAAAAGGGAAATGTCATACCTTTCCCACCATAATGAACCTCTTTAGGTGAATCATTTTTAAAAGTTTTTTTTTTATTTGCATGTCTTTTGTGCTCATCTCCGTTATTTAAGGACCTGGCTTCTGCCAGAAATCATAACAAGGGAACATATCCCGAGATGTATCCTACGTAAGGAAGTATCAAACAGACAAAGTTTCGCATTTATAATATTAGCAAATATAGTTTTTTAAGGATGGGAAATTATAAAATGACTTCTTCCGCTCTGGGTGGAGCGGAACGGCGTGTCAGACTCTTACTGACTAAAACCCATCCGTGTTGCTTCTAAAGCCCTTTGCGTTCCAGGGCCGCGGTGACTTTTTCGATTAAATTCCCCAACTCTGGCAGGCTCCGGACCTAGCGGGCCCTGTTTCCTACGCCGATATCTCTTTGAGACGCGCGTGGATCACATCGCGCCATCGACCCGGGCCTGTGGTGATCGGACAGCGAACCACCCAACGCTCGCCGTCCGCAGGTCCGAAGTTTAGTTAGAATAGAGAATGGATTCTTGTGAAAAAAAAATGCGTTTTAAAAGTCAGCTGTGTAGGTAGTTTTTGTCCGTCGTAGAATTAATGAATGAATTGAAGAGTTTTATCAGGTAGATAAATATAAGATTTACAAACCAGCAACCACTATCCTATCAGATTTGAACTCGTAACACGTAGAAGCAAAGCCTCAGCAAGAGTTTGAATGAGCTCAAACAAACCAATGTACACTGGATTATAAGTGTTCGAACAATTTCAATCTTTAACTTAGCGATAAAAGCTTCTGGTTTAACAGGAAGAAAGCTTTTACAACGATCTTTATAGATACTACTTTAATATAAGAAAATAACAGAGTGCCAATACTAGAATTAGATTTAAAATTAGCAATATACAACTTGTTTTATTTTATATCAAACAGTGAGATACAAGTTAAAAGGGAACCGCTTATCTTGGTATGGTCATGTGAAGAGGAGGGATGAAATTCACGTAACTAAAAGAGTTATGAATATAAATGTGGATGGATGGACAGGGAGAGGGAGGCCAGAGAAAAGATGGACGGATTGTGTTGGGAGTGATTTGAAAGAAAAGGGAGTTAGTGATAGCGTGACGGCTGACAGAACAGAATGGAAGAAAAAAACGTGTTGTGCCGACCCCAAGTAACATGGGATAAGGGCAGGAAGATGATGACAATGAGATACAAGTCCTCAGTTGGAACTAGCAGGAAACATAAGACTCCGATAGGGAATTCCACTCCTCAGCTGTACGCACATTGATAGTATCCCCAAAACATATGTGCATATGATGGGATATATTTCCTTTAAGTAGTCTATCAGTAGTGTAGCGTTATATCAATGAACAATTTTGCATAATCAAGTTTTAACCTTTTACAAACAAACAAACAGTTTGAACTCTATTTATTTGGAACAAATATCAATATTATGGGGGAACAGGAGCTATCCCTCTTCTCCCCACCAGTAAAGGGTGGTACCATTTAGCTAATGACAAAAGTATAATATATAAAGGACTAAATCGAGCATGTTTGTGTACCGAAGGTTCGATTGTATTGCAGCAAACTTGCCAGACGTCGTTATGGGCCAACGTCTGAAATAAATCACGACACGTCTGAAGTTTCCCCTGAAAGCCTTAATGTCTTGGAGATAGACGCCGTTAAATGTGGAGCCAGTGAGTTTGGTGGAGGTGGAGGGTAGGGCTGGGCAGCTGGACATGCTGGACACTGAATGTATAGGGAGATTTGGGTTTTAAATTCGGCTCGTTAAAACTCGGAAAAAAATTCGCTGCCAAAAGGTCAGATGTTTCTGAATCGTAAAAACGAATATTTGACGAGGTTGAGTGTTTGTTTCTAGGAGTACTTATCTCAATCAACTTGCCTAGCCTTTTCCCGAATATATGGGCATCGGTTACCAGTCTGACCGGATACAGCTGAATACCAGTATTTTGTTTAAGTACTGATCCGATTACGAATTTCTTTTCAGTCATGTCTATGATATATAATATTATTTGTATTATATCTATACTTAATATAATAAACCTGAAGAGTTTTTTTGTCTGTTTGAACGCGCTAATCTCTGGAAGTGCCAGTCGGATTTGAAAAAATATTTTTGTAAATCATAGCTATATTAATGAGGAAGTCTATAAGCTATACGAGGACGGAAAAAAATGAGATATGCGCGTACGAATTTAGTATATTTTTAGGGTTCCGAACCTCTGTATGGAAAAACGGAACCCTTATAGGATCACTCGGTTGTCTATCTGTCTGTACGTCTGTCCCAGCCGATTTTCTCCGAACCTACTGGACCGGACCGGTTCACTTGAAATTTGGTTCACATATGTATATATTTCTGTGACCTAGATACGACCCTGTCACAAATATAAATAAATTTTAAAAAATTGGGTAATTGGGCACGGTGTAAGAGTCTCAAGTTTTCGTTTTTATAAATGTAAAATATTCCATTCCGAAGTTATTAATGAAATTGTCCATTTGCCCATAACTCCGAAACAACTGGGCCTAAATATTAAAAAAAAAATACTGATCTTTACTCATAGATTACAGGAAAACCTATAAGAAGTCTCTATTTTTAAAATATCTGGAGTCTTTCACACGCGAGAACGACTCGCACTTGGCCGGTTTTCTTTCTATTACTTATAGGAAGCTAAACTATCCCCGAGTGCCACAATAAGCTTTTTACGAAAAAATGACGGTTACAGTGGAACTGGCCACAAGAGCGAACCCGCGGCAAACAGCTAGAGAGCGACATAGTATTTATAGGTTTTATTACACGTGATCATGAACCAACGTGTAAGCATTCCCTATGAAATAAAAACACAACGTTTATTTTTCTTGTAATACTCCATATTGAGACTATCAGACACGCTTCTCAGAATTTAAACGTAAGCAAGTCAAAGTAGAATTTTCTTAGAAATAATATCATCTTTGCAACTTACATACCCAGTTATGATCTCATAAAGAAATAAATTAATGTAGAAGTATTTTTCTTGTAATAATTGGTAACAAAGGAAAATTGTAAGTACAGACGGGATGGAATAAGATATTATGACAATAGAAAATTTAAGTTAAAATAAAGCTATATTTTTAAAACAACACGAATTTAAAAATATTTTAAGAGATTTTCCAGATCATTGATAGCATAATTGCTACATAAAAGTATTACATGTACCGTTTTTTTAGTTACATAGGTAACTTCACGGGCAGATAGTCATTGTAAATAATGAATAACCCCAATTTTAAAAACTCCGTCAAAGCTCGAGTCTTTAATAAATTGACTCGCGGTTTCTACTTTAGAAAACAATACGCAATGACTTCATATGCCAACTGTACCACACAAGCAAACAGTCACAAAGAATAAAAAGGTAGACCGCACAGTTAATGGAATGCCAGTCGTGACCGCTGCCGCCACGCAGCCGCCACGCAGACGCCCCGCAACCGCCCCGCAGCTGCTAGCACGCGCGCCTCGCATTTCTTTATATTTACCGCTGGCCGCGCCTCAAAGGACCAGGGCTGTGCCACGCGTGTGATAACGCGCGATGCTTTAATAACTTGTCCTGCACAGTGCACGGTGCTTTAATAAACTGTGTTCGATATTACTTTCCAACTAGCAACCATTTTAGCGTCGTATTCTTGTAGTTTTTGTTTAGGTGCAGGAATGACCGGCAGTATTCTTTCGTAATTGTACTCGCTACTTACTGTTTCTTTTTTTAAATAGATTTTCTTTTTTGTAATAAGTATTTAAACGTCAAAGTTGTACATCATCAAAATATAATCATGATTTTTTTCCATTACATTCGATATTTTATACGTAATACACATCGACTGTAACACATGACTACAAGAAAAGCTAACTCGTAGACGTCTACGACCCCCGCTGTGTAGCTCTACGAGCCTCGTAGCGCGTAGCCCCACCCTCGACGCAGCGCTACGAACGACACCAAAGATCGCAATTTGCAACAGAGGATATACTAAAGGCAATAAATTTGCGGAAAATTAGATTTCAACGTTACAATTACGTGTACAGATATTTGTACAACTTTGTTACAAAACTGAAAGATTCATTTGAACCACAAATTGGTTTGTAGAAACGGGGGAAAGCTAACAGACGCTTTTAAAGCTCATGATTGGCAAGCGTTGTATTATTTTGAAGTCAAAGGCTTCGCTCTGGGGCATCTGTGCGGGCTAAACATTGAAACAGAGATATTTCAACTGCTCAGTTATATTAAAGCTGTGATAGCCTTGTCGAAATTAATATTGTATAGCATGAAACTATGAATACAATATGAAATGGGAATGTTTTAAGGAGCTTATGTTAAATATCTAACAGTATACACACATCAATATTACTCACATTACGTGTATATTTTTATACGTATATAATATATTGCTCTTCTTCTAAAAGAACAATGTCTAAAGTTAGAAAAAAGAATTGAACGAACATTTTCAGCGTAACTTTTTGAGTAGAAAGTGCGTCTCGAGGGAAACACACGAAACAAGCACTCACTAAATATACAAGGAGTACGTGGATATCATAATATTAGAGACAAAGGAACACGCTCTTAGTAGTACAAACTTATTTTGGTATAGTTTTATTAGTAGTGTAGTCAGTATAGTGGTCACAAACATGACTGCGAGTCTTTGGGGATATGATTTGGTTCCAAGGCAGACCAAGTGTTAATAGGTTAATTCTATGGGGTTTTGAAGTAGGCGGGAGTCTGATTTTGCAACCCTATCACAGGATTGTAATAAATCTTGATTAGATTATAACTTCTCGATATATTATGAAAAAATCGTATTGTATCTAATAAATCCCATCCAAATTTAATAGTTTCCAATACATCCGTGTCTTATTAAGAAAAAATAGTTTACAATTTCACGCGATATTTTACAAACTTACGGCGTTTGTTATTTTCCGGTGAAATTTAAATACTTAATTTTATAAATGTAAAAGTAACTCAGTCTATCTGTTTGTCACTCATTCACGTCTTGTCGCCTGAACACATTTGGATGAAACTTGGCATACGGGTAGACTATGACCCGGATTACGTCATAGGATTTATCCCGGGAGTATCGCCTGAGATGATTTCCATCTTTTAAGCGGTCGAAGTGTTTCGGTGACGAAAAGCATCGAAACTGTAACTTTAGAGTTAATTATCTTTCGGAAAGCCAATACTTAGTAACGGTGGCTTGTCATTGGAGTTCTTAGTGGGTCACCTGACTCGATAAGGCAGAGTTTTTGAGTTCAGCCAGAGATCTCCTAAGCCTCGCCAAGAAAGTCAAATTTGCGATTGACATGTGTAAGGTACTTGTCTCACCGCCGAAGATCAGCGAGAAGCGAGGGAAACTATAAACTAGATACTATACGCAGGTGCTCTTGTGCGCCGGGCGCTGCAGCCCGCACTATAGCTAAATATTACCGCTGGTTGATCTCTCGGCGTGAGTTCTGGCTTCTGACCACCTAGCGAGTATCGCTGAGTGAGTATAGCTGAACGAGCGTAGCTGAACGAGTATAGCTGCGCGAGTATTATCTTTGATAGCTCTTGGCGCTGCGACAAACTAGTAGTGAGAGAGTTCTCTATAAATCGGACGGCAACAATTCAGTTGTCCTTTAAGGGCACGTGAGCACATTCGCAAGAAGTTGGTAGAATCATTACAGCGTTAATTCGTTGGATTCGTTTTTTCTTAATAACTTTGTTTATGTGTTATAAATGTTTTTTAATTTTTTTTCTTCTCTCTATTTTTTATTTTACTTTAAGTCTTCCTGCCATGTTGTCTCTGCACCACCCTAAGGTCGATTGGTAGAAAATGCCTAAGGCATTAAATCCGCCTTTGTACAGTGTTTTAACTAGTGCATAAAGTTTTAATAAATAAATAAAATAAATAAATATATGTGTCTGTTTTACTCACACGAGATCTTTATCTTTTGTCCGTTTTTAGCTAACACAACCTATGTCCGATATCGGTCAATTCGTCTAGAGCCTCTGAAGGGCTTTTGATACAGCGCTCCCATCCAGTTCAAGTTAGCGTCATAGTACAATTGCAGACAAGGAGAATATTCCACTTTTTAAATTTACAGCAAAAATATCTTCTGCGAAAATATGTTACAACAAGATCATCTACTCTAAAAGTTGCATATTGCCTACAAGTTTTTACTGTTTTATTACAGGACATTAACAACGAAACCCAATGCATTTTGCGGATTTTTTAATGTTATCGCCTGAAATAAAATAAAATCGAAAAGCCATTCCTAGACACATTAACAGCAAGCCGCACTAGCGACCGCGGCCGGCACGACTCGCAGCTCGCTAACGACTGCGACTCGTGTGCCGCATAAATTGAATGTTGCCATACTTCCAGCACGCCAGCCAATGTTGCCAACATTATAAACGACGCACCGGTTCGCGCTATCAAGAATGCACGTCTTACCACAACGCAATCAATTATTAACCTTAAGACGTAACATTAAAATTCAATTTCAATTGCATGTACCTCAAGGTGCTATCTTAAGAATCTGTAACTAGAAAACTAACTGTAAGTTCTTAGTATTAAGGTTCGTTTTAGAGTGAATACGGTTATAATCAACAGCTGAGAGGAAGGGAGTGAATCAATTTATCTGAGGAAGAGGGAATTATGAATGCTTGGGGGATTCCGTTAGTAAGATTCATTTTGTAGGTTACCTCAGGATTGGCACCGCTCACAGAACTAATGCTCTAAGGTACACTTATGAGCACTAAACCTCGAGTTTTGAGCAAGATACTAGTTATAAGCTGTGAGTAAATTCGGAAGGCCAATTTTCGTAAGCTTTCTTTAAGTCACGATATCATCTCTAAAACTTGTCAAAATGTTGAGAAATTAAATGTGTTTTTGATGGTTTCCTACTGCAATGCGAACTCTCCTTAAAAATACGAGGATTGAATATACTATCAAACACCATAGAAAGTGTTTTATAGTATATTTTTTCAAGATCTTGGTTGTGTCCTATCAATATTTAATTAGACCGATTTTTGTTTAAAAAAATCTTTTTTTTTTATGATTTAATATGGGTTTACTCTTGAATCTAGTCTAGGTCATAGATGACAGAGATAAAGTCGACAATGGAGCGAGCTTACCCAGAAGAAGTCAGAAGAAATTCTTAAATATTTTCTTATTTTTTTTTCTTGTGGATCTCCTGAAATATGTAATTCCTCACTATTGAAACATCGTACCGGTGTACAAAGCGAGGCCTCCCTCCGAAGGGTCTGTAACACGAGGGTGTCGTAATGAGGTTAAAGTTGCGCTGTGTTATACACGACCACTAATTAATTGTTTGTTCAGAAGCGTTACATGGAAAATAACATTTCTATTGATCTGCCGCCTTTTCCTAAATATATTGAGGTCGGCATCCAGTCACACTGGATTCAAAGAAAATGTATGTGGAGCCGACATCAAGTCACATGGAATAAGGGCAGGAAGATGATGATGACCTGTCTCCGATGAAAATCTCTTGCATCAAGCATTTACAGATTTCGAAACATATAAGCAAAATCTCTCATATCTATATACTTTTGTGTTACCTA
Organism: Mamestra brassicae; assembly: GCA_905163435.1. NCBI lineage: Eukaryota > Metazoa > Arthropoda > Insecta > Lepidoptera > Noctuidae > Mamestra > Mamestra brassicae. The sequence goes on along the minus strand of LR991009.1, from coordinate 385,140 downwards.
TATCGTTAATATCCCTAAATAATTTCAAACAAATCAGCTGCCTGCCTGTGTCTGTTTGTATGCTTTCTTGTAAAGCACGCAACAGTTTTATATATATATAAAATTTATATGGTTTTCACCAATACAAAATGCTGTAAATGAGAAATGTTTGTGTATATGATTTGCAAAATGCAAAACCGGAGCGGGTCGCTAAAAATTCATATGTACCAACGAAACAAATCATAATCATTAAAAAAAATTGTTATTGATGCTACAATCCTAATAACATTACCGTACCACCAATCCTGCCTTACCCGTATATGCGATAAAGATATAAATCAACAAACAACTCCATCGCATAAGCCCCTGACCCGTACTCCAAGAGTCGACCAATTCTCTAGAACCAACAACAGCTATAGAAAGAAAAAATCTTCAGAAATGCTCACTAATTGGTTCAATTATGGCCGAAGGTCCCTTTCGGGTCGCGCACGGGTCTAGGGCTTGCATAAACTTGATTATACTTGAGCACACTCTTCCTCACATAAAGCGTGTCCCTCCGGCGAAGGGGGGAGGGCGCAGGGAGGGAGAGTAACCGGATTAAGGGTCAGCTTTACTGTACGCGATCATTGGACGGTTCTTTTTGAGTTGGCAAGTTTTTTATTCGGGTGAGGGAAAAGGTTTATGTCACGTATGATCATTTTGAAGTTTTAATCGTGTTTTCAAATTGATTAATATATAACTAATATTTAAAAACTTAATATTTTGTTCGCAAGTATGTACATATTAACATTATTATGAATTTAAAGCAAAAAGAACATACCTGTTAAAAGTCCGGCATTGTACCTTTTTGTATTTATTATATTTAAATTAATAAAAAGATATACAGAGATTGAGCTAAAAGCATTTCATACTAGATTTCTATTTTTAATTTAAAATCGAACAAATGGAATAATTTTCCTTTATTTACGAATTTCGTATACATTTTTCTTATCAAAATTCCTCCCATTATTAATGCAATAAGTTCTAATGTCTGCGCTAATGAAGCATCGCCCTAACTCTCACAAGGGCCGCTAGTTAAGTTTGGAGCGAGACGCAGACAGTTTTCATACCTCTTTATATTTAGGTTAAGACTTCAGAACGTCTGTACTGCTGTCACCCCAAACATCAGAATATAAGGATACGAAGGTTCACTCTATACAAAACCACAGACAGATAAAAAAAGCTATGACGAGGTGTGCAATGTTATAATCAGTGTAGTCTTTTTAACCGTAAAGTTGACTGGAATTGTTGTATTAAGTACGCTTTGTACGACTATTGTATGAAATTTTAAATAAATAAATAACCTGCCTCTGTCTTGTTGGGGTCGGTTTCCAGCCAACGGATGCAACTGAATACCAGTATAACATATGAAGCGAGCGCCAAACTGACCTTCACAACCCAGTATCTGGGTTCTTTGGTAAGAACTGCTCTCATCTTTGGGACGGATCTGCCAGATACCAGCTTCAAGAACTGCACTCATCTTTGGTACGGATCTGCCAGATACCAGCTTAATGCTCTTGAGTCAATTAAGAAACGAGCCAAGAGGATCATCGGCAATGATAGGCTCGTCGAGTCGAAGCTCCAAAGTCTTGAGCATCGACGCCGAGTTGCTAGCCTGTCGGTTTTCTATCTGTTACATTTTGGGGAGTGTTCGACGGAATGGTATAGTTCCGCCAAGCCCGTTCTATCATCAGACCACAAGACGTACGGCGATGCGCTACCGGTACATGGTGAACATCCACCCACACGCACGAAACGGTTTGGTAACATATTCATCGTGCGTACAGCTAAGGAGTGGAATTCCCTGCCAGCGCCTGTGTTTCCTGATAGCTACCACCTGGGAGTCTTTAAGTCAAGAGTGAAGTGATGTGAGAGTTACTTCTAGGCAAGCGTGCATCATCTTTGACCACATCATCGCTTACCATCAGGCGAGATAGTGGTCAAGCACATGCCTGTCAATATTATAAACGAAAACGAACGTAGAGCTCTGGTTTTCTATTTAAATGTGTGGACTACTTTAAAGACAAGAAGTTATCTTCCTCCATTTTTCCTAGACTCGACTCGGTTAAAGATACGGTCAAAATTGGGTCCTGGAAATCTATGAACGGCTGCGTAGCCTTCAAACTTAAATACGTGAACATTGTTAAAAACAATCATACAATTAGTTAGGGATGGCATTTTGTTCTGGTGCAAAGATTGGACCCATGGTTAACATGGACCCATGGTTAACACGGACTCATGGTTAACATGGACTAATGGATTATACGAACACTTCTAAAAATGAGAACTGTTAACAAGGTAAGCGACGCTCATTGCGAAATCATTAGTGTGTTTCAAGTCTCAAGTTATCACAAGTTGGAGTCTCCGGTATTGCAAGTTGTTCTTCTGCGCTGTGCAAGTTTACAGCAGTGTGCGGTAATTACCGCCTGACTCGCTCGTTTAGCCCGGGAGAGATTGTGCCCAAGTTTCAGCAAATTATGTTACGACTTGTTCATGTTTTACACTCGCAAATATGTTTGTGTCTTACTGAATTTGTTGAGAGAGGTATTGCAGTAGTGGCGTTGTTTACATTTAGTCATCTTTAATTAAGCTGGGTTGACAGGCCTTGATGAAAAGGTTTCAAATACATCCCAAGGTTGCGTTTTAGCGATAAGGCCGCCCACCCTATGTACTGAATGTTTTCTTAATCTATCTTTTCTGTAACTTATATGATGTACTTAATAAAAAGTACTTTATCCTAGTCTGATAACATTATACCAGTGATGATTGCTAGTTTGTGAGTTAGTCTACTAAGACCTCATTAATTACTCTGCCCATGAACACTTTTCAGCACTTAATAAACATCACAGCTCATAAAACTTGAGCGAATGAATGTAAACATCGCAGTGACGCAATAAAACGCGTCGAATCGTCGCCATTGATCACGACACGTCGAAATGACGCCGACGCGTCGTTAACGACCTCTAACCGTTTGTTACAAATTCATGCAAAAATATTTTACGTTAAATCTCAAACGGTTGCCAGTCACGGGTTAGTTGCGTGTTCTTTAAATTTTAAAATAAAAGTTATTTATACCTATTTGAATTTTGTATACTAGCTCTTGACACGCGTTTACAAAGACTTAATTGACATCGTTTCAAATACCGACTTTTAAGTACCTAACTTCGGCTGAAAGGTTTCCTATTTGAAAAGCTGAACAATTTAACGACACGGTTGGTGCAGTGGTTAAGCGATTGACTGCTGCGCTGAGTGTCGCGGGTTCGATCCCCGCATGGAGTAAATATTTGTATGGCCTACAGATAGTTGTTCCGGGTCTGGCTGTTTGTGAGTTTATATGTTTGTGAACGCACCCCCGATACAGGAGAAATTCCTAGTGTGGGGCAAAGTTTAAAAACATTTATACAAATATTGCTAAAATACATTGGCGAGTTTCGATAAATGACATTGATATTTAAACTTGATGAGACCGGTGCTTGCTAGCTGACTTCTCTGAAACACCGAAACGAACTCAGAGGTCAAAGTATCTTTTAAAGTTCATACAGGGTTAACCATGTAGGTAATGGCCAAGTGACATGAGAACCATGGAAGAGAGAAGCAAGAAAGTGGCTTAGAAAATAGTACAATTTAAATTGTGTATAATCCAATCGTTCACAAGCGCGCAATATCGATAGAAAACAACAAACATGACGTTATTATTGAACGACTGATATAAAAGTAACGTCTCGCCTCTAGCAGCTTTCCAATCAGCTCGACTGCTCGGCCACTGTGTGGGCGGCAGTGGCGCCACTCAGCCCGACCAGTACAAACGGTTTCAATTCTTTTAATTCTCCGGAGAGTTCCAGGTAATGGAACGTAGAGGGTGATCGACCTTATTGTTGTTGTTGTTGTCACTTAATGTGATGATTGGTTTGATGGCAATATTGAAGATGTTAGGTAATTTTTAGTAAATGTAGTTTACTAATAATTTCGGCTCGTAGAGTAAAAACGTTAATAATAAATTATGTAAAAGGACAGCTCGTACTACTGCTTGTAGTGGTACTGCATTAAAACATAGTTGGATGCCCTAAAACACCGAATAATCAATTACGCTGATGAACGAGTAAAATAATCTCATTTTCGAACAAGTATAAATCCGTAGTTTCGGCTACATACACATTGCACATCCACACTATTCAACAGTCTTCTACGGACGCGTTCACAAGAGCGTGAATTTCTTCAGCGTCGCCTACGCTCCTGACAGGAATTTGTACCTCTACTTTCTTGTCACAACGTACAAATTCTTAAAGATTCAGTTTTCTGCATACACTCAGCATACGATTAGTTCACGTATCGCAAGATCTCGATCACACAGAGTGTGCTTGATGTACATTAAGAAAAGAGGCTTGAAGACGCAGAGACTGCTCAAATGCGCCGTAACAACTGGAGTCTTAGAGCTAGTCCTACCTTTGCCGTGAAGCTGCTGCCTGTTCTCCGTGCCCTTGAGGCTCTCAGCAGTGTGCAGCAGTTCGTCCAGCTGCGGCTTCTTCTGCTCCAGCTCACGTAGCACACCCTAGAATAAAAAAAGATCGTAAGAGAACAGAAAAACAAAGTGTTGACAGAAACTGTACACATATATTAGGTGAAGAGTGAATAGGTTATTTCTAGGCAAGCATGCTCTATCATCGACCACATCATCGCTTGTCACCATGTGAGATTGTGTTCAAACGTGTGCTTCTCAATAACAAATAAACAAAATACATACAAAATAATGTAGTAAATAGATAAGGATTTATCTAAGCAGATCCAACCATAAGTTTCTCTGAACGCTGTTCTCAATTAAGGAAAGGTTATTGTTAATAGAAAAATAATGTGTCTTCAATACCCAGTCGGACTTATAAATAGTTTTTAACTAATTGACTACACGATCATTCTCATTTTTACCAAGAGCGATAGACGGAGTGTAAATTACAATAACTTGTAACACGACAATGAGATCATGGGCACATCACCCTGTAGAAAGCTCAACCTAATTGGATACTTGAAAAATACTATGAATATAAGGTATAAAACAACACGTTCATACAATCACTCAGCTTGTATTTAAATAAAGTCCAGTGTTTCTTATCCCACTTAAGTATTTACTTTTCTTGTTTCATTCGGAGGGGAGACCTGTGAACTTCTCAACAATATGCATAACAAGCAAAGTTGAGGGTTTACCTGTGTGTGTGTGTGTGTGTGTGTGTGTGTGTGTGTGTGTGTGTGTGTGTGTGTGTGTGTGTGTGTGTGTGTGTGTGTGTCTGTGTGTCTGTGTGGTACCAGGACTCACTGCTTTGTAAGCACTTAATTTATGAATTTTCGCAAATCTGTTACAAATTGATGGCGCTAGATTCGTGTTTATTATACTACACTTTTCCAGTCAAAGTCGAAAATGAACCCCCATGGGTACTTACGTACTACCGGGTTGATGAGCATCGTATGTCCTGTTCGTCATGATCTGCCCGTGTGCTAGGTTGCACCCAAATCCATTGAGTCGACATTGATTTACAAATATAGAGACACGAAAAATTTCACATTGAACTAAAAATTAGTAGGAGATGATATCAATCAACAATATCTATAAAATTCTTCCGTTACTGATGACTCAGCGACTGAGACAACGCACTGAAACTACTGGTCGTGGTTCCTGAAATTTGGCATGTAGCTTCCCTACACTCCGTAGGGGAGCACTAAGAGAGGATTTCCTGAAATTCCTACGGGAACGGGGAAAAAACGGGATATTCGCGTACGAAATCGCGGGCAAAAGCTAGTTACCAATATGAATATTTCCAAAAGTAATTCAAAACATTATTGCACTCTGTTGATTAAAATGTCGTCATGATAGACTGTTATCATATTTCGACAAAGAGAAAACAAAACAAAAGAATCTATACTAATTACTTACTCCATTACAATGAGGCCCACCGTAACAAATTAATTGCAATTTGCAATTAGGCACAAATTAATGAATAGTGTTGTTCCATGAGTGATGAGCGTGAACACAGCACAATGCGCTGTGTGGAGGAGAGATTCTGACCGCAGTCGATATAAACATGTACATGCCACAGTAGGGAGCCCACCTCTTGGAAAACAAAGTAGGAACACTCAGTGAACCATCCAACATTCTCATGGTTCGGCCAGATTTGAAAGGAGATAAAAAAATGGCACTAAATCTACAGAGTGACGATTTCTAACAGTAGAACATTTGATCGTTAATGAGGAAAATACATGCTCATCATTTTTAGGGTTCCGTAACGTCTCCGTAGCTTCCATACAAGAAACGCGTCTTTTTCGGTTTATGATACGGAACCCTTCGTATGAGAGTCAAACTCGCACTTGACCAGTTTTTTTCTGTCTATCATTCAAATAGCATACATGCGTTCTGGTGTCGGATTATCCTAAAATCTGTGATTTTATTTTTGTGTCATGTGATTTTTTACTAACACTAGCTCTTAAGTATTTTGTATTACTAACAATTTATATGGAGAAATCTGAAAATAAATTATTATTATTATTATTAACACAACCTCTACATGGATAACTTCATGGATTTCAAACGTCAAATGGCTGTCACATCTCAAAGTAAGACATACAGATCAATTAATATTTTCCATAGTGTAACGGGACCCAACCAAACACTACTTGAGTAGGTGCATTAGTAAGCGAAAGCTTCGAATTTCTTAGCCAAAGCCCTGCCTTTCCAACGTCATGAAAGAACCACTCAGTGGAATTAAGAGTGTCGGTGTGTTGTGCGAATGTTTGGCAAATTCCACTACCAGCTGCATTCCTCAGCGGGCCACACTACCTACCCACATGTTGACTTTGGTTTACAATATGAACTGCGCTCCTGAGTTCGAATATTTAATTGACTAAGGACAGATTTCTCAACAATTTTGACTAAATTTAAAAAAAAGGCTGGTTTTGTTGGTTAACATACAAAACCTGTCAAAATTTTATTTATCGGTAATCTGACTATTGAAAAATCGAGACTATATTCTTAAAGCTTTTACTGCACCAAGTGGCTACGAATAATTTGTTCTTATGTCTCGTCACAAGAACACATACAAAACATGTAATTAAAAGCAAAGCAAGATAATTTATTTGCACCTCGGTGATGTGTTCACACCTACCTACCTATACGTGTTGGTTCACAAAAATGCATGAAGCCTTAAAATTCATAGTGGTAGGAATAGTTCACTTGTAGTCGCTACAAGTGAACTATTCCGGGAAAATGCAACATGGCGGCGGATCAGTTCGAAAATATTGCCGGAAATACTGTTTGCATCGGACGGGGCCGAGAATTGCGGCACGGACGTCGATTTTATTTTTTATTCGAGAAAAGTTGCAAAAATACCGGTGGGCAGCTTCGTAGTTGTAGGGAATAAATTGTATAAACTCTTACATGAATACAAAATACATACTATTCATCTAAACATAGCAACTAAAAAGATTACTTTTATTTTCTAAAAACAAAAAAACATTAATATTTCAATGTTATAAGATTGGTGTTTGTCTTCGACTCTCTTCTATGAGAAAACTTCAACGTGTCATACGTTGAAAATTTTCCTTGTGAAAAGTGCACGATGTTCACAGATATAATCAGACAATCCTATCAGTACGTATAGCTACGTTGTGTAGCGAACCCACCTCGTCATAACCCGGGCAGTGCCGGGAGATACGGCGACTCCCGGGGGAATGTAGCGCGAACATATGTACATTCATTACTTTTTAAACAAGTCTTAAATCAATATTTTGAAAAATATCAAAGTTATTCTGAAATGTGATTTTAGAGTTAGGTACCTACATTATAAGGTGCATTGTCTTGTTCACACGATCTAAGTAGATGAGCGAGACAAACTTATAACACCCCTCGTTTTGGTCGAGGGTTAAAAAATTACGCAAAGCCGAGACAGTTGTCTGGACGAGTAGGTGTATACGCATTTTTTAGCTTGATGAAAATACAATCACAAACATAGCGGGAACGAAGCCGCGAAGGTGAGTGTGCTGAGTGGCGATTAGTTTTTGGAGGAACATCCTTCTTGGAGACCTTAGGTTAGTGCCACCAAGGATGGTATTGGGCCTCTTTGGTGGAGGCTCATAGTGAGTGGCGAGTACGCAGTTACGCACCGAATGTATGTTTATACCTGCCGAGTGGGCAAGCGAGTCAGTGCGCGAAAACGCGGGGTGGGCAGTTAGTCGGTCTAGTAAATAGAACATGATCCGAGTGACTATCTCGCCCTTTAAGTCGGCACACGGTGAGGTGTTTACACGTTCCGAGCACTCGTCTGACAGCACTGCCTCGCCAATCTCGGTACGTGTGAACAAGGCATAAAACATGGATGTTTGATGATCATTTCCAACCGATACAAGTCATTAATATTCTATTTGATGGTATGTGTATTACTTGCCATAAATAAACACTTATTCTTTCTTTTCAAAAAAAGCCTCCCGTAAAATATTAAAAGTAAAGTTATTGTAATCCATTCTCGTACATCATCGCTCCCTATTCTGACTGTCGCAGTCTCGCAGACCTAATTTGTTTTCGATCGATCGATCAGCAATTATAAAGTTATTATCTCTGCGTTGTTACCTAACAAACTTCCATTCACGATGTTATTCAACTTTAAACGAAATACATTAAAGGTATTTAAACCTTAATTTCGATGCTTTGTGTTCCTATCGACCATTCATAGATATTGACCATAGATACCATGTCATTATAGAGTTGTTGTTGTATAGCATTATCAAACGTCTAACTTGGGTATATGCCTCGTATGTTTTGCTTGCAAGTTAACAAAAACGTGCTATGTGCAAGTAGTATTCGTATTCAATGTTTTCCGCACCATAACTTTGGGAAATTTATATTGCCGCTATAAAACAAAAAATAAAAATTAACCAATATTAAAAAGAAACCCGTGAGCACTCTGAAAGATTTAATTACTATTATGAATATTCTCTGTGACAACTGTCTATCTATACGGACAGACAGATGGCGGAAACTTCGTAATAGGGTTCCGTTAATAGGTTGGTTGGCCTTTGGGTACGAATTTACAGAACTCCAACTAAAAACAGCAGCCAACGTTGCCAAACCAAAATGACCGTGATCTTATTGGCCACACCCTTCACCCGCGCGGTCACCGACCCTACATGTAACCTAACCTCAACGGATTTATTTATTTCCTCGCTGAAGTAAAGACAACGTAAGGTTTCTTCAGGCGCAAGTTGCTGAAGTCAATCTGAGCACAGACTTAACTTTGCTTGAAGTTGAGAACAAGTTTTAAGAGCAGCGAATAGTTGCTTAACTACCGTGTTTGCTTGCTTTACGAAATACATTACGAAACATTACATTATTTTCTTAGATTTTAATAGAAAAACCGAACAAGTGCGTTCCGTACTACAAACTAAAAACATTACATTTCTCCACGGTTCATGAGATACAGCCCGCTGACAAACGGGCAGCTTAGTCTTAATAATAGAGTTCTGTTGGTCAGCGATTACAAAGTTAAGAAAGGAAATACCGTATAATAAACTAGGGAAATTATTACTCAATATTTGAGAAGAATATCGTGGCCTAGCTTTGTCTTATGTTGCCAAGAAGTACCGTGTTACCCAATCAATGGGTTGTGGAGGTCTGGTAGGCAGCCGCTCCACGTAAAACATTGGTATTCAGCTGAATCCAGTTTGACTGGGAGCCGACCACAATATAGCTGGGAAAAGGCTAGGCAGATGATGATCGTGGCCTAGCTTTGTCTCAAGTTGGGACAACTAGTCTAGCCAGGCGTGACTAGTTTCAGAACCCAGATCACCATAACATTACTTCGTAAACTCAACTACAGAGCCATTCACACAATTCTGAGATTCTAATATCCCGTGACAACTGTTATCGACAGGTGTTCATATGACAATCAAGTAAATTCCCAGTTCCGTGAATACTTAGAAGTCCTTCGACTCTTGAACTCGTCAAATACCGACAGTGTAAAAGTATGTCAAACTGAAATTATCCAGTTCTCAACGATAAGTTTTCGGCTGGAAGGAACCCTGAGCACTTGAAGTTTCGACACTTTCACGCTATTTTAACGACAGCTACTTATCAGCGTTCGAGATCTTGTGGATAATCTACATTTTGAGAAGATAAAGTTAAAATCGAGCGAATTTGATAGTTTTTTCAAAGTTTATTTTTAGTCCTACACAGATTTTTCGATTATAGGTTTGGAGGTTCGTCCCGATTGTGGTTCATGTTTGTCAAGCTAACAACCTGGCTTCCTGAGGGTATTGTCTGAGTCGACTCCCCTTAGATAAGGAAGGAAACAGTTATATTCACTAAAGCCGTGCACATAACGATCCTTTTCAGAAAAAAATCTCTTAAGCGACAATTTTTTATTTTTTATTTACAGGGTAGGTTTTTTTCTTTATTCATCAAAAAGTATTTTTGATTTCCAAAAATATAGCCACTATTCTAATAGATCAATGCCTAGTTGTATGAATAATACGTCATTAAATAAAATAAAAATAAATCATACATATTTACTTCGATTGTACTTCGGGGAGAGTGTCCAGGAACTCCACGATCTCATCCCACCGGCCCCCTTCTACCATCGGACATCTAGACGCACTGCAAGTTACCATCCCTACCTTGTTGCTATTCCACCAATTCGCACTAAACGTTTCCAAGCGTCTTTTATAATGCGCACAGCAAAGGAGTGGAACTCTCTGCCTGCGTCTGTGTTTCCGAACGCATACAACCCTAATCTCTTCAAAACTAGAGTGAACAGGCTTCTTCTGGGTAAGCTCGCTCCATCGTCGACTTTGTCTCTGTCATCTATGACCTAGACTAGAGTCAAGAGCAAACCCATATTAAATAAAAAAATAAATTAAAAAAATAGTGCTAATTTGAAGAGGCTCTATAAAACAACGACAATACGTCAGTGACGTTCTAGTATCAGATAATATAACATACCTACTCTAAGTGGCATGAATGCAACAATAGCAAACCACTTCACCCTCATTATTTGCTTACACCCACAATAACAAGAACTCGTTCAATCTAAAACCAGCTCCATTCGCAGATAAGTTAGAAATTTAGAATCATGCGAGCTCACACAGAAGATATGAATAAGTTGGCAAGTTGACTCCACAGTGGAGCGACGAGTTCTAACGAGCCCACCCGACACGCCAGCGCGGCAGCGTGCTCGCACATGCCGACCAAGTTCACTCGTATCTGTGAGTAACTCGGCAATGAGATACAATATGGCGAATTTTGAAACGGCTATGCATGAATTCTCAGGTATTTCTCACGCTATATAAATTTGCTGTATCCGCGCCCGCTTGGGAAGGGGCAAAAGAATATTTGTAAGTACCATACATAGTCGATTCCACGTCCAGATCTGTCTGATCGGAACCAAAATCCGTTGCAGGTCCAACCGTCAAGTTCATAGTTCATAGATGTAGAAAAATAATGACGTGAGCTTTGGACGCTCTGTCAAATTTCAAAGCAAAATTCTACAATTTTACTCATGTGTATGGTTCCCTCCCAAACAATTGTACAAATAAAGTAAAACGGATCCAGCAATTAGCGAGATAAAAGCCCAAATAATTGTAGTCATTAATTTTACGATCATTTCATTCCTGCCTGCCTTGCGGCCTGAAACACAGGTTTAAAGTAACCTAGATCGGGCGGATCGCTGTTTAACAATGCAATTCCGAACCACCGTTAATTGCATGTTTAATAAAAATATCTTAGTTTAGTTTATTTTTAGGCACTATTATTGTATGGAAAATATTATTACTGCTGACTAAATGTACATTTTTGTAGACGTTTTATTTGAATAAATTATTATTATTAATTATTATTATAACTTTATTTTAATGATAGGTATAAAATTGTTTTTTAAAAAAATATATGAAATTAAATTGAAAATCCCTATTCAATTAAAGCGTAAAGCATAACGTGAATACATGCGTCCGCCTCGCTCGTCGGCGGGGGCTCGACTGCCGAGGCCGGCCGGCGCGGGCCTCCCTCCCCCCGCGACACCCCTTATTGATCCCCTCCCCGCCGCTCCACTGAGTAACAACTAACCAACTTAATAAGAACTACTTCCCCCCTCCCGTCGAGTGCTTCACAAGACGATTTAGGATAATTGCGTTACACACTAAGAGCTCAAATTACAGTGGCAGATGGGTCCAGGTAATATTAACATTTTTATATCGAGAGCTGAGGCGGTTCGTCTAAGGGTTTCTATCTTAATAATTTGCACAAATATTGACATTATTAAAAGTTGGCCCTTTGCTGGTATTGTGGTGTAAATGATGATGTTACAGCGGGATGTAACATCAACAGGCGCTGTTTGTTTGTGCTCGTCTGCGAAGCGCGGCGGTACGTTGTTTGTTTCGCATTCCGGACGCGCACTACTTGATGAGAGCGCTGGTACTAAATAAACTGCTAGTTCATCAAACTCTTACTTCCACTTGTTTCATTTCACTGCTTCAGCGGATTGAAGGGTACAGAATTCGTGGAATAAGTCTGCCAGTTGTGTCCTACTTCTCACAATTTCAGTTTCATAACTAGCGATTATACCATTTGTAGAGATTACTTACTTAGAACCATGTTGATTAACAGCATGGCAGGCATTGTATTCGAATTCAGATTAGTATTTTGAACCATCAAATTGAGTACTAAACAACAGTTTAAATGAAGTAAAACGCGCAACAATACGCGCGTATTGCACGGTCGTCGTATTGTGTCGTATGGCGGCGTACTGAACACATGTTACAGTTCGGATTATGTGGCGTATTGGCATGTTTGACAGCGCATAACGACCACACGGTGCTGTGTCATTTACTGGGATTAGTACAATGGGTAGAATAAGAGTCAATACAGCATATTGCTGTTGGATTCTGTATACTAAAAGATACGACAGTGTTACAATACAACTGTTAGCCTGGTGGGCAAGACACTTGAGCCGATCATTACATATTTATTTACGATTATCACAAAACTGTCTCCACGAGAACACCACCGACAAACTGTACAACAGTGTGGCAGAAGATATGTGTATATTTTTTCTATGTGACTTTTTTGAATAAATAAAAACATATAATGTATCTATCTATCTATCTATTGGGGTATGGTTTCCGCACTTAGTCCTGATGTTGGACCATTGTGCGTGAGCCATGGCGGCCGTCATTCCAACCAGCCAACCTCCCTCCAGAAGCAGATCAGTCTTCCTAAAGAGTTCAGGATGTCTGTGAGTGAATTCGGTGACCCTATGATTTGTCTCCGTATCTCGGCGACGCCTGTGCACTCAAGGAGCACGTGCGATACCGTTTCCAACATATATATAACATATATATATATCAGGAACAGCACAATAAACAGCTTTCGAGAAAGATAGTTTCCTTAGCCTTAGCCTTCATTAGGCGACTTAGCAAACGGATTGCTGATGACAATATTATTGACTCTCACCACACGCACTAAACGTTTAGGGAATACTTCCATCGTGTGAACAGCTACGGAGTAGATCTCACTGACGGACTCTGTGTTTCTTCATAGCTAAAACCTGGTGGTCTTTAATTCAACAGTGAATAGGTTCCTTCTAGGCTAGCGTGCTGTATCATCGACCTCATCATTGATTTCCATCAGGTAATCAGATGAAATTGTAGTCATCGCGAGCGAGTGTAGCAGTACCTGTCTGCCCTTTCCTAGTTGGTTGGCTTCCAGTCTAACTGGATGCGGTTCCATACCAGTATGTTACATATTATATATTTGATATTTATTAGTATATAAATTGGTATTGTATTTATGTATTTGTCGACGCAAGGCTAATGTAAACTTTAAAATAAACTATTACTTAATGTTGTTTAACAGTTAAATATTACAGGTTAGGTTTAAATTAGTTTTGATTTAATTAATGTAGTCCGTTTGCTACTTTTCAAAGTAAAAAGCCGTGTTATGACTTGCTGTTACTATAACAGCAAACCATAACTGTAGGTTTATAAAAGCTTAGGTTTAAAAACAAGTTAACGATTGCGAAATTCATTTATTAATTAAAAAGAAATAGGCAATAGTTTTATAATGATTTTAGATTGATTTTTGTTTATTCAAACAGTTGATTGAATTACTGTTGGTCATGTTTAAAAGATGGAGCGCAATTAAAGTTTGAAGCAAAGTTTAAAGTAATGTAAAATTATTCCAATGTTAAAATCGAGAGCTAAAAATAGTGAAATGAATTAACAAATCATCATTTGTTACTTGAATCAATGTTACGCGCAATTTGTGATAAAAAATAAGTGTAATGACTTCGCAACGACGACGCCATGTTTGATATTGAAAAGGCGAGCCGCTGCGAAGCCACTTTGGAAGCGGGACTTGGAGAAGACAGGTCGAGTTGTGTCTTGTGAGTACAATTCTTGCTGATTTGAATTTTAAGGTTGTTTTTGGTGTGCTTTACTTGTATTACGAATAAAACGTGATTGGTTAAATTGTGTGTTTCGTTATTTGCAATGAGTGAGCCCGTTAATGGAGATGGTGACGTCAGCTCTGCTGACGTCACTATTTCTAAAAACCCGAATGGTCCCGATACTCCGTTATATTTTATATTATTATTTCTAATTAGTATTGTTTAAAACGTTTGTACACTGACAGCCCTAAATCTATCTCCCTTCGTTTCAATCCATCCAAAGGTTGTGTGGAAGAGATTGCCTTGTGCGATAAGACCGCCCATTGTGCACTTATTTTATGTATGATTGTCCTGTTCTTATTATGAGGTGTACAATAAAGTATATAATAAATAATAAAGAAATAAATAGAGCGATTGCCTCTCTGACCTCCACAGCCCAGTTACTGGAAGGCAAAGACTGTATAACAAATGTAATTTAAAATGTTTTCATCACAAAAGCAAATAAAAGGCCTGATTTAATTTACGTAGACATCTTTTGAAGTCTTTCCGTTGTGTAAGCGAGTTCATGAATTACGCTGAGCATCGTAATGGGCCATTCGGCGAATTATTATGAGGCAGTGTGTTTATGCTCGGATGGGTACAACTGCTGGGCTCTATTAATACAAGGCATGATTGTACATTCAGTCGGGGTTGGACTTAGCAGAACAATAAAACAGATTTTACTGAAAAAAACTAATAAGTCCGTCAAATAGATTTCCAAAAATATTGGACACGTATTTTTTCATTTTTCACGTAAACAAAAAATAAAACGATACAGTGCGTTGAAAACACGCGTGACGTTACTATGATGGTACAATTGGGTACAATTTTACCGGCGATATGATGTCACGCGTGTCCAAAATTTCTGGAAATACATGTCCAATATTTTTAGGAAATCCACCTGACAGACTAATTAGTTTTTTTTTTCAGTAAAATACCCTATTGCTCGAATTTCATCATAAAATGTGCTACTATCACTGACTTATATTCTGCTGGGTTCTCCCAGCGACTTCGCCCGCGTGAAAGTCGAAACTCATCCCGGGATAAAAAAGAATGTGTCCTAATCCAGGACATAGTGACGTCCAGTGTGCCAAGTTCCGCCAAAACCCGTTGAACCGTTAAATCGTGAACAGGCACAGACAGAGCTATTTTTGCGTTTAGTATGTATGGCTACCATCAATTCCATAATTTGTCTGGAATTGTAATCCGACTTCAAAACTTCGACAAGTTGTCGCGCTAACTATCAAAAGACCAGAGAAATAGGTATATAGTAACTGAATGAATCAGTTTAAGTGCGTACTAATTATTAATTAATTAGTAGAGCAATTAACTAGCGGGCGATCGTTACAAGAATTTGCTCAAAAGACGTGGTCCTTTGAAACGTTAATTCAGTTATTTCAGTAAAAACTTGCAGTTTTTCAGTGTAAATAAATCAAGAATTAGCGAGGATGAAACGCTTAAAGGCAATTTAAGGTTTTGGAAGCGAAACGTGGAGTGTATGCTTCGACGGGTCTAAAAGTGTTCCCCTGAGAACCAGAATGTAACGATAAAGCCTATTTGCTTTGAACAATCACGTTTGAGACCAAGCTCTAGAGCCTTTCTCGGGACAGATGCAGTTAAGCACCAGTATTTTTACATGGAGTCGCACCTCCACGACCCAGTAACTGGGAACCTAATACGATACCCCTTGGCAAGACTGTCAGAGTTTCAAACTAACCTTAACGTCCGTCAAGGATGTTTAAATGACAGCCGGGACCAACGGCTTAACACGCTTTCTGAGGCACGAAGGAAACCTGTTATGTAATCGATGGTCACCCATCCACAGACCAACCTCGACAAGCAAAGCTTAGCTGCATCCAGTAGATCAATTAATAAAGCAAAAAGAAAGTCTTCTGGGGCAAGTTCATGTTCCACCATGTTTAGATAGTATTTGCTTACTCAGTTTATAGGGTAACACAACAGTTAGTTTCGCCCTCTTGTTTGTATTGCGAGTGCAATGTGCCAAGATAGTGACCATTAACAATCCAAGAATCATGTTTGAACTGTGCCGTGAGCATCCTACATCTGGCTCCTTGCCAAAAGTCATTTGTTCAGGAGACAGATAAAAATTGCATTTGTTTGGTCTGACTATATTTACTTATTTATTTACTTTATTTTCGGAAGGCTTACAGACTAATATCATTATAATAACAATAATATATAACAAAATTGCTAATTACATGCCTCCACAGATTAATACAAAATTATTACTCCTTCATAGGCTAAGATACATCTTATCTATTCTAACCTATTAAGTTATTCCCTCAAAGTTGGTTCAATTCGTTTAATCTTAAGCTAATTTGTTCAAATTTTAAGCCAATCTGGACAACAAACGGTTAACGGTTCGAGTGCAAGCAGGTGCCTCTTGTATAAAAAATGGCTTTGATAAAAGCTTCCTTCGATATGGACCAAAGTTTAACAACGTATTATACCGAGGTCCTGAAGCGGCACCCTAATTATGTCACTAATAAAATCACGCCACAATTACACTACATTGTAAGAATGTCAATTTGATGCTTCTTATGTTTAAAAAATTGTCTGCTCCACAGAGTCAAACTGAAACTGAGAGCATATGCGGCCGATAACATTCATACTTATATAACGCAACTAAACTGCTGGTCTAAAGAGGGTATAGTGTACCCATACGTTTCCAAACGTCTTTTATAATGCACACAGCAAAGGAGTGGAACTCTCTGCCTGCGTCTGTGTTTCCGAACGCATACAACCCTAATCTATTCAAAGTTAGAGTATAGAGTTCGCTCCATCGTCGACTTTGTGTCCGTCATCTATGACCTAGACTAGAGTCAAGAGCATCCCATACCTATTAAAAATAAAAAACCATAAGATAAGAAACCAGCGACCTAATTGCGATGCCATTCTGTTTGAGTTCGACAGTCCAACAAAATGCAATGCTTGTTGAGCAGACGAGCTTTTTAAACATTTAAAGCAATTGAATACTTTTGAATAATTGTGTCAAAAGTGTGTTAATTGTGGTAATGATTTTCATCATTATAGACAGACCTTGTGTAAGTAAATTGTATAATTTATTTCTACAAATTCATAGTTTCACACGTCCGCCGCACTCCGTGGTCACGGCCATACTGCCGGTGGTGGAGTACGCGCGGCGGGCCCGGGAGCACGTGCGGCGTGCCGGCTGGCAGCGTTGCCTAGCAACGCCGTCGTACTATAGGAATGGGGTGGGTGAGAGGGATGTGAAGCGTATCGATAAGCGAGATGTCGATGGATTTTGTTATCGATGAAATGACTGGGTTATTTTGTTGTTGTCTGAGTTTTATGCCACATTGTTTTTAAAAAAAGCGTACACACATTTTTTTCACTACGACAGCTTATGTGTAAAGGTGAGCTTAGCCTAGTATTGGGTTATATAACAACAAAACTCAGTACCAATGATAGTCAATAAGTGCACATCAACACTAAAACTAACTTTGAACTTTATTTAAATTACCTACTTAACCGTTTGAACGCCATTGTCACGTATACATGACAAGCAAGCGCGTGCCCTGTACGCCAAACGTCACAAATATGTGACAAAAAGTACGGCGAATTTGTAGCTTGGCGTCGAGGGCACGCCGATGCGTTTATGCTCTGGCATTCAAAAGGTTAAAGATATTATACAAAAAAAAAACAAAAAAAAATGTTTATGTATTCTGTATATACAATTATTTCCCGATCGTTTATGTGTAATTGTAATGTTATTGACTTCGATCACATTGAAGGATTCAGTGGAAACTGTTTTCGACGCTGCCAACAATCTATCCAATAGCAGTACGAATATCTAGTTTTAAAGCAACTTAGTTCATTTCTTCGAAAATGGGATATTTATTTATTTATTTATTTATTTAAACTTTATGTACAATAGTGGTACTGTGGGCATTCTTTACCAGTCAACCTTTGGGTTATAAAGACTATACTGTAGTAGGTGTACAATAAATAAAAATAAGATTCAAAATTGAATTTTAACAATTCGGAAAGAATATACAGATAATATATATAATACTAATAAAATACATATATATGCTAAAATAATAAACTAATAAATATGATATATAATAATCATACCGATTAAGAGAATTCATAGTAATCATGACGAAGAACAACTAAGAATGACAAGCTTTTAAGTAGTGTTTTCGGATTTTACGCTTAAAGGAAAATTTTGACTCCGCCTTCTTGATGTCAAGGGGTAGCATATTCCAGAGTTTAATTGTAGAAATAGCGTAGGAATTAGACAAAAACCCGGTGCGGTGAGAAGGGATATGAAGAAGTAAGTTTTTAGATGCTCGAAGGTTGAGACTGTGAGAACTGCCCAACACTTTAAAATATTGTTTTAAATAATCAGGAGCACAAGGATCGTTCATGATAGTGAAGAGCATGCAGAGGGATCTGAGGGATCTCCTCTGACGGATAGGCAACCATTTAAGCTGAGAACGGAAGGAAGAAATGTGATCATATTTACGAAGGCCAAAAATGAAACGAATACAGTTGTTAAGAAGTCGATCCAGTTAAAATACCGCCATCATCAAATGTTAACTTTGCCTATTCTCCGTGGAATACCAGTTCTGCACACATGACCAAAATGTAGAAATAGTTTGATACTTATTCCACAGTGTTAAGTTCCACTCGTTTTATGAAGACTGAGGTCATTGAAACTGTCTGTAACTGACGAAATGTGATTTAATTTGGTTCTATAACGTGTAAATTGGCGTTCTGAAGCTAAAGATATTTGATCTCTTAGCTAATTTATTTAGCAAGCCGTTTTTAACGATGGAAAATCATCAAATGACTCCGTCCGCTTTGGACGAAGCGGAGAGGAGTGTCAGAATCTTACTGACTAACCCATCCATGTTCCTCAAATGAATTTTGCGTTCCAAGGTCGCGGTGACTCTTTCAAACAAATGTCTTCGTGCATAAATTGACATCTGACTTGTGGATTAGCTTATCTAACTCGATCACGATTGTTTTTGACTGTCATTACTGATTTCTACTTCATCATCTGCCTGCCTTTTCCCAACTATATTGGGGTCGACTTCCAGTCAAACCGGATTCAGCTGAAAGCCGACCCCAATATAATATAATAAATCAAAGATGCTTCAGTAGATGGAATAATTTGCGGTTAATTGCAAATTTACCTAATCCTCATATTCTCAACAGATGGATCAGTAGATTACAACGCCATCTATCGCCACACCAGTGTGAATTAAATGAACGAAAAAAAAAACCACAGCCCCGCACTTATCGACACGTTCCCATCACTGGTTCTCGCGCATGCGTACTGTGAAATACTCAGTCTATATAAACGGAGCAACGAGTGTGAACGGGGCAGTCGCGCTTCAGTAAGAGAAGACGACAGACGACTGAAAGGGGCAAACTTTACAGGTGAAGATATTATGAAAAGACAAAATAATATTTTGAATAAAACGTAGTTTTAGGATTCATTAAATAAGTACTTATTGAGTCTTTAACATCAATCAGAGTGAAGCAGTGATTTAATAGGAACAATACATATGAATTTTATTTGTTTGTAGGTGTGTTCAAATTGATGCTGGAGGCGTTTTTAATTCGGTTTTAATTGTGAAGCTAAAAGCTTTACTGTTTCTCTAATGAGGGTTACAGGCTTACAGGCGGGAGGGAGTTATATTTGTAGCTGTCACAGTGGAAGGGTGGATATACAGGCTGTTACAAGTTTCTTTGTACTTTTATTAACGATGTAGGTCGCATTTGACCACAATCTCACCTGATGGTAAGCGATGATGTGGTCGACGTTGGAGCACGCTTGCCTAAAAATAACCTGTTCACTCTTGACTTAAAGGCCCCCAGGTTGTAGCTATCAGGAATTCAGGGAATTCCACTCGTTGGCAATACGCACAATTAGTGTTATTAAAACGATGTCCACCAATTCACTACGATGGATATCTAATCTCCTCAAAACGTTAGCTTATAATCTGATAAGGTTTTCCAACAGCTTTTGTAAACAGTGTATGTAGCTTAGTTACACGTAATCTAGCAGTTAGGTATAGGTAATAATTTAGCCTCAGACTTAAGCTGTTACCAATCAGGGGCCTATTTAATTAAACCGACCGCCGACAGGTGACAAGCGACAATCTGACAATGTTGTTAGTTTATTTCATACATTCTCTGCTTTATTAAACAACACCTGTCACGAAATAGTAACAGTTATGCCAGATTTTGTCAAATTTGTTGCTTTGTTAGTTATATTAAGCAGGGGCCAGGTAGTTTACGAGTATTTATTGTTTTCTCAGTCATATTTTCAACAAAGGCTAGCACACACGTTGGACTCTCCCCAATACATTGAACAACGAAACATTCAAACCCAGCTGAGTACATAATTTTACAATTCGCGTTCACTCAGTTACTGGAAGTAGAGTGTAGTGGACACCTGACAAAAGGTCGTAAGTCGCAGGTTTGCGGTAACCCTTATCTAAACAAGTTACGTGTGGGTCACGGTCAGGGGCGACGCTCTCGACTGACACACAGATGGTGCGCTGATTACGGGAGTGGGAAGTGATAAGGGCCTGTCCAGCTAGTTAAACAGGACTACTATTTTACTATCTATACCTACGTAGAAGGACCCGTAAATAATACTTCCATGAGAAAACTTACTTATTATAAAACATTACCTCCTTTCTGGGACCCGAATATTTTTTATTTATTGTACACGTATCACAGTGTAGTATTTTAGGTTGACTGGTAGATAATGCCTGGTCGTTTTAAGTCCGCCCATGTTCCACTACTATACATAAAGTTAATTAAATAGGGATAAAGCTGTTGTGATGGTTGCTGTTCTGTCAGTATTCTGCTGATAAAACTTGATCCTCGAAAGACGGAAGGTGAACAAATAAATGTCAATAAACAAAGACCGCTTAATTGTGTTTTGTTGTTGTAATTGATGCCTCTTTACACAAGTTTTGTTTAATTTTAAACAGTATAAAAATACTTCTTGCTTCATTCAATTCAAAAAATTGTAGGTATGTGGAATGTAGCTCGGATTAATCTTCAAAGATCCAGAAATCTGTGTTGATCCCTGTGCAGGCAATAAAGACATTCCTGTCCGAATACCTTGTCTGTAGCTACAGACTACAGGCTCTCATAATCATATCCGAGTCTTTGAAAAAACTATACGAAGAATGCTCTCGGTATTAGCTTCTTTACAACGTGAAAGAATCCATCTCAAGGAAATTCTTCGCTTAGTGAGGCAAAGATTTTTTCCCTGTTATTTGTTTAAAATATTCTTGTTCGAATAGCAATCTTCTGATTGGTTTTAAGGGAGATTTACAAACTAATGGCGCCTCGTGGCCATCGTTAAAAGTGACAGAAAGATAATAAAACGTTTAAATGTTTTAGCAGCATTTTTCTGGGTGCTCAAAGCCAGATTTGTGATAGTGGCAGTAACCCTCAATATCCTGATTTTCAACCATACTATTATTATTATTATAAATACAAAAGCAACTGGCTGTTTGTCTTCCTGTGTGTTACCTTTCTATTACTCACGTCCTGGTGTATAGGACGTTTTACCCCTGGAGTATGTTTCCTTTGGATAATTTCCGACACTGACGCTGGGAAAAGCTAGCGATTAATAAAATATGATTACAGTCACATCTGAGGGAACCTTTACAATCAAATTATCCAATTCAAACATCTTTCGCATATCTACCTCACATCGACCCACGTATCCAATTCCTTAACCCAATCAATATCGAGTGCACATGAAGCCTCCAATACATTGAATGTAATGTTCATATAAAGTCCGGCCTGCATGTCTCGGGCATGTAGTGGACGCGCATGGGATACCAATCTCCGGAGAGATTGTCGCGGCGCATACCAACCGAGCGATGGGTTGCGCTAAAACAATGTGGGTGCCTGTAGATGGGGTGTTCAGGGATTATGGCGCGGTGTATCTATGGTAAAGTGTGATTTTGTTTATGCTTATTATTTAACGTAAAGTTGGGGTGCTTTGACAGTAGTAGTATGGGCATAAAGTGGCCGAGATACGATTATTTAATTTAAATTCACTTTAGTTTTAACTGTCCTAAGACTTTATTTCTTATTCTTACAGATACTTAATACTTAAGCGATTTTAAAAGCAGTTTATAAAAATTCATTACTGATGCTCAAAGGACATTATTTTATCGCTACACAGAAGTAGTTAATGTAAACATAAACACCATGTTTAGTGAACGCAATAAATATTTCAGAAAATGAAAATAATGATATCGCTCTGCTATCATTTTTTAAATGAAATCTTACTGTCACCAACACAAGTACTTATATACCCAACAAAACAACTGCAAAAACTGCGTTGGTTTTGGTAACATCCGTGTCTTTTATCCGCCGGCAGCCGATATTCAACAACAGATATTTTAATAACGTTTCGTATTGCGGCCAAATTAAAAATCTCATAAAGAATCGAGGGTGTCTTTTTTTGTATTTTCCTCTGTGATACTAAGAGATCGTCTTCCGACACACCTATACAAACATACAGTATTGTATACGTTCTACTTCCATATTTGTATATGAATGGCTCTCCAAAACTCTTCCCTTTCAAGGGGGTTTCTATTCAATACATAGAATTAGGGTTAACACAAAAGTTGTTCAAAGGTCAACCTTTTCCGTTTGCCAAACCTAGTCGTATCCACGAATGTAGCCACAGTTATACATGGCAGGGGCGGCCGACACCCAACACCAACGTTAACTAGCTTTTGACAATTACTTTGTTCAGGCTTTAAAAAGCCTTTTCTCCAGAAATGATATTAGTTTGTAAATTCGTTTTAAATAATACTTTAAACCAGATGAGACCAGGCTTTCCTAGCTGACTACCCTAAGAAGAAACACCAAAACAAAGTCAGATGTCAAAGAACTTCTCTTGGTGATACTTTATACCAATAAGATATCCTGCGTTGCACGTAGCTGCTGAATACAAATCTAAGTTTTCCCATGTTCCTGCTGTCGAGACATTGAGCTATTTTATCATTAAAACCCTCTCCATGATGATGAAGGTGGCTCGAATACACATTAGGAAAGTAGCACGAGTACAGTACTGACGTATTGTATACAGGGCGGTATGAGACATAATCTCGAGCCATTGTTGAGCAAGTCACTAGGAGCCGCCTCAAAGGCCTGCGCCCGAGCTTGTGGGACCTTCACACTACACTCTCTTCGTTATTACGCGGACTTTTTAACACCTCAATGCAGCTCTAATATGGCTAATGTGACTTTCTTTACAAGATTTCAGGTTTGAATCTACTAGTAAATATTGAATACACAGAGTGAATTTTTAAAGTGTGCGTGCGTTTAATCCCTGTTTAATAAACAGAGATTACGCAAACTTGCGTTCCTTATTGATTGCGTTCAATGGTGTTACCAGGACCTACTCTACACTACTGACTCACCCCTGCCGTCAATTCGTACCGGGTAGTGTGAAGGTGCCATGAAGGAGCCTACCTTCCGCGGGGTTCCACCACAATGACGCCCGGAAATGAGCTCTCACTTATAAGTAATAAAGTTTAAATTAGTTTGCTACAATTGGGGGGTAGTAATAAATTTAATCTTTTGTCTAATGTTCGCAGAATGATGTATGCTATGTTTTAAATTACTCCAATAGTAGTCTGTTGTCGGTGGAAGGTCATTCGTTATGTCTATTGCATATTTTGGGTGTCGAAGATATACTGAAGAATTTATATTTGATATGTGTATCAAATTTATATGTCCGAAACAAAAAAAAAAGGTACAGTGTGAATTGAGTAGAAAGTAGTCGAGTTATTTTATTTAATGAATGTATAAATAAACATTATAGCGAAACACTGGAGAAGGACTGGACACATGTGGTGTTTTAGTTAGTGAGAAAAGTTTCCCAGAAAAATGAAAAACATACGAGAATAATTGAAAGCAAGCTGCGAAATACCATTGAAAATAATTTCAATGGTATTTCGAAATTGGGACAGGACATCGTCTGGCGCGTCATGTATGTAGAAGTATGACTAACAGGTGAAAACTTCTTTCCTTATTTAGAAGTTACCTATCAAGACAAACTAGTGTTTCAAAGATTAAACACACCCACAAAGCACACTTTTGAATAACATTTTGCGAGGAATGATAAAATTATTTTCAACAACCCTCTCTTTACAGTTACAACGCTCTTGGTCAGCCGATTAAGAGGGTTGTGGCCCCCAACAGTTGCCTCTAAATATTGGTCTCCTAAAAGCTACCTACTGTCATCCGGGACTGGTACAGAGTCACCCAGGACTGGAGCAACGTCAGGGTACGTACCTTCTGCTTGTCGAGCTGCTGCAGGATGTCGTCCACGTCGCCCACGGCGACCGCCTGCGTGCGCAGCATGTCCACCTCCACCGACACCCAGTCGCGGATCTGCACCACAACACAGCACACGTTAGTTACTAAACAAGTATATATAAAAAATAACATAGAGCAAAATTTGCAGTTATTCTCGGGGTCTGCTACATATCACAGAACAACTTGGGATCAGGATATAGACTAACAAGTGTGGTTATGACATGGTACCTGACCGGGCAGACCCGCTTCGATCTTATAGATCGATGCTAACAGGTTTACCACCAAGTCTAGCTAATATAAGTGAGGAAGAAGATTTTCTTAAGAAGAACCAAGTCAGAGATCGTTTTATAAGAAGAGCAGCGACCCGCCCCGGCTTTGTACAGACGAAAATAATAGACAAATGGTACACAAATCTTATTTGGTTAATGTTTTGTTGTTATTGAAATACGTTTAAAAATCTATTGGTTTTAGAAGAAATAACTGGAAAAACAGAAGCCAACAGCGACTTTGTTCAACACGAGGTATTTAGACAATTTAGACATGCAACAACGCGAAACTCTGTCTTCCTCGTTAAACGGAAGACATATAAACACATCAATAGAATATCTTCGGGGAACAATATCCGGCAATACACAACCATGACGTATTGTATCAATCACACTCAACTGAAGCCTCTCATCACTTCCTTCACAATACTGTTTACGGAAACGCCGCACACAAACGTATCGACATTCGACACATCCTACATTTAATACCCAAACGTTTGATAAATTTCCTTTCAGCGTTCAAATTCAGGAACAGAAAAAATATAAGGAATAAATGTCACTACAAGATTATAAGGGGCGGCCCCATCTTAACATAATTTCGCTATAAAAACCAATGCAGCCGACCCCAGGGCTGGCCGATAACAATAAGATTTTATTCCAATACTGTCCTTTAGAAAAAGGCCTGAAGCGGTGGAAAGATATACATTTTTAGTACATTGCGTACGGATGGGTGGGCGCGGAATGTTATAGGAATCAGAGCGAAGACGCCGCATTTTTTCATTTCTTTGTGGGTGTAAAGGCCTCAGGTCATCTGCGGCCGCCGCCTGTAATGCCGAACACCCAATTCTGATTTAGTGACGCCTTCTGCGACCTTTTTGGAAACATACCGGTACATAATGTGGTGGTCGCGGTTATGTTTATAGTTTATTTATTGTTTTAGATTGTCTGCGTGAACTGTTTGTTTTTTTTTCAGTAAAATGTGAGTACTGTATTTTATTTTTGCATACCTATAGATTGTTTATTTTTTTACAGTTCTGTTTATGCTATCGAATTATAAATACACACATGCTACGCGTCTAACTATTGGAATATTGTGAGTAATAGATTTAGTAAGTATAAATAGAAAACAGACGATCAATGAAATTCCAAAATAACCTGAGTGACGATACACATGACTACATACATAGTCTGTGTGTATTCACGTGCAGATAAGCATTCCGTTGCAGACGTATATTTCAGCAATAAATCGGTTATGTGGATGCGGTCGTAAAACTGGCTGTCGTCGGTTGTTTGATGGTGCACACACTAAAGTGCACAGCGCACTATAAATGCAATAAAATGCACTCCAGCGTTCACTATCAATACACCTTTCATCGGGTTCATGACACTAATTACCTATAAAAAATATTTCATTTCACGTATTCGTGTTGTTCTAGTAGGTAATTATAAGACAAAATAATTGACTTTCTTATGCAAACTTTGTAAATTACCTGGCTAGGCTTCAGTTACTCTCGCGATCAAACCAAACAAATTACGCTAGCGTGCACGTCTGCAATATCCCTCCCTATGTTTACACGTTTCGTCTAAGAAGTATAACATGGTAAGCGCCACTTGCCGGAATGGCTCGACGGCCGAGTCGCCTCACTGCGGTGGCCTCCCGGCGTCGCCTGCCGGAGCAAATGCTGTCATTCCGAGCTACGGAATGTGGAGTATGCGACTCGAGTTTTTGATGAAATTCAGTTCAGTAGGTTAGTGTTTGAAGCAAGCGCAATCGGTAACTGAGTCATAGTATTCTGTTGATTGTTTATTTTTTGGTACAAGTGTATCGTTTTGTTGGTAGTTCGACCTGCTTATCGAGTTAGATTTTTAAACTTATCAAGTAGGTACGTATCTGAATCAAAGATTGACTGGTAGATACCTACGCGGTAATAAGTGTTAAATAAATGCGTTCTTAAAACCCTAAAATGTTTTTGCTTCAAGTCACTCGTCTAATCAATAACAACTTCACGTCTGTTAAAGACTACAAACTAAGAGGTAATCTATCGTGAGCACTGCTCGCTGGTCCAGCTTTGAAAACAAAGTCCACAGCATCCCACTAGCTGCCAACTTGTACTATCTAAACAAAAGATTAACCTCTCCGTACTTAGTGCAAGTTTCAGATCTCGCCAACTTACTGCTAACTTTGTAAGTGAACTAGTCGGTGTTAGGGTTCGCACACAACCGCGGTTGTTGCCGAGCGAGAAGTTCATTTGTATGGAGATTATTGAGGACAGTGCAGACTCCGCGCAAATTGCCACCGTTAGAGGTTCATGTCGTAGGTGTGAACACACCCTTACTGCAGCACTACCACCTGAATTAATTTCACTAACTTCCTCATTAAGTGTTCCATTGAATAGCTTCTCTCGCTATTTTCACCTTTTTTCGCCCTCTAATGTAATGTCGTAATGAATTCCAAACGATGTCCATTTTGTTCGATTAAGGAACTTTGTCCGAGTACATTTTTACAGGCTAATTTTGGCTGAAAATAACTTTGTTATTATTGCGATTGTATCGAGGAAACTATTATTTTCGTAAATTAACTACGGCAAATGACTTCGCTTGAGGAAATTAGGTAGTTACGAAAGTATTTCTGTACTAAGGTTCAAGGTTTGTCGCATACGATAAATACCCAATCAAAGTTAATTAAGTAACTTCTAACATAACGACTTTTACTTGCTTAAAACTGTACACGAAACATATTCAAACAGGAAATAAACCAATAGAAATCACTTGAAACTTTTGCTTTTATTCCGACGATTTGCTGCGGATGTTTACTAAAAATATTAACAAGCTCTACGCTTTGAAGGCACTTGTTTCATGCAAACAGAGCGAACAGTTTCGTACGGCTCTTGAGAGTGCATCGTGTTCCCTCTGCGTCAGTCCTGCGAACCGAACGGGAAATGTTACCAGTCGGAATATAATTTTTGCCGGGGATGAGCGCGGCTCTTCCGCTACGAACCGCGGTGTTGTCAAAGGAATGCCTTCGTCCCGCTACCCGCTAGCTGGCTACCCCTGTACCCGCGCCAAATTGTGCGGAAGAGATAAACTTACCGTTTCCATTGAATGAAAATCTGCAGAAGGCCAAATACGAACAAGCTTGCAACTTGGTACTACATTATATCGCAGAAGTAGTACCTCTAACGATTAGTCAGAAACTGATTTGTTTGAGTCTCCTGAAAGTCGTATTTAAAAAAACTCGGTACGAAATCCAAAAAAGGTCGATATGACGTTTAAACTCAGTCAAGAACAATATTTTTCTATTTTTGCTTTCCATATTGGATTTAACTTTTCCAAAGCTCGACAGTACGGGCAGCTGATTGCATTGCACGACTTGTCAGAAGCTTCTGAGTGAAGCTTCTCACTTTTAGTTTGATGCGGCGACTGCCAACATTTGATAAAAGCCACAACAAAGCACTCAATGCAATCACGTCGCTCCACAGAAGAAAAATGTTACCGATTACATTGCCGACTTCATTTTGAAATTGAATCGCAGTGCGGACGGCAAAGAGGCAATGGATTTCATTTTGTGACATGCGCTCGATATTTTGAGAAGATCACGTAAATTGCTTGCCTATTTTTTTTCTTTTTTCAAGGACTCACGAATTTTTGCAACCTATTGTATTTCGCTCGCGTACTGTTTGGGTGCTTACGATAAAAAAGAGAATGTTTTATCGTCATCATTATGTGTGACATTTGAATTCCGTTTCATAACCTAATAGGTACTTATTCCACGCGTAACTTTAGCTTTTCCTGTAATATTCAATTCTATCAGGATTCTCGATTATTTGATTCCGACTTGAGTTGCTCCGGCATTATTATTGCATCTAACGCGACTGTTCAGTTTAATATCTCTATTGCATTGGTCTTGTAGCGCTTCAATCGCGTCGTGTCTGCTAAATCGGGGTGGCGACTAGACCCAAACATAAGCAGGTGAAGACAGAAGTCCCACTTTGATCCATGTACCTCTTCCAAGTCAACGTCTTTCGTCAATGACATCTGCAAACCATCTTTATGTATTCGTCTTCTGAACAAAACTTTGGCAAACCGAACTTACAGTCACTAGGTATATCAGACAGTCTGGATTTACCAGAACAATTTTCTTATTTAGGGCCCTTGAAAAACTTGCTACACCACTGGTAACTGAGAAACTTTAAGTATTCAATTCAATATCCTAAAATGGATCACAACAAGTTCAAGTCGATCTATTTTATAGCACTAAGGGAGAGGTAGACCACAGAGCCATATCACAGTGAGCTAGTAGCTAGTACTCAGTGAGGTAAGAATCCGACACTGCCCGGTCTTATCACCAAAGCAGGACAAGAATAAGGTACCTCAGTAGTAAGTGCTATATTTTCTGTAACAAAATTATCTAAAAGACCGATTTGTTGTTTTCCAGTAGCTGCTCCAAGTTGGACTTTTGCATGTATCTGCCCTGTGTGCCGCCTGGTCCCAGAGGGTAGTCGTCGCGCGACTTCAGATAATATTCACACCGGCTGACTTGTGATCGTCAGCGGTTCACGAGTGCCGCTTTATACGTCCTTCCTGGCTGAGAGCTTGCCACGTCCAATTATAGCATTCCTAGTGAGCGATTCGTACTTGTTCATTTGTAGGAAGAAATTAGCCTTAATAAGTAAAGGACATGACATCCAAACGGGAATTAATGAAGAGTCGAAATTGATATTTTTGTGTAGTTGTTGATTCATCTCCAATCACCATATCGTTTAGCAATCGTAATCCGTAAGTGATACTGACTGAGCGGTCCTATCAATTAATTCTTCGATTTCTGACGATTTTAAGTGTTAAGTTCAAATCTTATTATCATGTTGGCGCGGTTGTTCAGGAAGACAGGGTGCTACTCGCAACCACCGAGCACATATGACCAGATGAGACTTTGTATGGATCGTAGCAGATGAAGTTATGTGGTTTCTGCCTATAAATACACAAGTCATAAACTCCTACCATTCCCCCGTGGGCCCATGGGGAACAGGCTTGAATGTATGCCTGTAAGTTTGTTTTATGCCTATGTTTTGTTCTGTAAATGCTATAATATCGTGATGATTTGAGGGGTTTACCTGCAGCACGGTGGTGTCGAAGTGCGCCAGCAGCGCGGCGGGCGACTGCTGCGACGAGCGGCGCCGCCCCGACAGCCGCGCGCTCCAATCTGTAACAAGCACACAGCGCGTTAGCGACCAGCTCACAGGGGCAGAGGACACGCAGGAGCACACGGTACAGGCTGAACGTGAAGATAAAACAGTATTTAAAATAATCATAATGTTTTCAAAATGGTCAGGAGAGGAGAGGTCAGTTGTCAGAAACTACACAAGATATTCTAAACGTATTTTGTTTCAGGTCTTTCGGCCCTGAGTCTTGGCGACGAAAATTATAATTAGTGAGGCATTTAAAAGTTACAGACCAGCAAGCGCAACTAGTTAACAAAAACTCCGTTCAAATCTCAACTCGGAGCACACAGACAGAACAACAACCCAAGCTTTACACGAAAATACAAACTGCGGGTCAACATTTAAAAATCCTGATCCGTTCTGCAATAGAAAATAAACAAATAAACAGTCGCTTCCGGTGCCCTGCGCCCTGCGCCCTGCGCCCTGCGCCCTGCGCCCTGCGCCCTGCGCCCCGCGCCCTGCGCCCCGCGCCCGGGCGCGCCGGCGACAGGAAACGAACACACACGCCCCGGCGACGCGACCCCTGAGCTGCTGCTGCAGGTTGCTCGTACAAACGGACTGCATTCATATTTTCTGTGCAGATGATCTCACGTCTGCTGGAGAATTGTAACGGTAACGTACAGTATTGGACGGTCTGCTTGTATTTTTGTTTGTTTTGCGATGTTTTCCTGACTTTTCAGTGCGATTTCAATGTTGCATTTAGATAGCGATGTCCATTCTAATTTGTTAGAAAACAAACACAGCTTTGACAGAGTCTTGTTGAAATAGTGTCAACTACAGGAGACCGATTGTCCAGAAACCAACCAATCTCAAAAGAGGCGGAAAATATGGCATGCAAGCATAGTCTGGTCAATAGGTTTATTATTCTCCAATATTTTATAGCCGATACAATTTCCCTTAGTTTCCAACAGTGAACAATCTATAGGCTTGCCCCAATTACTGTAACTAAAAGCCAAAGCGCACAGTCGGCTCTTTTTGCAGTCGCTGTAGTGGCGATAACTCACTGTTGCTGTACACTTTTTGTAACAACTAGCAACTGCTCCCGGCGACTGATTGCTACAACTGTTCCTGAATCATTTACTAACTAGAGCCATTCATCATTTACTTAAGAACTGTTGTGTTACTGAGTTGACTACATAATTAGGGAAGCTGATATTGTAATGGAATAGTTTGTCTTTGGAAGTGAAGAATTGTTTTCATTTTGGAGATGCAAGGTTTCGTGTTTTCTTGAGACAGAATTGGTCTTGTCTGAATCTTTGATTGAACTTGAATACAATTTTTTTTTGATATAGCTGCAACGTTATTATTAAAAAAAACATTGGCGTAGTCAACAAGCTTATCTTATTTATTTCGCTTTGTTTGTTACAAAAGTTGCACACTCAATCTACTTAAAAACGGAGTTCCGGTAAAGTTTACAACTTGTTCCGCGGCGCCTCGTCATTAAATATCTAGCCGTGCCAGGCAGTCGTAGAGAATTAATATTAATTAACCAAAGTTAGCAATGGGCCCAACACAGTCCCTTCGGAGATATTTTGTAAAAGTTCGCGAAAGTCGTCTGAAGTCGTTTTATTTGTGAGGACTCGACTCTCGAGGTCGCTCGTCACCCTCCGAACTTCACAGCAATGTTTGAAAAAACATCAAGTTAGTTATTTCATTAGAAATAAAAGAATCAGAAGGTCAACTTCGTACAAAATCACACAGAAAACTGAATCACTATGTTGTCCTTCATTTGGCACATCATAAGTTTGGTTTCTTAACATAATATCTCTGAACTGAAACTTAGTCTGAGAATTTTCTTGAATAGTTTTCGCGAGCATTTAAAATTACAATTCATCTTTTCAGAATCTACTTCGTACGTGTTCATGAGCAGTAGAATTAATTATTGGTCTTCTGTTCTTACCTTCGATGTGAGCCTAGAAAGTTTTGTCTTTAGAATGTACGCAAAAACTTCAATTCAAATTGATTAGACTTTAATGGGATTTAGAAACTCCTCAGGCTTCTAACGTTTTCTTTTCATCTTTAACTTTTCAGTTTCTTCGAGAACATATGATTCATTTAACGTATACCTTTATGTTTTCGTTTTATTTTTTACGCGACAGCCCCAGGAGAAAGGTTTTCAACGAAAAATATTGATCAGCCAGCTACACTATTGAGAACACGACAACAATACAAGCTATGGTACAATTTGGACAATCCAATCTTGTTATTCAGTTGTCCCCTCCGCGAGGGTAGTACGGGATCGCTGAGGGCCTGTGGGGCGGTCACCCTCCGCGGCGCTTCTCGTGACCTGTGACTACAGTAAGACAGGACATCTGCATGCAAACAATCACTGTGTGGAATGAAACTCGAGGTGATTGTCGTTGAATGAAGTGCTGCTGGTTCGCTTTGACTATTTAACTGATGCCATATAAATCTTGAGCTTGCAACAATCTTGAAATATAAATACATTCAGAATGTTCAAAATAGAACTGATTTATTCTCAGGTAAATACAGTCTATTAAATTACGTGGTACCTATATAAAAACGAATAAAAAAATATAGGGAAGGAGTTTTTTACTAATCGAAAAATTTGTCCACATCGCTGTCATCTGGAAAAGTGCCCAAAACCCAGGACAGAATATCATCTTAGTTTTCTTGTCCGACCGTACCAAACAATACGTAGCTTATGTCTTATTCCCCATATCCGCTGCACACAAGCGAGTCTGTGCGGCGACAGCGTCGGCTCGCACAAGGGAAGCCTTTGCGACTGGTTACAGTTCACTCACAGCACGTAAACGGATCAACTGATTAACTAGCACACACAGGCTACAACGAAACACTTCTTTATTCACATACTAGCCTTTTGCCCGCGGCTACACTCGCTTCCCTACCTATTTCTGTACCTAAATTCATCAAAATCGGTTCATCAATTTAAACAAACAAACAAATTCACGTTTGCATTTATAATCTTGTACCTACTGATATTGCTCACGTACCGTATGGCAACGAGCCTATTGCCATCGTCCAGATTCCGGGCTGCTATTGAGAAATTCTCAGTATTTAGTAAATCCAGAAAACATGTTTCCTCAACTGAGCATCCAATCCAGTACTCGTTACATGGGTGACTATAAGTCTATAACTCCGACGTTTAATAGCCTGCTATAAATCGCTATAAGATCGATCTTTGGGCTATAATGACCGAGCCTCTCGGATTACTGCCAATTAGTGGTACTACACGTTATGCTGAGATCAATGCGGCAGATGCCTGCACCGCCCATACACTTGAGATAATCACTTCCTCATTTATACAACATCAAGACGAAATAGAAGAACTAAACGTGTTGCGTCAAGTCCAAGTAACATGGAATAAGAAAAAAAGAAAAACGTTAATTTGGCTCCCTCACACTAGAAAAACATCAAAATAAAATTAGCTGATTAGAAACTAACGTTATAAAAGACCTATGCCACAAAAGTTTGTATTACAGTTAAAGATCTCAGCAGAAGATTAATGCAAAAACTAAAAAAAAAAAACTCTAAAACTCAAATTATTTATTTCAAAACCATTTATAAGCACTTTTGAACTGTCAAGGCCGGTCTGTCAAAGATGAAGCTATTTGCACGTTCCAAAGCGTAGATCTCTATGGAGAAGTAAAGAATGTGTAAGAACCTCTTTTAACATTTTTTTTATGTTTTGGTTACATCATTCTTGTTGAAATTATACATAAATATTACATATACATATGTGAGAACGATGAAGCAAGAAAAAAAGGATGTAGGGATTGTTTGACGTAGATCCCTAACTCTCTCTCTTCAAGTATTTCTATGGCTTACTAACATTTCAAATACAAGACAGAACATGTATTTTGTTCCAGAAATACGAGTTTTTCAATTCATTCGTAGGCTTTTCTTTTGATCATCTTTTGTAAATCTAAATGTATGATTTTATCAGTCTACTGTCTTCAGTAAATCTTACAAATGTACCATTTCATTAAGTCGGCTGGAGCCTTTATTAAGCTCACCAATAAAGAGACTTACAAAAAAGATAATGTAAATAAATGTGAAATAAACTCAATAAAATTAGCGTCGTCCACTTGTGAATACCGATGAGCGGACCTGAGCGGGCTCGCAATACACTGGCGGCGTTAGGCCCCTTGCTCACGACTCAACGCTCTAATCCTGTTAAATTAGTTTAGAGTTTCTTGGAGCACTTCGTTTGTAGGCGGCCGGCCGTCTGGCTGTTTGATAGTCTTTAGGGGATGAACTAGAGGCTGTTAATGAATAGATCTGTTTGGACGCGTCGTCAGGACGTAATGACGAACTTAAGTGAATTTGAAAGTCAAATGAGTTTCGAAAGTAGAAAGACAGCCCCATTTAATGTCAGGCAATAACTGTCCGTTCCAGATTGCCTGGAACAGATCACGATGTGCGACAAGCCCACCCATTGTACATACATACGTGTTGTAGTTTTAAGCCGTTTTGTTTAAGTCAGCGAACGTTCTTGTTACAGTTCAATTTACCCAACGCCTAACTGCACTACGCCTACAATAGGCCCAACTACCACTAATCACGGCCGCTCGGCCCACTGATAATAGCTAGCATTAGTACCTCGTGCGTGTTATCATGAAGCGCGACCATCGTTAATATTCCCCTCCGTGGCCGCACTAAGCCGGGCGCGGGCGGCGCTGGATTATTGAGGATTAATATTTAAACGGCGCTGATCAGAATACTGATGTAAACGAACTAATTGTGTTGTTCTGTCAGTGTTGGGCTTGCTTGGAGACAGCTGAGGAGTTGAGGTTATCTTGGTGTAATAGGACTGGTGGTTTGGAACTGTGTCTCTGTCTAGCAATCGTGTGGTTTTGTTGGAAGTTGAAGCTTTCGCCCCGACATTGTGTTCTTTAGCGCTTAGAACTTTGTCATAGTAGAAGCATGTGGTTTTTTATATGTAAGTAGATATGTATTTTATATTATGGACGGCTAAAATATTTTCTGCATTATACAGCGAGTGGAGGAAACAATCAACATCTTGAATTTTCAAGAATGAAAAGTAAAATTAAATGGGATGTGTATGATTCAATTGCAAAAGCATGACGGATGGATGATATAACATATTTAGGAGTGGAGTAGCGGTAATGTTTAAGAAAAAGACGTTTAACAATGAAAACATTCAGGTTAGGTTACCTAAGTTACAATCAAGCTCTTGAAACAAAACTTGTGATCTCTATAAAGCGAGAAAACTATTCTCCTAATAATATATTGTCGGTCCATGTCTTCATAAGCCGTCTCTTCGAACCGATGGGGATGAGAGATGGTCGCCCAGCCCCGGCCAGCCCCGCCATTTGTTACTGTCACAGTTTGAAGGACTGTTTGTTCAGCCCGGGCGGCCCACCGGCAGTACCGTTGTCATCATACCTTTATTCATTATCTACGGCACAATATGGCGATTACAATATCGTTTATCTACCTGTAATTGTGAGTAGATTAATGATTATGTTGCTAGGTGCCATTCCAGTCACCGCAGCGCCGAAGTTTTTAAATACTTTACTAAGACATCATGTGCTTAGCAATTTGCTAACTGTTAGGATCGGTTTCCTGTCTAACTTGAAAACCACACAAAATTTTTACTATTTCATAATTTGACAACATATTTAATACTTACTTTTTTTTATTAAAATACCACTAAAATTCAGGATCAAAATCGTTTTGTAGTTAATAAGCACCTATTTCAAGTGTTCATCACCGTTTGATTAAGTTTACCATTCCTAGTTATCTAGTATGAAATACTGTTTACACGTGTCCTCCGGCGTGAGTATTCATAGCCCGGTACAGATAACGGTGGTCAACAAGTATGAGGGTGTATCACCACGGTGCCGGCGCGTGTGTGGCCGCACATCGACCACGTTGGCCAACTTATCTGTCCAGGCTGAACAGAAAGTTTACAGTGCGTTCAGTTAGTTTAGTTCTGACAGCAACTTTATACCTATGAGAATAAAGGTAACTGTGATGCAAAATAACTGTGAACGGACTAAAATAAACTTGGAAGAGTAAGTAACTCTGGTTAGTATTTCTGTGGCCGATTCCGATAGTCTTTGAAAGTAAAATTCGAACGTTTCCTAGGTAAATAGTGGTTTACGAATTAGGATATGGTTTATGGTCTCTGATAATTTCAAGTTCGTTTTTCTGTTGCCTTATAAAAGGAAAAGAGAAAATATTTTTATTAGCATGCTCGGTTCTTTGCGTGCGCCGCTCCTCACGCTCCTATTGCCTTTAGTTCTAAATAAAACAACACAAGGATTTTCATACATGTTTTAGCCTCCATAGCTAATGGTACCCGTTGTTACGCGAAATCCAAAATTCCCTTCATTATATCGAGCCCAGCATCCATTGAACTGCGGCCGGACGAACGATAAAACAAATGAACCGTGACGTCACTGAT
This sequence comes from Mamestra brassicae, assembly GCA_905163435.1. Lineage (NCBI taxonomy): Eukaryota > Metazoa > Arthropoda > Insecta > Lepidoptera > Noctuidae > Mamestra > Mamestra brassicae. The sequence continues at coordinate 348,407 of LR991009.1, read as the reverse complement.
ACGAACCGCTGGCGCCGAAAATACCTCGCTTTACCGAAAATGTACGAAAAGGGAAATTGATAACCAGAATTTGTAGACTAGACTTACATCTTAAATGATGATATCTGAGTTGAGGTCTACTAGCAGCTGGTTGAAAGGCAGAGGATAACGTGATTGGACTTTGGAGAGGCACAAATCTAAGGTTATGTCTGGGAGTTTTTAACGTTGACGATAGTATAACTTTCCAACCAATCTGCCAGTAATTTCAGCACAAACACGGGCATAAATCGACGCCTAAACTGATTAAATGGACCATCATGGACATGTAATAATTCACAGGCATTCAATATGTAAAGACGTCTCGAATAGATTGATTGACAATAGCTCCCTCAGGCCAGTTGTGTTCCGGACACGAATGCCGAGTTAACATGACTATACTGCATGTGAGCAGATATATTGAACACGATAACTGGAAATGGATGAAATGCTCACCAATTCGTTCAAAATACTGTGAACGGTACTGGTTCAATACTCAGAATTAAATGCCCTTCCGACTAGTTAATTATTCCCACCATTTTACTTGCTTATGATTGGTCGACAATAACTGTCAGTTTCGACCAATCACATGAAGTCAATACAACTACTTGTGATCATACAAGTTCATAGAAATGATTACAATTAGTCAAAATAAACATAAATAATTAAATAATTATAGGCATAATTTAAATATTTATAACAATACAAAAGCCCGAGGAGTCTGCTCTGCATCATAGTGCTATTGTCATAAAATCAAAATAGCTTCCCCATCAGCTGCTCAGGGTTCCATTTTAAATACATTCTCAAGGTAACAATACGCACCGCGCCGAGGCGGAGAGCTCCACAACCATTATACAGCGGTATGCTGTAGGTATAAAGCGGCAGAGGCTATAGACCCACACAATGAGCTGTCAATACAGGCTGCACGGAGGCTGCAGACCTTCACGTAGACGAGCGTTTATCGAAGTTTATAGTGACCGTGTATCGGCTAAATAATGGTAGTCTCGAGGCTCTATATTCGGAAGGTATGTTGAAAGTGCGCTATGAGACCAGATATTTATTTAACAAAAACAATAGTCTTGGTCCCACTTGCACAAACCTGAATTATTTTAACTACGACTTAGTTTATACCTGGGGTCATTACGTATGGAAATTTTGCTATTTAACCTGGGGTCATTACGTATGGAATATTTTCTATTTAACCTCGTATAAGCAACTAACTCTAAGTTAAAAGATAACTCTGGTTTGCGTATGCTCGTGATTTGTTCAATATCGAGCTTGATTTTTAGAAGGCAGGCACTTATGTATACCTGTGATATGGAGCTCAAGGGTATCGTTGTGTGGCCCTCTTCAGCCCGCAACCAATCTGGAGCAAGTCAGCGCGGCCATGCGGCCCCGGGGCCCGGCTGTGCGGCCCGGGGCCCGGCTGTGCGGCCCGAATGTCGCACAACAATGGACGCCAACCCTTTGTGTCGGATATTCGGAAAAAGCGCCATTATTAGCTTCGGCAAGACTCGTATTGTTGAGAGATTCCCTAAATGTCGGTAATATAAGGATTGAGGTTTATTTTTAGTACTGTTCATTGTTTTGTTGGGATTCTGTTGTGGCTGTCGTCTGGGTAAGCAGATAATTGGATTAGGTGAATCTGAATCATTCGTTTCTTTTTTATTTATTTCTAAGATCGCTTTTGGGTAGTAGAATACCAACACAACCAACAGTATCTTTATGTTTATCAGCTAGTAAATACTTACTATATATTTATAGCAATATATTCGTTCATAGTTTACGTTTTTTTACTTTTCTTCTTTGTAAATAAATAAAATAAATACGTAGGTATAAATATATTGTTTTCAGTGTTTATTTCTTTCATAGACATCACCATCATCTGGAAAAAGGCGGTAAATGATGATAGAAAACTTCAACATAATCTCACATATTATTACCATCTCAAAACTTTAATGTCTGCGCAGTCTTTGTTGTCGTAATAAAACGCCGAAGCTTAGTACCCTGTGAGCCTACAATGTACAATGTACCTAGTTACCTAGTGATGCCTGTGAGCCTACAATGTTAGCGAGTTAGCGCCGTGCTGCAGCGGGAGTAAGCAAGCTGTGTGCACAAGGTGCGATACATAAGTTATGGCGCGAGTTCGCCTCAATTTAGAGCCGTGTGCTATAGGTACCTACTGTACTTTACTGGGGATTGCCTGTTCGTAGAGCAAAACGTATTTAATTATTTTTTTTTAGTTTTCTCAAACAGGCTCCGTATTCCTCTCAACACTTATAGCCTTTTCCCAACTATGTCGGGTGCTTCCAGTCTGACCGGATGCTGCTAAATACCAGTGTTTCACATGGAGCCACTGCCTAGCTGACTCCACAACTGAGTAACTACCCCATACCACGATACCTATTGGAAAGACTGATATCAGAATTCTTGGCTTCTGACTACCCGTAACGACTGTCAAAGGTCTGAATGACAACGTGCTTTCCGAGGTGCGGAGGAATCTCGGCATGTTAAGATGGTCACCCATTAACTGACCCTCCAAGGCAAGCGTTGCTTAACGTTGAAGGTGAGTAAAATTGTATTTAGGAACTAGAAAGGGCGACCTTTGCCCTGCAGTGGGACACAACAGGCTGAAATAAATAAATCAACTAGTCGAATGTATAGAAAAGCTAAAAATAACCAGAGACAGAACCCATTAGGTACCTACTCACAAGTTTCCATGTATGAAACGTTAGACTTACAGCAACAAAGCCCCAGACGATACTCGACTCACAAAGAAACCTAACTTCCAACTCAATTTAGGAATACTAAAGGTAACTGGCAACACTATCTTCCCACCTCACCATAACTATTTCTCAGCTGGCAATATTTTGTGTATTTCCTGGTAAGTGAAACTGGAAACTTGGCGCAGTGCTGTTACTTATATCGACAAGTTGGGAACAAGGAACCCGATATCGAGACTCTCCCGCGCTGCGGCTGCTAGTTTCCACTTCACTTTAGTTTCCGCGATCTTCGACAGATATAAGTTTTTTAATTAACATTCTTATGTGAAGAACTTAGAAAGATTTTGTGAATGAAGTTAAATATTTAGAAAGGTAGCCAAGATTCGGTAAAAGAAAAACATTCTACAATTTATTTATTTGTAACCTCGGACTTCTTAATGTCTCCTGCTATTTAGTAGCCTGTCCTTAACTACAGGCTAAAAATAGTTTCCCCGTCCAGTCCCCGGGGGCTCATAGAAGCTGAGGGGCTCACGGCCCTCCAGCCACCTTTATAAGTCCTACTTATGGCAATTCTCTGAAAACATGAATGGTAAAAATAACTCGTGAAAATATCAAAGTAAACATATTTACTGTATTGCTATTAAGGCATAGACAACACAGTGAACAACGAACTAACCAGTTGATCGCTGTCACTTTGATTAGCATCCACAATCCCGTAGTCAGGTACTATCAGATAATCCTCTAATCCCGATCTAACAAACTCCGACCACGTTTGTACGACGACGCACAATGGCGGTAACGTTTGAATATCGCTCATTATGTGCTTATTAAGGAGGCTATTAGCCGCCGTGTCCGCCCGGACACTCCGGACACTCGACCGGACATCGGACGCAGCACTAGTGTGGGGATAACGTGAGCTGTTTACGGCAGGTCCGGACACTAAACTCCGGAGCGTTTGGTCCGTACGCCCGCAGCGCCGGCCGGACATTTGGACATCTCGTGCTGAGCTAGCGCAGGCACTGTTCGTCTAATGAGGTGGCAGTTATGGAACTAAGTGATATTCAAGTTATTATTTAGAATGGTTTTGAGCTGGATTGTCATTAAAGAAATAAGAAATCAGGGTCATTAAATATATAAAAAAATAGTATAAAACATTTGTTTATGTGTGAACCAGAGTTTTCTTTTAACTCAGAATTAGTTCAGAATCAAGAAAAATTCCTAGTGTGAGGAAAAGCTTTAACAACATAATCTATTATAACTCTAGAATGATAGCGACAGTTTCCTGCAGATCGAAAAGTGATTGAGAGTTAATTTGTTAATAGAGACATTGTTTACTGGCCGCTGCTCCGCCACAGTCGCGCCCAAACGTCGTCTTACTTCACTAGAAAGTCTCATATCGTCTACATCGGCATCGCTCTCCTCGGCGACGGCGACGCCGCTACGAGACGTTCAGAGTAATCTGTGCACCCTATCAGCACATCGCAGCCTGCGGGCAGACTGTGTGTAACCTGGCTTGTTAACGTGAATACACATTAGGCAGGTTCTGTTGGTCTCCAATTGGTTTTCAGCTTGACATTGAGATTTAACTATAGGTGTCGTCTTTAAAAGCCCGTACTTGCGTAAATCACATTAAATAGACAGGTACTATTTCAAGTCGACTGAGGGTGAGTCGTGGCCAGGAATGTGTTTAAGACTTAATAAGTGTTCGCGAACAACCTCACTAAATGATTTTGACTTAGGTGGGGATTCCTTTTATTTGAACAGCCTTGACAGACACTCAACTAAAGTAGAAACACGCGCAAATAAAAAAGGCTTTTTATTTGAGTCTTAAAAGAACTGGTCTGAAATGTGCTATCGTCAAAGTAATATGTATTTCTAAAAATTCTGAGTTTTATATGAATTCTTTACACGTACCCAACACTAAATCTTCCACCGCATCCATTACAGTTTGCTCAACGAAGTCTTCTAAGTAACTTATTGTAAGTTCAATCATTTGGTCTCGCTTCAGTCGCGTGACTTATAACAGAGTAACGCCTTAATACCAATTATCCCGAACCCCGGGACCCGGATCCCGTGCCCGCGGGCGACTCTAGCGCCGGGAACTGTGAGCGCACCTCTAGAGTCAGACTACAAACAGACGATTATACTGTTTGTTGAATATTTCTGTTTGAGAGTTTATCGCACTAATCTTACAATAAATAAGCCTTTTGCAATTCCTTTAAAGAAATTTAAATTATTTTAAAATATTCGACAATATCATCTAAATCAGTTTTTGTATTTTAAATACTAATCCAACTTTATTCACTTTAAATTAAAATAAAAATCCTTACTTTTTTTTTGAGATGAGTTGACTTTGTATCTGTCATCTAGTCAAGGTCAAAGATGACAAATACAAAGTCGACGATGGAGCTTACCCAGAAGAAGCCTGTTCACTCTAATTTTGAAGAGATAACTAAACTATGGCGTCAAAAAATCGTCCGTATCGCTATCTACTGGAAGTGAACCCAAAAGACTGGCGGCATTGCCACGTTGTATGGCAATGCTTATCCTAATCTTACTGATTTTATAAAATAGAAGTCAGTCAGTTCGTATAGACGACGAATAAACGTTGAACTTAGTACCTACGTCTTGCTTTCTTGTTTCATCTAAGGACGCCTCTCCTCGACATTCTTATGTACCAGTATATAAATAAATAAATAACTAGGCAATCTTTTAGCGACCTACATTCTCAGCACAACAAAGTCGACATTTACCAAGAATACAGAAACATCTATATTATATGTACATCCTTTTATATCAGGAATGTAGGACAACAATAATAACCTTCTATTCAGGCTTGATTCCATAAAAATAGCTTGTAAAGGGTAGCCCTGTTATTTCTGTGCGTATTCGGGACGCGGGGCGGGGGGGGGGGGGCGGAGGCGCCACAGAGTGAGGCAGTTCAGAAGACGAACTCCATACAACGCGCGAAACAAGGTCATCACTGAACTTAAGACAGTGGTTACAACTGAGTGAACAAAGAAGTTCCGTCCGTAGTGATTTTGCAAATTAAGTGGCTACATTTAAACTGGTACCAATGGCAAATTTTGAGATCCGGTCGCGAATAGAACAGGAATCGCAGAGTGGATTCTGTGCCATTGTCCAATTCAAGTAAATGATAGTGTGTCTATTGTTTCCTTGAGCTCATGATATTCTAGCTTGATAGGTAGCGAGTGACTTCTGTAGTACCTGTGCGGTTGATATACAGGGCGAGCTCAGGTGCGCGTACGTTCACGCTCTGCTAACTTGTTGCACGTGTCACTGGCGGCTACACCCTTTATGTGGAGGACTTTATGTGGCTCTGTGCCTTTTGTAATGTGCCGGCTTTTATATTATTCAGGGTTCCGTCACTGGCCTGTCTGATACGTACAATGATCGAAAGCTCTTAAAGAACATTTTAAATAAAATAATGTGTGACGTATCTAGTATTATGTATTAGAACCTACACAATACAGTTAAGTCATAATGACATAATTATAGTCATTTTCTACCCAATATAATTTATCCTTGAACCAGGAAGAACTTTTCTAATACAACACAAAACATTAGCGTTGTTCCAAGTGTCTGCGGTGTAACTGTGTTGGCCTCATTCATTTTAATTTAAAGAATAAATGTTATCGCGCCAAAAGTGTTATCATTCGCGTCGCAGTAGTTCCGGAGACATACAATTTGTGAATTTACCTCATAAATTGCGGATGTTTTTACAATAATTTATGTTATTCAAGATACAGGGGAACTTGGAAATTGGACGCTTTTTAAAACTTCAGATCACGTGCGTACTTTGCAAGAAACAGGGGCGCTACTCAAGTTAAACGAACATGAAACTTTTATCACAGAATATAAAGTTCTAAATTGAATGCACCTGAGTTTATCCTGCAACCCCTATCAAGACGTTGAATAAAACACTAAAATCGTAAATCTGGCGTTTTATTATAAAAAGGCTGACGGCAACTGATTGCTTCGTTTTTAAACAATATTTCTTTCGAGAGCTTTTCATGGAAAATTAAATATTCGGATTTATCTACCCTCGATCACGACCGTTGTCACACTTAAATACAGATCGCGACAACATTAACATTAAAAGATATTAACAGCGATTGTAATTGACATTCCCCATACAATCGACTAAAACCGTCACTTGGCAACTATCCTGCAATCACTTAACAATCAGTAGCGACCGCGCGGTACTCCCACGGCCCACCTGCCGATCAAAAAACTTCGAGCACCGTCACCGCCGCGCGCCGGTAGCTTTGCCCCAAAATGTAATTTTAATATGAATCACTGGCTCTTTAGTCGCAGTCACCCCGGGTGCCATTACGTCCCCCTGCCAGGTACCCGGGCCCCTGGGGCGGGGCCCCGGGGCGCCGCGGCACTATAATCGTCGTTGAGCGTATTTTATTATTACATGTGTCCCCTTCAGACGGTGGATGTTTAAATTTGCGTTATTGCTCCGTTTGGCAGTTCTTGTGATACTATCACAGTTTTTTGTTCCGAAGTGTTTGTAGGTAGGGGCCGACTCCTATTTTCTTATGATGAAGTAAGAAGTACGAGGAGTGTTGCTTTAGTTTTTATTACTCTCTTGAAACTACTGTGTACTTGTATTAAGATTTGTGCATACCTCAGCTATGCAACACAGTTAAACATGTTTTGGTTGTAAATCATGATCGCTGAACTTCTCAAAAAAATACACTATCTATCTACTACCCAAAACAGCTTGACTTTGACGACATAATCGTGTCTGTTTGCCCCAGAAACAGCATGATAAACGAATAAACATTAGTAAGGGACAGATAAAAGCACGACGTGAATCCGGGCCATTAACTGTCGCGACACAATGATGGCGGTGTAAGCTAAATCATGTCCGCGGTGGAGGTGCTGCCGGCGCGTCACCACCAGCGCGGGTGTGGTGCAGGTCACACAGAAGTTCCACTCTGTCCCCACATGGGAACTACGCGTGTTTACTAGGCGTTTCCAAGAAAATAGAGACAACAAATATTGATTGGTCCCAAAAACCCTTTTTCTTTAATACAAGTCAATCCCTGATAGTAAAGATTGAAGAAAGACCAAGTAATGAGTCAGAAGCTGATACGTTTTCATTAAACTTTTAACTGTATTCTGTCTGAAAATATGCCTACTGCTACCATTTCACTCTGTGCCCGCAGAGGGCCCGTGACGTCACCGGCCTAATGGCGTATACCCGAACCATTACACCGTGCCCAAATTGCATTTACAACACCCAAGGTGATTCGAGCGATTTAAAGCCTTACTTCCGTTTCATAAAGTCTAAATTAAATTAAGATTAAATTGCCGTTTACTCACGAAGTATAATACAGTAAATAAAGATCGTGAAGGCGTAATTGTGTGAAAAGAATGTAATTTTGTATAAAAATGACTTTATTTTATTTTGAGGTCAGGGATTTGCTGGTGAAGGTTCAACATTCACATTACCAGCTGGTTAAAACATCGTTACTAAAAGATAGAAAAAACATCAGAGTCACGATTAAATAAACACCTAGGGTTAAAGAATACAATTTGTTCGCACCTTCGGTCGGAAAAAACCATTACCGAAACGCCCTATTTCCACGACCCTAATTCGACACGTGTGAGGGTAGAACTACAAAAAGCAGCTGAAAGCTCCCGGCTACAGTACATCATCTAATTACCCTTTTTTGTCCCACTTTTGTTTTACCACGGTTTTGCTTAAATCGCTTTTCGGGTCAGAAACAAACCGCAATCCCGAACAGGCTTTTATGTGAACATACTAAGTGTGAAATATAACTAAGTTAATGTGTTGTTGTGAGTATTACACTTCATACTTTTTATTATGAACATCACCAATATTCATAAAAAAATAAATGGCTTTTTGGGCTTCAAAATACAAACTACAACGGGCACTGAAAAATAAAAATCCTTTTATTCAAAACATAAAAATGCGCTTCAATCGGCGAGGTTTGTTTTCGATGCTAACAGTTTTATTTGCATTCCTCCACCGAGAACATAACAAACCAGGGTACCTAGTTGCCTACAATTAAAACAACACAAAACTCGGCAATTGATTTTATAACTGTACGAGTTATTGCTACGTTGAATGGCAATGCTTAGCCTCTGCACAAGGTAAAAGCCAGCCTTCAATCAAATACCACTTTATCAAAGTTTTGCTGACAAATCATATAATAATTCGTTCCAAACACACCACAGCTTTTTTCATGGCACACCTTTTTTCCCGACGGTCTATTTTTTGCTAACAATAATAACTTAGCTAAGCTACATCCAGCTGTCACACAAACAGCAACGGATGGCGTTTTCACGTGACCCGAGACAAAGCGTAACGACGCGGAGTGATTCAAACTGCCGCGAAGCTAACTATGACAGAACGTTAATGTGAGCCAAACTACAATACAGACGCGACCATCAAGTAGGCAGGAGGAGAAGGTTCACTCGCCATGGAGTTTAGAAGAGAATACTCTTTATTATGTAGGTACAGGTACACCATGTATGTAAGTTACAGAACAGATCGATGAAGAAAACATTACATAGGGTGACACAATGGGTGACCTGATCGCTAACAGCGATCTTTTAAAGACAACCTTTGATTAGATTTTAAAGGGAATATGAAATGTATTACTGTAAGTAGTCTTAGGTGAACTATTATACATTTATCCAATAAATACATAATACGTGAATTTATGCTAAAAAGTTATTATAAAATAAAAAGCAGAAAATCCATGTTAACTTGTGCGACTAGATTAGAGTGCAAAGTCCCTAAGCAATCTATCCCAACAAAGAAACTACTATTCCATTTTTAAAGTCTAGCCCTAAGGACCCTTCTCGTCTCATCCCCAATCGATTCGAGGAGAAAAAACCAGACTGATTGCGATTTGTAAAAAGCTCACGTAGGTACACAGACACAGAAAATCAGAAAACCTATCGCTACCGCACGTACGATTGAAAACTCCAGTGTTTTCTATTAACAGTTTTCCTTTTCTCCTTATCTGTTGTTAACTAGCGAGTTGTTGATAGTGAACCTTCTGTTATGTCTTGCAGTGTGGTCGCGAGTCGTCCTCCATTAGATACGTGACGTCATCAGTATGGCGTCCACGGCGCCCACGCACGTGACATTAAGGAGGCTTCCTTTTACTTTATTTAATTAAGACTATATTAATAGAATCCAAAATATTGCTAACTTGCGACTTTGACCATGTTTGCTTACACTATATGTCCGTACACTACATGAAAACAATCTAAATAAGAAAAACAAGTTCTGTATTCTGTCTTTTGAAGATATCTTTAAACCGCCAAGGATTAAAAACAAAGAAAACTCTTTTTCCGTTTGCCGTGATGATTTCAATTTAGATAGTATTCCAGAGCATCACCTAAGACGTCATTTAATTAAACTTTTTATGAATACTGTCTTTAGATGTCTAACCCCGAAATATTCCATAAATTAAAGAAAACTGCCAAAAGTTCTCATCGACCTCTAAAGTCCCCAATTAAATAGCGATCCCTCAATCCCGTCACGACCCCCGACGTGACAACATGCCACCTCGGCAGTGGGTCGAGCTGGTACCAAACGCATCAAAGAACTACCAAGTACCATCTAACAAAGCAGCACGTATTCTGCTAAATACCAAGTTATGCTTTCTTCCAGTTTCCCGTCAACTTTGTATTTTGCTGATGTAAACTCAATGTTTTGCAAATAAAATACAAAGACATTCAGACAAATATCCCAAAGCAATTAATAAGACTAAATCCTAAAATTTACCCCGTACACTCCCCAAAACATTTTCAACCCCGGGGGCAAATACCGGCCTCAATATCCAATAAAATACCAAAAAGCCTTCGTCCCTGTCACCAAATGAGTTCCCATAATTAAAATTCATATATTACCACATAATTAAGTGGGTAGGGATGAAGCCACATGTACGAGGTGGACCCATTCGCCCCGCTCGCCCCGTCTCGCCCCGCTAATCCTTAAATAAGGGGCGATATTAAAATCGCTCACGCTCACGATTTGAGATCTAAACTCTTGCTTGATTATTTTCATATCAACATTCTGGAGCAGCTTACTGAAATGCTTCCCAGTCAGAAAAGGGTTAAAATATCGAGTCGTAAAAAGTATTGGGCTATCCTTGAATTTCAATTTTATTTTCCTGCGAACGGTCTGATTTCATTTTATAAGAAGTCTAGAGTTGGCAGTAAAAGTCCATAATACGAACAAATGGGTTGGCGAATTTCACTAGAAAATTCTTTTAACTTTTTCATTAACGCGTTGAACGTAAATGAAAAACTTAAACGTTCATTATAAAATGTATTGTTTCAAAATAAATGAAGCTCATCCACTGACGTTGTAAACTAATCTTGATTTCTTTATTGTTCTCGGTTCTAATATTGCGTTTATTTGCTCAAAATTAATATTAAAATGGCTTGATTTATAACTTGAATCAAGAAGGATGAATTTTTTTATTAGGGTTTTTTTTTTTAAATTCGTATTTATTCAAACAGCTTTAAATATCTATACAGTTAAAGTCCTAAAAAATAATATAAATAGGCTATAGAACAAAAAAATCAAGAAGGATCCGTCAATCTAAGGGAGCATAAATGTGTCGTCTTACAATGATTACCACATTGATAGATCTTTACTAAGTACGAAATTGATACTAAGACTTGATCGTAATCTTCACGCTATTTTATAATAAAAAGCTTGAACTATCTGCTAAGATAAAGTTGAACCACTGTATGCATGGACGCGGCGCCGGGCGACGTCTTCGATCCATGTAATCCATGCTCTAAGCCGTTCGGTTCACATCTCCCTGACGTGATATTTCATGCCGAGTATAGTATGAAGAGTGAATGGTCTTGTTCGTATAACATGAACAGTTCGAGCAAGACGATTTGCTCATGCAAAGAGGGAGGGAGGCACCCTGTGAGCTCGAGATTGACACCAATCCCGGCTGGATTAGTATCACGTCGAGTTCTCATCCATCCGTGCACACTGCATCTTTTTGACGGATTCAGTAAGACGGGATCGGTGTCAATTGGCGGGAAGCAGGCAGACGCGCTCGGAGTCACACATCATTACACAGGTCGGACAGAACAAGTGATAAGCGTGCAGAGGGGTCATTAAGATATCCCTTCAACCTAATAATGTTAGTTTTTAACAGACTTTTTATCTTAACATAGTAGTAGATTCCTATAAAGTGAACCAGGTCACAAAACTAAATAAATAATTACAAAAACATAAAATCTTGTCTTTACTTTAATCTTATAAGTTGAAACAACGAAGCACAGAAACCAAGCACTGCACAGCACAGTCCTCACAAAATGTACATTATTATTCAAGAACTGCACATTATTTTCTGTAAGCCCGCATTTTTCCGGCGCAATCCCGTATAATCCGCGTCGCCTGGTCCGCGCGTAATCCCGGATCATCGCGCCCGCAGATCAAGGCCAGCCTGACGTGCACTACTCACGCCAGTGGGTAGGGGACACCCATCCGTCTTGATCACCTGTCCACCTCACGTGCGTCTGCGGGAGACGTATTAACGGTCTCTGATTGACGCGCAGATAAATAACGAGCCATCGATTTGATACCTTCGAAGTTTGCATCAATCTTATTTTGGAGATAAATGCCCTCGTGTGTAGTCTTCTCGATGCGTGAGGATATAAGAGCTTTAAATGGTCAGAAAGTGAGTTCTTGATAGTGTCCCAGTATGGTAATTCTAAATTCCTCGTCTTTGTCATTTGGTAGGTATTTCGACAATAGGCAGAAGGGGGTTGGCTGTGATGGACAGAACTTATATGCATACTATTGTTACAAACTTGGGGTTCGTGACGGTAAAAACAACCGATTAAATAACCAAAATGACACTTTCATTTAAAAACACTAATTACAACTTTACTTACTAATTATCAAACACAACTTCACTACTGATCACTTTCATCGCACTTACAGATCGCTTCCAAAGTATTCGCTTGTATCGCAAATCCAATACTATTACCCTCGTCGAGCCCGACGACCCCATCACCCAGATTCAAGAGAGCCGTAGGGAAACCAGCACTCTTCGAAAACATACATGACCCGGTCGCAAACTATGTGGTATTTATATAGGTCAGTCAATTCCAGAACCTTCTCTTGTTGAAACATCTGGAAAGTTCGCCTAAATACCGGTCCCGACTGACCTTATGTCGAGAACCCTAGAAGATTCTAGCATAGAAAATACTAGAAGGTAACTCTACTATTTCTGCTACTCGATACTAGATGGCGCTGGTAGTAACTAATGTCGTTATGTACCCGGCATTAATTCTGGCGCTTAACACTATGTATGTGATATATGCATGAATGTATTTGTCTGGTAAATAGGCCATCGTTTACAAGAGTGAGAAACAATTTTATTCCAACTAAGGAATAGTAGTACGAGAACTATAGTTCAATGCGTTCATCAATCTTGAGCTTAATGCCAAAACTTATGTTCTACATCAGTTATCATGAATATCGTGACCTCTAATGTGGAAAGTTCAGGTCATTAGGACGACCTAGCGCAGATAAGTCGTGGCTAAGTTTACTAACACAGTGCTGTAAGTTATTACTGTTTGAGGACTCATTAAGACCATGTCGTTGAAGTCGAGACTCGTCTCTTTAATTCATCAAGTCAATCAAAGGCCGATGCTTTTGAATCTTTTCAATGATAGCTTCTTGATCCTTGGGGTTTCGAACATCCGTAAGAAACGGAACCCATATAGGATCACCCGGGTGTCTGTCTGTCTGTCCGTCTCACAGCCAATTTTCTCCGAATCTACTGGACCGATTCTGTTGAAATTTGGTACACATGTGAACTTTAAAAGTTAATAAAGTTCATATGTGTATCAAATTTCAACAGAATCGTCTGTTGAAATTTGGTACACATATGAACTTTGGTCATCTAAACGTCTGTGTTTAGGTCACAAAACTTCATACGTTCGTTACGTAAATAAATAATTTTTGAGTAGGTATGGGGGTCACTTTTGGGGTGACAAACTAGAAAATTACAAAAAGGTTTTTTAAACTGTACCATGTGACTATCAAATGGAAGGGCTTATTATGAGGGTTTTAATTATATTTTTTTCATTATTTTAAAATAAATAGTTTTGAAGTTATTTAAATTAGACGAACAAAGTTACCGTACAGATCTTAAGATTTTAATAAAAATGCAGATAATATTTCTTTACCTAAAGATTATGGAAAAGAACTATATAGTGTTAAAATAACATGGAACTAACCGACTCGTACTTGGTCAGTTTTTTTAATAAGGATATTGCCGCCTGTTACAGGCAAGATTACCTAAAAGTAAAAATAGCCAGAGCCTTCTTAAAAATGGAAGTGTTTAATTTTCTGCCTGCCAACACACTCAACTTTTAAAGGAATTCATCACATTTTCCCTTAAAAAGTTTTAATTAAAGGCCGGGCAGACACCTGCCCGCGGTGGAGCGCCCGCGGGCGCTCCTGGGGGTAGGGATACGTTGCGTGTTATATCGACGAGAGACTGTGGGGAGTTACACTGAAAGGATCTCGTGCTCACTTGAATTTTGATAAGTTCGCCGATGTATTTGTTGCTTATTTTCTGATAGAATTTGATTTATTAATTTAATGCACATGGGTACAAACGCGTAGAATATCCTCGGCATGATCTACCCGTCAAGCAAGGGTGGTGAAGAGTTACCATGACAGGTGCACCATATCATTATTTATATTATACACAAACTCGTCTGCAATCAAAGCTCTAAATAAAAACTCTACGTTAGGTACATTATGGTTCGCTCAGATAACTTTAGTGCTGATCTGGATCGACAGCACTAAACTTGTCTACTAACTCCTCTACTAATTATTCACTAGCATTAGAACTTATGAGATTGTGATGACTGCGTAAAGCCTGCTTCACACCAGTCTATGGACAACGGAAGACGTTCGCCATACACTAGTCATTTACATGACAATCTGGCTCCCCCTTTACGTCTTAATCAGAACTGCTTCCAAAACCGCAGCATTAATTAAAACCACATTTAGAATCATGTGTATTTACATGTCTGAGAAGCTTAGCGTATGAGTATGAATTAATATGCTTTGATATTTACAGTTAATATTTACTTTACTGTACTTATGTACCTACATACCTAACTGAAAGGGTTTTGTTTTCAATCCAGATCTTATCTTATGATCTTTAAACGAGACCTAGTTATCGCTGTTTCCTCACTTTCGATGTGAAACAGTCTCAAAAACATGAGAGCGAGATCCGCTAATAAACCAGTAATGACTCGCTTTACGACTGGCTCCGTGTGTGTGTGCCCTTACCGCCGCCGCGCCGGGGTGTGCTCGCCAAATATACGCAGGGAATGTTCGCGTTTATTAATATGACGTCACGGTGGCTTCATTACGACATGTTATACAAATAACACCCTTTCGGTACACATGAGGAGGATTTAAATCACGGTTGAATCTCTACAAATGCTAAATTAAAATCTGACAAATTAATTTCCTATTCGAGTGAGGTTGCTCTCTTCAAACATGTCACAAATTTGTTTGATATCCTCAGTGGGAATCGCAACTTCTAGAGACTTTGAACGAAAAGATTCCAAGAATTTTATTGACAAATGTGGCAGGAAACGTGGCCAAATACCGACTTACGTACCAAATTATTTATGTTTGAATAGAACTTCCCATGCTAAAATTCTTAGAAGAGACAAATCTCACATCAACATTGCTCATTCCGCCATAGTTTATTGATTGATCAATCAGCCTTGGAGCCGTAAACAACAAGTTTCCAACCAAAATGGATGACGCTGAATCCCGAGTCAGTTCGTGTATCATTAATTTCCATTTGTTTGGCTTGCGAATCGTTCAATACAATCGTGTTATCTCCATAGAAACGGAGCTGTTGCCTTACAAATATTCGTAGACGCGGCTAAAGAGGCGATAACGCAGAGAAAATGTATAGATATTTTAAAACTCGATACTGATGAATTGCCGAAACAAACAACAGTACAGTATTAAAGATAAAAAGTCTCAAGAAGTACCACAATACGAAAATCTGTTTTGAAAGAATACACAAAACTGAGGTACTGGTCACGGGAGCCGCGGGACAAGCTCATCCTAACTAATATTATCAATGCCAAACTGAGATTGTTTGTATCGCCTAAATTTGCAAACCGATTTTAATGAGTTTGGTACATAGAGAGATGGGGCCCGGAGTCTGGTATAGAGCTACTTTAACGCGAGCAAACAGGCGGGCACAAGCTAGTACCTGATGAAATAAAGTACATTATTAGTCAAGATATGTTACACAGGTCATCGATGTTATAAGAACCATTGGGACCGCAATACACACTGTAGGTGGCTGCTCCCACTGTAGGTGGTTCCGCGTTATGTTAATACCAGCTGTTATTACAACGACGTCATAAATAGTCATAATGCTAATGCGAGCTGTTCGCGGTGAAACAGGCTGTTCCATACAATCCACTATTTACTCGAACAGCTTCGATTTTTTTTGATTCTGCAAGTGCTCTATAAATTTATAGAAAGCAGCTTTTAAACACGAGGCATTTTTATCGAAGCGGGTTTTTTTTTAACAACGGTTAAATTAAATACCAGATTGATTGGTTCGTTGAAAAAAACATGTTTTGTTATTATTTAGAGAAGTGCTCCCCTCAGTTATTCCGAATCACACTCGTGTGCTCACCGCTCACCGCTCGTGTTTTCCGCTCGTGTCGCTCGAGGGGTGCCCTGTGCCCGCCGCCGGCCGGGTGTGCAACACCCTCAGGTGGGCCGCTGAATGAAGTGACGCTCAGAGTCGCGAGTCAGCGCATCCACACGTGTCTGTGTAGGTACGTACTTGTGCACGCGCGTTTGTCAAGGAGTTCAATCGGATCTTTGAATGGCTTTCAACAGTTTCAACTTGTCGACGTGAAGGATCTCTCATGCGTACGTAATAAATGTTGAAAGTTAATAAGTAACTTCATAAACATAAAGAAATTGTAACAGATGCATAACTAAAAGCACAAAAGTAGTTATTTGATACAAGAAAGCGTCTGACTCGCCTTCCCTCAAATGAATGTAGCCGTTTACTTTAGTCCTATTACTACAACGTGTTCTTGAGACCAATTGATTAATCTAGTTATTAAAAAAATTACTCAAGTAAGGTCTACTCAAGTGCAGCTTACTGTACTACTAATTAAAAAAATAATACCCAGACATGAGTGAGCCCCAACCTTTTCCAGCCACAATATTGCAATACCATACGAAAGCAATATGGAAAATACTACTCGAAACTTTCGAACAAATATCATTGTGGGCCCTCGATGCAGCGGTGCAGTGGCGGTCCTTCAGCCGCCCGCGCGTGGGGTGAGCGGCCGGGCCCAGGGGCGACGGGCGGGGGACGACTTGTTTATGTTTATTGTTTAGGCTCCCTGTCCTGCGATTAGGCGCAGACGTCGCGATCACACGCCGCCGCTAGCTTTGTGAAGGATTCTGTGTTTTGATAGGAAGACAGGTACTCACGTGATTCGAGGGGTAGTGTTTGTTTTTAGAAGGCGCCAAGTGTAGTGATTGAGATTGGGCGAAATTGGGCGTTGAGGATGTGCTTGAAAAGATTTTTGTTAAGAAACATCGCCTTATCTACGATTACATTCACAGAATATCTTTACAAGGAAATGGAACTGTCTTCAATACAATTTGCTCGCTGTTCGAGTAACCTAGCTGAAGGTCCACCACTGCATCAAACACATTTTTAGGCAAAGGAAAATAGGACCTAATATCAGATTAGAATGACTACGATTGCATATCATATTAATCATAAAGCGAATCCGATCTCATCGCCCCATCAGCGCGTCGTTCACTCATACATAGTGGATGCGTTGTTTACCCGCCATCAATTAGCGCGACACGACACGGCGACACGATCCGCTCACGGAATTATTTACAGCAGTCAATAACCTTATTGAGCTTTTTATTATTTTAAATTGCATTTATCTGACGTTCGCTCCCTCTTCTACAACTTTTCTTCTAGAATTTAATGAGGAGCATACCGGAAGCACACACTAATTAACTTGACGACACTCAAAGCCGATTTCTGGTCAAATTAAAATTTGGTAGCTGGCCAGAAATGTCGAGTTTGGTTGCGAAAACGTTAATCCAGCTATGTGCTGGCAGTTTATTTGGAACGTCTACGCGGGCTTTAAGTGCTATATTTTTGGTTTTATAAGACGATGTGAGATTAATGAAGAATTGAATTTGTAACTAGAAATGACTCTGCTTTGAAGACGAATATTTAGTAAACCCTCCCAGTCCGGGCCCACTATTAATTTAAACAGTTGGGAGCAAATGTTTGCTGTAGCACTGCTGTAATTTCATGACAATACATTATTCATCAACAAAGTAACTGAAATCAGAGCATTACATCTAGTAGGATGTATTAGTAATGTACAGAGAACACCTGCCTCTCACCGTGACGTGGATACATCGACACTGTCAACTGTCAGCCGTACCTCCCCATTACATCACAAGAGGTGACGTTAATACACTGCGAGCTCCTCTTTATTCATTCACTTTCGGCTGAGAAATAATTCACGGCCGTTTTGCGTTAGCTAAAGTGTTCATTTCCTCACGAACCCTTCTCTGATTTATCTCGCGCCACGGACTGGGGATTCTCGAAAATAATGTCATAATAAAGATTTAGAGATGTTCCAGCTAGGTAGGTAGTATTGAACCACTTCAGTACTTCCCATGGGAGCAGTACAGGAGCACTCAGCCAGGAATTATTATGCTGAGGTTTGCATCTATCGTAGACATAGTAATTTTCGAAAATCACCAATTTCTGAGTGTGTTTGTTTTGACAAGTATTAAGTAATCTTGAGGAGGGCCTCTTCACGTGACCAGAGGCCTGGCCTTTTCTTTGGCCAACGAATCAGCATTTCCATTCAACGTGACAATGCGGCCAGTGTCGTAGGCACTTTTCCCAGTGACAGCGATGTCCTGTGAGTTCTTCCCTTCCCTTTTTACTCCGCTTATATATTTTCTACTAACTCTATATGCACCGAAAAAATGCAAACGCCGTAAGATTGTAAAATATCGCGTGAAATTGTAAAAAAAAGCATACCTAAAGTTAATTATCGCTATCCCTAAAGCCGCTACAGATTTTGAATGTGGGTCTCTTATCCCGTGAGGGTCAATATCGCCGATGTTAGAGCCCCTATGCGACATTGTGGACGCCGTGCGCCGCGCGAGGACACAACCATCATAACTAACTAAGTACTTACAGCTACACCTATCTACACCCACACGTGTCGCGAACACTTTCACTAGGACTGCCACTACGAAGTTAACGGAAACAGAAGGACAAATCCGGAATCCTAAGAGCTGCTAGGTTTTCTAAAGAAGGACCGTTGCTTCGTAATACAGCTGGGTATAAACTATCCTGCATAATGTTGCAGAGATTTTAGTAAAGACGTATTTTCCCGTAAGCAGTAGAGTGTAATACGTACAAATTCACAGTCCATCACTACCCCCTTCCTTACACTTTCACTATTTTTATACAAATCCCTAGTCGTGTATTCGCACTAACGAGTAGCAGCAGCACGTCTTCTGTCGTAGGTTTTTAGTCACAGTACATTTCACAGGTTAGTGCGGTAATCTGCGCAGTCTCCCGGGCCCCATCGGCAAGCAAGCCGGACAGCTGCCGGCGCCGCTGATCCGGGTGATCCGGCGCCGTTTTACGGCCGCCGATGATCCTCTTAAATGAATACAGCCGTATACGCGTACCCTACTCCACCTGTCGTGAGTACATTATAGTTGGGGTCTACCTGAAAATTATCTGCTAAAATATGGGTTAGGGTTACACTGCGCTATATTTTAATTAATTTCCAGAGTATCTCACCGGGTGTCGCAGTACTATGAACATTTAAACTTTATCTTTTACGTACCTCAAAATCAGTGTTAGTACCGAAGACTTTTACAACTGTATCTGTATCCTGCAAAATTAAAAGATAAATAGGAGAGTCCCAAATCCCTCTCCAGATGCGTGTAGTGACACTGATACCCTCTAGGACCCTCTCTACTGTCGACGTGGAACTGACCTATCATCGCGAGAGGGATCACACGCCGACACCCATGAAATTAGACGAAGGATATCTCTGTGAGAAGTGAAGCAGAGAGCAGGCCGGGTATTGCTTGTAGCGGTAGTACTTCCTAACTATCTATCATTTATGTCATGGATAGTAATTATAAATACGAAAGTGAGTATGTTTGTATGTTACGCTTTCACGTCAAAATCGCTAAACCGATTTTGATGAATTTTGGCGCCGGGTCTCATGGGACCCTGGAGTCAGTTATAGGCTACTACCTAGTAGCAATATTTTTGTGAGCCGCTGACGAAAAATACGCAACAGAGAATGTACCTGCATTCGACTTAGTCTTAAGCTGCTTTTGGAAAATGATTTAGAGTGATATAGTCAAAAGATTATTTTATTTAACGTACATGCGGAAGCAAATGTAAAAATTGGCCTTTCTTAAACTTGAAAAGATATCTTGCTAATCCCATAACAATAGTAATTGAATCGTGTGCGGCCATAGATCGCGGATGACACACCTCCACTCTCCCTCACGCCTCCCGGGTGGTACGTCACGCGTCCCGCAGGAGTTCACCGGAGGAAGAGTATAATCAGGTTAACAGCGATCCTTAACACTTTATTATAAACGTTTCCTGGTACCGATGCTTGCGTTTTACTTCCTACTCGCAAGGTTGCGTTTTACTTCCTAACATTAAGTAATATTAGCCTATACATAGACATACCTTTTGTCAACAGTTCTTGGATGGACAAAGAAATCCGTAGTATTTGAAGGCATATTATTTATATTCATGTGTTTTGAGATTTTCCGATCTCTGTCAATGAAAATGGGCTCTCCACCGCTACGCCATTTAATTCGTCGTAAACTGCACGAACAGGAGTTGTATTGTGGATTTTATTGCAGACAGACAGTCCCTTCTGAACAAATAATAAACCTCCTTTCATAATAAAACTGCAACAATGTTTGACGTCTGTCTGTTCGCTGCCAGTATTATGTACGGAAACACTTCGTAAAATACTGCGTGAATTCGGGGTTGGTTTTCACCCCTGTTCATAATGCGAGCTAGCATTTTGTTTTATAATATTTTCACATTTTCAGAATATAGCCAATTGTTCTCCATTTATTTTTAATAAAATTAGCACCCGTTGGTTCGGTAGCACAAATAAAACGCAATGAACAAAAGCGCGGCAGGTAAGCAATTACACAGTACGAGGGCGACGCGCCGGCATTTGGCAAATGCATTCGCAGCAGGCCGCACTGGGCCGCAGCAAATCGCAGCGGGCCGCACGACTAATGGATATTATTGCAGACGCTCCCTGCACGCCGCCTGATAATGGATTATACGAAAACTATGTTTTAGTAATTTTGTTCAATAAACTTCTGTGGTGTTTTCTGCTAAATAAAATATTAGGGATCCTCTTGATCCCTTATAATTTGATTTAGTCTAGAAAACATGCTATTCTATCATAGACTGCGATTATCAAAATTTCAAAATACAAGGGATTGATTTCGTGACATTTCAACAGCGTTTTACAATCGCCGAACAAATCACTGAGAGAATGTCACTTGTCTATAACCTACGGTGTTGTGATATATTCGATTGTTGTATCAAAATGTATTCTGTGGTCTTATTTCACCGTAGACAATTCACTACTGCAAGCAAGGGTCCCGGTATTAGCATCGTCTGCCAATATCATCAATAGTCCCCTCGGCGCGCCTACTGCGCTAGTTATCTGCCAGGGGTGGGCAGCCGCGGTGGCTAATTTATGAGGACGTAACGACCGCCTTCATCACCCGCTGACACGCGACACTCACTGCACTGTTTATAGAGCTACATACTTGAGAAATGCGACGTTTGGGGAACTCAATCCAGTTTGTGAAAGAAAGCATGCTTTTGAAAAATTTGATAACATGTTTTGTGGTCCTGTGTATTTTATCAGTGATCATTATGATTAGAATACATTATGAAAATAATAGATAAGGCCTACTAAAAGAGTACTCTTATGCAAGATCATTCGATGACTAAACTTTATGAAGCAAACAGTCATTGTACGACATGGACAGGGTAACATTCTCGGACCACATTCTTTCCTTTTCTCTTGAATAAACAAACTGCCTAGACGACAGTGTTTAAACAAAGCATAAACAAAAGAAGTTAAGTGGTGCGATTATATCGCGCTGCACAAAACGAGTGTCTGGCAGAGAGCCAGGATAACGCTCGGGACGAATTATGGGACAAAATGTTAGTACTATTATAGGGACGGTCTAGACGAAATTAATGTGCTTAACTTTAATAATGACCACCAAATGGCGCAGGAGGGGCGTGTGTCGTCTGTGACTGTGCGGGGCGAGATACATTCTTGTATCGCGGCAAACAAGTACCTACTTAGGTATCTTCAAAAAGGGAGTCGAAAGTCACATCCAGCAACATAGCAGTTTAGTGTAGCAAAAGATTTTTGTATAACAGAGAAATAAATTATAGATTACGGTATGTTATGAGCATTTAAATTCGCGATTAAAAAATAGAAAACAGTCAAAAATTGCGAGACATGACGTGACACATAACAAGGGTAGTAGGGCCTGAGCAAGTAGTCGTGAGACTACTAGCTACGTCTGCGACACCTCTTGTTGCACGACTCAGATCAGAGACATATGTGTGACGTATACGACCACAGGGATCAACATGTCCGATATTATAGGACAAATATGGTTTTTGAGATACTTTATTTTGTATAGGCACTTCACTTAGCGTCCGTTTTGTTTGCCATGGTGTTTATGCAACTTGAAAAAATGTCCATAGCGGAGTAAAAGGGGACGGATATTTAATGAAAATTAGTACTTCTTTTAAACACATTTACATGCTGAATGAAACAAACTCGAAACGAGACTCACGGCTCAATAACGCGCCGTTTCAAGATCACGATCTTCTCACAATACAGTACAGAAATAACACCAAATGTTAGGCCGTTCGAAACAGGCAGTAAGTTGTAAACCAAGTCAATGCGATCCGCACCGCCGCACCGCACCACAGCACCGACGGCGAGCGGCCGATACTCATAACGTAAACATGTGGCCGCCAGCGGACAGCCGAGCCACGTCTAAAAGACCGAATAAGGGAAAATCGCAGACGAAATGCTTAGGTATACGGTATCCGATATTTTTATCTAATACTTCAAGGCATTTCGGTGAAGATGTAACTATGAAAAATGCAATTTTATCCGTTGGCTTTGCTGGCTTGACTTCTCAAGCACTAGTTTTTTGTTTATTGACTCAACCTAACCGCGTTTTGTAACCTTCGTAACTTAACGTTAATTAACTAAGTAACAAGCTAACAGGAAACGATATATCGCAATCCATACGCGGCTGGGTACAGTAATAAGTTTCCCTGCTACGTCTCTAGTTCGTCAACTCGTTAGCTCCGGTTAGCCACTACACCAAGTCTAGACAGCGCCTACAGAGCAATATCGTGGACGTACCTAATGCCAGCGCAAGCAATATCCCCGTAATGTCAGCCTACTTAGACCCAGTTCATTATATCTTCAGCTCAAGTCGCACAGCAATAACGTCGCTGCAGTGATACACAGGCGTCGCGTCTGACGCCGTCACTGTCACACACAGACGTAACGCGCGCTCCTTCGTGACAAGCTTATATTTCGTAGATAAAATATAAGTCAGGGGATGTGCTCATGATTTGAAAGAGGAGGTCGACTTGTGGGAATATGTCTGATATACTGTAGGTAGGTGCTTGGTTCATCGGAGTCAGCGTATTAATCTTGCAGACAAAGAATACATCTTGTACAAAAGGTTTGCAAAATCCTGAGAAAACAAGGTAATATATCTTTTGTTCCGCTGTCGTAGCACTAACGCGAAAATATCTACCAAAACAAAGCACAAAGGCAAAGTTTTAAAATACCTTTCTTTACAACAAAATGTTTGAAAAATAACGATGACATAGTGTTATTGCATTTTCAAGCTAACCGTAAACAACGAGGAGCTGCCGCTAAGCTGAACACCTCGGGAGCTTCCTCCGTCCTAATCCAGCAGTCGGCGGCTTCAGACGCTAGTTCCCGTCGGCAATGTTCACCAAATCTCGCTAAATTGACTCTTTAGCAAACGAGGTCTGGACTGACGACGTGACGTCACTCATGACGCGATCACGCTCTCCAGATACTGAGAATTTGAGAGGAGCTTTGTGAAGCCTACAGAGGAGTTTAATTATAGGAAATTGTTTAAGCGGATAATTCGCTTTTATGTTGTAATACGCCCCAGTATAAAAATTTAGGGTACTGTGTATTAATTTTGTTAATCACCGACTGATTTTTTTGCATGGATAGTAAGAAAATGTTTGTATTCGATTCTAAATCATTTGGACAGTAGCTAATAAGAAAGTACTGAGGATGTAATGCGGTATGGGATCGAAGCCTGTCCACAAATACTATTAAAGGTTTTTTAGTATGATAGAACAAAATATAGCATTATTTCTCTTCACGTGATGTGCCACTGTAGCTACATTATGGTGAATAGTAAACAGTTTTAGTGTCACTAAAGCCGAGTTACGCGTAAATGAAACTCCGCGGTATATGTTACAGCGCGGCGGCGGACGATAAATAAGCACTAATAGAAACCCGCTGGCAGAGTGCGTAATGTACGAATGTGCGGAATATACGAATATTTGTATTCGAAAGTGGTCGTATGTGAGCCTTTTATTGAATACTGCTGTTATCCATACGTTCTTCTATTATATTTATATTTTCTTATGGATGAAAAGTCAGTCAAGTAACGCTCTGCTAAGTTTTAAGTTCGACCTATCATTGATTTAGAAGTTCGTCGGCGCTCCCATAAAATAAATCGTGTGCAAAACTTACTAATCGTAGTTTTTTTTTTTTTCTTATGGATTTAGTTTTCATTAAGGTTAGAAAACAACCAACCAACATCCATTTAGCGGAATCACTATCCAATTAAACACGAACGAGATTGTACAATCAGTTGTATCAGTGTAAAGAACAAGGCAGATAATTAGGGCGCTCGGGATGCAACCTTGACCTCGCCCGTCACAATACATACTTAGCTGAGAACTGACAGGGATCGCTTGTTGGGCGCCAACAGTGAGCTGTTGGGCGCCAATAGTAGGCAGTCAAGTGTTTGTAGCCGCTATGCCTATTGTTTTCAAAAGTACAATCAAGAGCGGTAAACCAAATAATTTAAATTTAATAAACTACCCCAACGAATGTCCTGCTTTAAATCATATAACCTGAAACTGATATAAGAACAACGGCTATATACAAATTTAATCGACAAATAGTACAAAAATTCCAGTGGAATATAAAACTAACGATTAATGCGAAGCGATGAGTAACTCTATCATATAAACGTATGTTTAAACGTCACACAAAGGTTCAATTCACGCGAGTGCAACTCGATGCAACTCGATGCAAACGGGATCGTCGGGAGTGTATTATAGTGTGACCTTGACTTTATTCTTGTAAAATATTCTATTGTACTCATAGAAACACTTGCGAAGAATATAAATAGTTCATCTCCTTTCTATCCATGACTCGTTCATAATAAAGAAAAAATAAATTTGACAGGATCTGTCATCAAGACAATAAATCTCCTAGAACTACTATTATTGAGACGAACCGGTATTTTCAGCGGCAAACGTTACAGGCTAACACACTAAAATATTCGTAGCATTTGAGAGCAAGTTCAGTTCATCTGTTTGACACAGGAATGCAAAACGCGTTAAAGACATTAAACGCGTCTTGTTGCTCTCTCCCGGGTTAACGAGACGAGTAATGGCGGCTTCGACCTTGACCTTGGCGCTTATTTTACGGCCTTACATAGCGATATTATGGAAGTGGCACTTACTGCAGACTGCTGAGTGTTCGCGGAGATACGTCCGCCGGGCACAGCGTAACTACGGGATTAAAGATATGGGTCGACTGACCTTGACCTCAATGCCTTAACAATAAAGAAGTACATGCAGCTATTCTCCCGGTTTCATAATTATTTATGAAAAAAAAAATATTAAGAAAAGTATGTCGGTTGTTGTTGCTCGTATTGTAGTACTGAATGCACATTCAGCGCAGCTCTCGCATCCTCTCAGCAATAAGGCAACCACTTTAAATATTGCGCTAGTGTTGCGCCTCCCGGCCGCGGCCATCAGCTAAAAGCCTGCACTATTACGAGGCAGTACGTTTTATTTTGTTTGCCGATTAGTTTGAACTCGCGGAACCTGTCTATCTGTCATGTACGGTGTTCGACTCTGATTGGAGTCGTGTGTACCTTTGACGCAGTGACCAGAGGGAGTTATTTGTGTAGCGGTTGATATTTCAATGCGATTCGATTGAAAAGACACAATATCGTTAGGATTTCGAATAAAAAAAATATTCGCAGTTGACTGCGAATTCTCCAAAAATATTACAATTTTGAAGGAAGTTTGGGCAATCACAAAGCTTTTTGGTTTGTATATATTTAGAGTGACGTCTCCCTATTTTAGAACTTTTGGTTATGGCATCCCATTAGAAAGACGGAAGCCCCATGGACCTAAGATGTCTCATGTGGCGTCACAAGCGAGGGGTACCAATGTAACTTTTCAACGACAAACTGTTTGCGGAGAACGCTGGCCGTCGGACACAGAGTCAATACTATCGACAAATAGACATTCGTAAACCAGCCATTAGATCGTGGTCGAGCTGGCTTCTGACATATGGCGGCTTTGATTGCAGTAAACATTTGCTTTCACTCCCGATCTGGGAAAATGTGAAAATAATTCAACGCGAAGTAAGATTGAAATCCGAAACGATTACAAACAAAGGTATTAATAGGTAGTGAAAGGCTCGGCGCCCTCGAACCCTTTTCCTTCAGTTTTTACAATGGCAGCAAGTTAAGCAGCTTACGCGAGGAGCGAGTGTTTTTGTTTAATTCCCGGATCGCGGCGAAATGTTTTTGTGATATTCGTTATTGAATAAAACCGAAGCCGCACACACGCGCCTGAATAAAACATGCCTGAAAGCTACCCTACTTATCAGATAATCCATACACGCGTGTTTCAGTTCTTTTTGTATGAAAACTTTGTGAGCAATTGGAATTCCCGAAATGCGTCTCTTCTACCGATAATTTATATCTTCGTAAATTGGATCACTGAGTATTGGAGCCGCAGCTGAATATTCAATTACAGTCACACAGGAGTTCTCTTAAACAGAACCGAACGTAGTGATGATGACAGACGAATGTGTAATACACGTGATATATGTACATATATAGATAGGTCATACATGTAGTACTTATGTTTAATCGGAATGGTTTCAAAAAAATAGCTTCCATAAATCCGCAAACCTACTGGCAATTCCACCGAACTATCGAACGTAACGTAAGCTAAATATATGCCCAAGCTCACAGTTGCCTTTAAAACACTAAACTTTATGCAGTTTTCAAAGTCTCGAAAGTCGGCAGTAATATGAAATGATTGGGCCATTGGCGCGGTGGATATAGGGGACTCCGGCAGATACTTTAAAGTGCAAGGGGTAGGAGACGTAATAAATAATAAGATAACGGCGTTCATCCCTCGCGGGGTCGGCAGAGAAGCAGCTCGGCGCGCGGCGTTTGCTTAGACACCGATATTATCAACTTATTGAACAGTTCAACGCTTCCTCTAATATTTGCCGATCCGCGTGTTGGACCTGCGAGCTTTACAACTGCAACTACCTTTAGAACTAGTGTCAAAGCGGGACCAGTACCAAGTTGAACCAGCATACCTCAGAGTCTGATAGTGCCATGAGAAAACTGTTTACAACTAGATTAATTCAAAATAAACAATAGGACAGTATTTAATAAGCTTAGTAACCATTCCATGCTTATTAACAATTGAACAGATTATCTAAGCCAGTGTTCTGTAATTATCAGTAAGTGATACAGTTGTAGTTAATTAATAGAACATGATTACGTGCGATAGTGGCTCATACGGAACTAATCAACCGTCCTGTGATCATATTGTACTGCCGCACTGAACTTAACCAAGCGTAAAGTTGTTATAAATACATTAAAGTTTGTGCGAAACAAAACATAGTTTGTGACACATGTCTCTGTCAAGCTGAACTCCTGTGTCTTCTGACAATAGACACAGGAGTTTGTTTGTAGAATCATGTGATTTTGGCAATGTTTATGTTGTTGTTGTGCATGTAGATCGATCAGTATTGCCGGTGTACGTACGTATGGTCCAGGACCGCGGCGCCGGCTGGACGCACTCACATCCAGGCACAGCTCGCGCGGCAACAACGAGCCCTGCTCAGTACAACGTGTCAGTGGTCTGATCCCGCCGGCACCGTCACATCACTCACTCACTCGCGCGCGTGACACTCGCGCGTCACGTCAGCCGCGTGCGACACGCGCGCCCGCCCCAGTCACACTGTCGTGCCGCCCGCCCAAACGAGAGGGAAATCATCCCCTGCCGCCCTCTCTCGCTCACACGCGCGCAAGAAATCGTATGTCTGTCTCGGGTGACTTTTCCCGGCGCGTAGTGAATGTCGCCTTGTTTCATTGACGCCCGCGCGACGCGACGCGAGCCAAACGGATGTTTTTTCACGGTTGCAAAGCGAGTTTTTTCGATAGCAGAGGAGAAATGCGGTGCGTGCGTTTAGATGTTGAGGTGGATTACTATAGCTCACAATGAAGGCTGAACTACAAGGTACAGTGAAGGCAGATTGCGCCCCTCGCATGTCGGAGATTAACGTCTGTCTGTAACAGGTGATTTAATGAAACTACTATAATAACAGGACCGTGGCATCGCTTCTCTGCATGTGACTCACACAGTACTAGTGCAGGATGTTTGTAAACTGTCCGCCTGTAACCTCGGCCGCGGGGCGGTGGGAATAGTTTGCTCAGCGTGTTTGTTCGCTCGCGCTAACTTTCACGCGTCGCACAATACTAACATTTATTTCAGCGCACGCTTTGTTTAGTGATCTAAATAGAGCAGTGATGAATCTTTCTGAACTGTTTTGCAAGCTTATTATGATTTAGAAGAAAATTAAGACTGGTTAAGGCGAAAGTATAAGGGTAAATTCATCGTAATCATCCGGTCTATTTTATCAGGTAAACCGACGTATAGCAAGCAATTCCATCTTCTAACATCAGCTGTAGGTACAAGACTCCCGCGAGACGCTCGTCCACAACCCGTCCCCGCACACTCGCGTCACTCGTCATACGCACCTCCAAGCTAATTAATATTCATTAACAAGTACACTATCACACGTACAGGGGGACAGCTGACTGAGTCAGATGAGCGAAGTGCAGCCGACATACAAACGACTCGCGGCCATTAATCACTGCGAAAAATGACCCGCCACTAAGCCGCGCGCGCCACGCAACCGCCATGCGCTCGCACACACCCGCTACGCGCACGCCACGCACCCGCGCCGCATCAATCCCCTCACCTGGCTAGTTGAATGCCTGTGAGCGCTCACCCGTGCACGGAATGCTGAATGATTGATCCCAAAGAGGTTGCGCTACTTTTTATACTCTTTTCAGATAAGAATTGCCGATTGATGGCATTAAAGTAATACGATTTGTGAGATATTAATTTTCCTTTGCGATTGAATGGTAAAGGCGTTGCGGTGGAGTGTATTCATACGTCAGTGTCGGCGGTCGGCAGGTGACGCGGTTGTGTTAGTGCACGTCACTCAGTGTGTGGAGTGTGAAATATGAAAGTGTTTTATTGTTGGGATTTTCTTCGTGAGCGTGTTTTTAATTGCTTTTTACACACAGCAAATGTATTTCTACGAATATCTGGTTGCTTAACAACTACCTACATGAATCATTGGATATGACGCGTTGTAACAGCTATGAGTTCGTTAAATGATAATGATTACTGATATTTATTTTGTAAGTAGGTTTAACAAAACACGTCAATCTTTCTGGGTAATTTTAAACTGGTTGAGGCCGGTGTTTCCGAGCTCACTACCCTGAGAAGAAACACCGAAACAAACTCAGAGGTGTAAAGTAAAGTTTATTTTGCGTCGGTAATAACAAAACTCCGGTTAAATTTTATGATTTTCCACCTCTTAACTTGCATGCTGACTCTTTTATTTTATTAACCGGCATAAATATTTTACTCAGTATAAAAATAGAAAAAAAAATGCTACGAATATGAATGCGTAGCATATCCGTAGCGGCTGTAGCAGCGCGAGTGCTACGAGGCTACGCCAACTTGCTACGAGCTCGACATGCTACGAGCGCTACGACGGTCCAACATGAATGACGCGTGCTACACTCCGAAAAATTCTTGCTACATTTTTAGCCGACTGCCATAGAAGAAGGGTTATGTTTTTATACATTCGTTAAGGCGTTTGGAACCGGGAATTACCAAAGCGAGCCAAGACCTTAGCAGAGTTTTTCTAAGGAGCTCCACTTTACAGCCCCATATTGGAAGTGCTCGCTATAAATTACTGCTCCCCTCTCACTACTTCGCGGAGCATAACAAGCGTGACGCCGTAATGTTATTATTGCAGGCGCAAATTGCTATACATCGAGTGTACGGGCTTATTGAGTACGGACATAGATAGCCCTCGATCAAAGCGATTGAGCGCTGGAGGGTCCGCCACTGTCATTACTGATACAATACAACGTTTAACTAGTGACGATACGCTCACACGTATCACATGACACGACTCAACTCAATCTACGCTCAATGGTAGATCCAATATTATTACAATTGGTTCAATGAGGTCTGGTAGTGTTATATTCTATTCTATTAGGGAGTTTGCTTTCCGCACTTAGTCCTTTGTTGAACCATTGTGCGTGGGCCATGGCGGCCGTTATTCTATTCCAGTGCGATAGGCTTCTAATTCACAAGTTATCAAAACAGGTGGTTTAGCCAAAAGCATGCACTTCTTGCCAAACCATTTGTAACATTTGAGACTAAAACGTTAATATCTCGTAATTCACAAACACTCCACGTATCACGAGCATATTCTTTTAGATCACTACTCTTCTTTGTAACTTAGTTAACAAACAAAATGTAATAACTGTAGGCAGTTGATACGAGTGTGTTAGACAAAGGGGTCGGGCTTCGAGTCGGTCTCGCTGTAGGGTTGTAGAGCCCTACATAGAGGTAGCTGTCTAGTACAGCCAGAGAAAAATGAAATATTATATGTATTAGTGAATAGTGCACTTGGGAATTTTCTGTCTGATAGGTGATAATCAGAGATCGGAATAGGTAGACTATATTTGCCAAATGTTCGTGGAAGTAAGTAACATATGTAGATTTTATAGTACCTCCTCTTAAATCCCGGAATCATAAACATGACGATTGTATCAATCCAGGATTTAAGAAATTGCAAATATATATTGCGCTTTGAATACATTTGAACAAAAGTATTATATTGAAGAATCTTATTGTTTTTAGAGTTCCGTACCTACCAAAACAGTTAAATTAAATAGCTTTTTTTTCCACATCTCCTTTTGATTCTTGAAATCAATAATTTGTAACTACATATACTTAAAGTCTAGTTCATGTTTAATAATCTCGGGTTTTAATTGTCATGATCTCATGATTCCGGGATTTTAGAGGAGGTATTATCAACTCTATGTTACTACTTCCAAGAACATTAGGTAAATATAGTCTACATATTCCGATCTCTGGTGGTAATGGAAGAGGACATCGTTTTACGCGAACCTCACTCGGTATCGTAGCACAAAGACATGCAGCACACGAGCAGGTCAGGACTCGCGCCGCTGTGTGTGCTCGTGTGTCGGCAGTACACGCGGCGCCCCCCGTCCCTCGCCCCCCGCCGTCTTGTCGTTACTTTCATCTTTTATAAGAGGCTCCAGCTGATGTCTGTCTGCGGGCAGCTATGTTCCTACATCAGTCGCGAGCAGCTTTACGACGGATTCAGTACAGACACATCACTCTCTAGTTAATCAGCTAATAATGTTGTACGGGAAAGTTTTGAACGAATATATAAAGCTATCATAGTTGCTTACAATAAAATTGGAATAAAATTGGAGTTAATTTTAATTCTTCCTTTGTGTTCCAGATGTTGTGGTTATATTACCACAAATAAGTCTTAGGTTAGGTGAAGGGCGATCCTTACCGCGACAGGACTATATTAACCTTTCACGATTTACTATAACGACATTGCACACCCGCGCGCTTAGTGGCCACATTACTCGTGACGAACTTTATAATTACTGGAACACACTTTGTTGTACCTTGTCTTGTCGCCTTTTAGTCTGATTTGAGACCTATCTACATAAATACGTAATGAGTTTTAATAAAACAGATCGGTCGACATACAAATAATGAAAATATTGTATTGTTTATTGTTATGCAGGTAATTAAGGTATATCATCGCCTTGGATGTATCTGTTGAGGTGTCATCATTATTCTATGAGCAAATAAATGAATTAATAATATTTTTTTAGGTAAGTAATTTCTTTGAAATTAAAAAAGTCTTTGCGGACTTTTGAACAACGACGTTGAGATGTTGTAAAGTTGAGTAATTGCTAATGAAATATGGAAGCTCCGTTTCCCCGCCAGTATAAATAATTTACTAAACTTAAGAAGTCCGGCACTACAGTGGAGATCCTCGACATCCTATCTGCTGCCGGATCACTAATGTGTGTATCGGAACAAGAGCTCGCCAACGGAAATACTTATCTAAGGCAGCGTAATTTAACGTTTGGCCGGATATCCGCTGAATCTGATGATAGTGCGCGCATGTTGTGTAGAACAATGAACGAGGCCGAGCACGCCGGGCGGCCATAACTAGAGACATCACAGAAGGTCCACTTCTCACTCCCTAACGTCAACTATGCCGCATGCTAATACTAATAACCCGATATGCTTTCAGATTACAATTGGAAAAGAACAAAATCGTCACTATGAAATACTTGGATTTTTTTTTTTAACCTCAGACAAAATTTCACTGAACTGGGCTGAGCAGACTGGGCCGTCGCGAATGTACGACTACCTACTATTTAGTCACATTTTTGGTGGCGTTAACCGATGTTCCTCCAGATCTCGCCGCGAGTGTCGGGGTGCCGTCCCGTCCGACTATGAGTGTGGTGGAAGATCGATGCACCTGAGTGCGCACACACGCCTGCACTATAATATGTCCCGCGCCGATGACTAATCCCTTCTAGGAAGACTATTGTTTCTTAGTTGCTTTACCAACGGGGTGCAATGCGCCTTCTGATAATACGAGTATATGGTGCACCCAGGAGCGCCTCCGAGCGCCGGCCACGACCGGCCGGCGGCGGGACAGGCGGCGGATTTGTCCTCAAAGCTTAATTGAGAATACGTGATTGGAACCTAACTGTTTGATAAGAGGCTTTCCGTTTAGCGGAGACATGCCCGCTCAGCTGCGATTAGCTGCCAGAGACCGAGAGCTTCATATTGAAGCGAACTAAAGTAGGAACGCGTCGTGGTAGCAAAATAAAGAATAAGAAAATGTAGGTTAAACTATTTTATAAAGCCTTAAACAACCCCGCAAATCCTTTTCGAGCTTTATTTACGAGGACACTCGGCACACGATAGTTATGGTAAATTTATAAAAGATTTCGTTTCACTGCTCCCGAATGCAGTTAATAGCTGCAAAATTCAAATAATTCTCATTTTTACGGTAGTGGTGTTTGAGCGCTGAGCGCCCGTTTGTGAGCGGTGAGCGCTCCGCTCAAGCGCGCCGCTTGCCGCGTCCAGTATAGAGTTATATCTTACCTGATCAGGCAGAGTTACAATCTATGGAGTACTTACCTGAAAGAGGAAAAATTAAAATAAGGAACAAAAAAAAAAAACAAAACTATTAAAACAGAAAAATCTTATCATCAAACAACGATACTACAATGTTTGTCTTTAGTTTACCTTTACATCCACCACCAGCGCAAGCAGGACACATACTAGCTTCAACCATCACTAGACAGATGTTTAAGGAATATTAGGTAATTAGTAGCCAATAAAGTCGTCACTGTTCGTCACCCCTCGTCCCGACACCCCTGCAGGTTGTTGATATGCAAGCTGCCGCGCCCCCATACGACACGACCATTATTAGCATAACATAATGTAAGCGTAAGAGTGCATGCGACGAATATGAGTATTACCTATGTACGCGAGATGACTCACGCGGAGCGGCCAGAGGCGCCCTACCTCGCGCTCGAGAGAGTGGCCAGCGCACACATCTGCAGTGATATTCTGCTAACATAGTGATGTTACAGAGTCGTGCTGCAGAATACTCTGGCTGGTCGTGCGGATGTCACACGCAGCAGTCACCACTCATTACTGAGGTCCAATACACGCTGCTCATTAAGAATATAAGCGGACAGTGGTTACGAGGCCACTATGCTCATCATGTCACCCAACCCAATTACCTGCTTACTATTAAGGCTGGGTTCGAGTGAGCTACCGAAATCCTACCTAATGTCCTCTTTCAGTAATTCACTTTGAAATCAGATAATTTGTTAAAGCAACTTTAAATAAATATGTATGGGTAACATGCATGCGAGAAAACACGAGAATTGACTGGTTGAGCTATGAGTTCTGAATTATTTCCGTCTATCAATATTGGGACAACTAGTACTAGTGGTGTCGTGGGCAGTCACCCCGACACTTGCAAGTGCCGCCCGCTGCGCCGCTCGTCTCGAGAGCCTCTCCACTGCCGCGATATAAAAACCATCTGCGACCGACACGCATTTATGTTCCGTAAGTGTAGCATATCTATATATAGAGGACTTTATTATGTGTATGTCACCGGAAAATTACAAACGCCGTAAGATTGTAAAATATCGCGTGAAATTGTTTAATATTTTTTGCTTAATAAGACACGGATATATTGGAAAGCATTGAATTTGTATACAAAACATATCGAGAAATTTTAATCTTAAAAAGATCTGCAATTTTCCGGTGACATGTACCAACATGACATCCTATATCTGAGTCACGTTTGTAAATGTGTGCTGACCATGAACCCATATTAATATTATAAATGCGAAAGTAACTCTGTCTGTCAGTTGAACTAATTTTAGATAGATTGGACCTTGGGGAAGGACATAGGGCTTTATATCCCTGGAGTACGTTTCATTGGAATATGTTTTGACTATCATGCGGGCGAAGCTGCTGGCGGGAGTTAGTATATTATAAAGTTAGCGCCGAGCAACAAACATTCTGCGTCTTTCGAAACTCCATTCATTAATCTGCTTTTACAAGTCCAGTAAAATGGCCCTATTTCTTTCGTGTATACTCATAGAATAGAATTCGCGATACGTTGGACTATAGATAATATAAGTCTCTCTTGTTGAACAAATAGCATTAGCACGCGCGATTTGTTTGTAAAGACCACATTCGTTTCGCACGCAGACCGTGAATTCCGGCGACAATTAAATTCCTCTCACATTACAGCATTCCGTCGGAGAACATTCAAAAATGAACAACAAACACCTCTTGATATAAAACTTTTACATTCCGACGCCATTCAGCTCCGACACGACCGCGCGACACATTCCTTAAACCGGCCTGCACAATTATTGTCAACGCACTAATTCTGTAATATGACATCTATAACTGTAGCTATAAAGTCCATGACAAATGCAAGGTTATTTTGGTAACATATTTATTGGTGATCTAGTAAGTACCATTTTGACCTCTATTGCTTTACGTTTAAGTTGAGGTGGACCGCACACGTTAGCGTGGCCGCTGCTGGCCTGACAGCGTCACCGTGCTGCATCGCGCCGCACTCGCATATTTCCTCTTTCTCTCGTGAGTTATGCCAGCGCCGGCACGTGATTTCAAAACGTTGAATCATAACACACAAGTTAGGTACCGCAACAGAAGACAGATTTAGGTAGGTACAACTAAGTCTATCTCAAGTGTGCTGCGCCACGCACTCACTCGAGCGCCTCAGATTTGTGATTTAAAGTGTTTCTGATAACGCATAACGGAACGGAAAAACGTCTCGCCCGAAGGACAGCCGCCCGTTACTAAAATAATGTATATTAACTATAACTTAATTTCGAAGTTGTTGTGAGTCAGTGGTCAACACTCGTCCCATTGAGCAGCTCTTGTATCACCACGAGTACCACGACGACACTCAGTGTGTTAGAGACGGTTCCACTGAGTGACAACCGCGTGCCGTTGTGGCCTGTGCCGCTATCCGGCTTCTATCCGGTCCGGAAGCGGTCGCGATGCTCCTTCAGCGTATCTGCGAGCTACTGGCATATTCGACGTGATCTGATTAATGGGTTATATTGCGAGAAGTGGCTCAGCCGAGAGCTATTTAGTCATTTCACATTATGCTCGCAGGTACGGGCTTTATGCAGGTTGCTCAAATAAGTTATTAAATAAATGCGTTTCTCACTCTCTCTCTTATCTCAAAGTGTGCCAATTAATGAATTGTTTCTCCTTTACTGCTCAAATATCGAAAAGTAATTTTTTCATAATAGGTAGGTATCATCATCGCCCCTCTTGCCTTCCGATTGGGATTTCGTTGCCGAAATTACATGTTAACGACTTTGCTTGAATTCTAATAACACTCAATTCGGTTATTAATTAATTTCGCGTGGGAGAGGTGGGCTCCATTTATAGATACGCGACCGTGAGGTCGAGCCGTGGAGGTCACCGCGAAGCGTTTTGTAACAGGTACCAACGAGATGATTCATTACCGAATCACCGACACCTGGCTACAGGCCGGTGCACGGAGTTGCCAGCTAACAGCTAACGAGAAACCATTTCTATTAATCTCGGCTCTTTCTTATTTATGTCGCATTTCTCGCGACAAAAGTCCAGACCGTGATAGTGAGTTGTAATCCCCGCTCGTTCTTAAGAAACCGTTGAAAACGTTTTTGCGAGTAGTATCGCAGTTACAAATGAAACTGCGAGTGTTGGCGCTGATTACGGCGCCTCTCGTCGCGCGCCCCAGATCCGCGCTCTGAGCCGAGCGCCGTGCGGAGCCGGCGGCACGCGCGCGGCCGCACCGAGCCGCGGGTACTCGTACTCGCACCACAATGCGCACGCCGCCCATTGTTTGTTATTCCAGTTTTTTCGTCTCCGAGCGACGTTCTCAGATAAGTAGGCCGCGTATCTTTCAGTCGACCCACTTTCTAAGCTTCGCAAGTAATGAATAAGCAAAGGAACCGTCGCGAAATGTTCGCCCAAAATATTTGAACCGCTGGAGCGTCGCATTGTGCCGGGTAGTCGCCGCCGCCGCCGCCGCCGCATTCCAGCTCAACTGAACGTTAGTCGCAAACTCGCTAATAATAAGGAAATTTACAAGCTTTGTGAGAATATTTTGTGAGGCGCAAGCGATGAGCGGCCGCGGGCATCTTAAACAAAGCTCGACCGACCCAGGTGTCAATAGTAACTATAAATGAAACACGAATTGTTACATTCAGAATTACCTACAGTTATGATACCAGCCAGTCTATTATGTTCGAATGATACCTACGCGAAAACTTAGGTGAGGCGAGCGTGAAGTGAACTGGCATTCCACCCACCTTAAGCAATGGATGGATAGCTCACATCACTCACCCACGGTGATGTTTACAGAATAGCAATGCAGCCGGTCGATTCTGTAAGCGTGTCGAAGTGAAGGCTTGGTGAAGAGATCACGAGGTGAGCTGTCAATCCATATTATCAAGATGGAATGACAGCTCACTCCGTGATCACGTGTCATCTCGACAAAACAGTCTACAGTCCATTCAGTTATTTTATCTCTGACAGCGGCCCAAGCAACAACCCTCTAGCAACATTACTTAACTACAAATAAAAGATCACTGTGGCTCTGCCAGTGATGCGACATCAATATGAATGCACTGTAGGTAAACTGCACAGTTTTGTTTATGAGTTGTCAAATTCATTACATTATTTTTATCGCATTAAGGCACCGTTGGCCAGCATCAGAACAGTTTGTACACGCTCGACGCGCTTCGCTCATGACCATCCGCTGCCGCTCGTGGCCGGTACCGCGGCGCTCTGTTTGTAGTGGAAATGAGCTCACGTCTCGGCATGCAGATGCCTTCCTATTATTCCTCTGTTTGAGAACAAGTACCGCCCGATATTAATTCCGCCGCACATGTTATTGACTGCACTATCATCGTAAACTTTCGGTAACGTGCGCTATTTAACAAGCAATATTGTTAAAACAATCATTTTCGTTTCTTTAAAGAATAAGACAACTTTATGATAATTGTCAAGTCTATGTTCGTTGCGGCGATGCTTGAAGGTTTTGTTAGATCAGAGGCTGTAGACTAGTGAAATTCTGTCAGCGGTAGCGTGGCGAAGACGATTGTTAACCTTTTCAACGCCAGAGCATAAACGCATCGGCGTGTCCCCGACGCCCAGTCACAAATTCGCCGTGCTATTTGTCATATATTTGTGACGTTTGGCGTACAGGCCACGCGCTTGCTTGTCATGTATACGTGACAATGGCGTTCAAAAGGTTAAACATCAAAAATGTATGGGAATGTCAAACGCTGTCGACATCGCATTCGTTAACAGAATAGCAATAATTGGTTCATTAAGTACGGAATCCGCTTTTAAAAAGACTTTAGGCAATTCCAATGGTTGAATTGATTGCCAATGGTGACGTCAGGCAGTGGCGTGTCGCATGACGCGTGTGCACACGTCACTCACACTCATGGCGTGTGAGTTGTTCGCCGCGCCGCATGTCCCCGCGCCGCACCGCACGTAATGCCGGCTGCGTTTTATAGGCGCGCGCTTCACATGATTCAGAGCCACTCTTTTTGTTTTATTACACAAGAACTAACAATACTGCCAAACTCTTTTTTGGATTGGATTGCTGTTCTAGATAAGTTGGCTGCACTGTTCCCAACCAAAACAACATTTGCTTGGGCCGCGCGGAAGTGCCACGTACGTGACCCAGCATGAATATTGAACGTCTTAACAATGAGAATGTCATTGCAAGCCGAACGAAGGCTGATATAAAGTTTAAAGTAGACAGACATTGAGTTTTAGCGTGAGGCTATCAACGTGAAACTGCCGATGTGAGTACTAGGCATAGCTGCTAGATAGATTCGAGTGAGGAGCGGGGCAACGAGGCTGCCCTCAAATAGTAACTGCGAAGATGGCTGAAAGAGAATAATTCAGGCATTTTGTGCTGCAGTGCGGCTGGCTCCGATGTGCGGCACTCACTCAGCGCTGGCTTATCAGCTGAGTGTGTGCTGTCCCGCGGGAGCACACGCGTGCGAGATCACCTCATGTTTATGTGCTCGTAGTGCGTATTATCACGCAGATAAGCAACGAGATAACATTTCTTTATTTGGTTAAACATAGTATACATACAAGAACATGCAAGATATTATATCGCAGTCAGTTTCAAGTCCAAACATGTTTAGCCGTGGGACCGTGGGTATCAGCGTGCAAATATTTCCGTAACATTGAAAATAATAAGAAATTAACAAAAAAATACCTACAATAGGCACTTACAAAGTTTAAAATATAGAAAATGTCAATATTCCATAAATTTAGTAATAGTGTAAGGAAAAGATAAAATTATTCAAACAAAAACTTTTTCGGCTAGAAATTCGGAGACACTATAATATGCTTTTTGATAAAGAAACATTTTTAATTGAGGCTGAGTGCCGTACCATTTAGCTCCTTCCAACGTTTAAGCAATATGTCAAATATGGTGGGCGCCATG
Source organism: Mamestra brassicae (assembly GCA_905163435.1). Classification (NCBI taxonomy): domain Eukaryota; kingdom Metazoa; phylum Arthropoda; class Insecta; order Lepidoptera; family Noctuidae; genus Mamestra; species Mamestra brassicae. Next base: position 308,895 of record LR991009.1, on the reverse strand, counting down.
CAGACTATATTTTTGCCAAGTTTGAGTGCCGTTTATGCTGAATGGTCATATTCCGTCTGTTACGCGGTACCATGCGAGTTATATACGAAATATATTTTGGCAACGGTGATTATAAATAAAAATTGTATTGCTTTTTTAAAATAGCTTATTTTTAAGTTATAGGTACGAGTGTGGATTAGTGAAGTATACATTATTATGTCAACGTCACCCCCGCCAGGGACCACATCAGTACAGTGAGCGCTGGCGCCGCACGGTGGGCTGAAAATCGGCTTTCATAGACTTAGGGATTTCAATTTGCAAGTGCTTGTTTTTATGTCGGATATCGCTTCTATTAGTCATTACTATGTACAAAAATGACACCCGAGTTAATTCTACCCAAAAACGAAGGAAATATAATTTTTTTACGAAAAATTTGTATGAAGCTAGTATGAAAAATCGAATTATCTCCTAAACGGCATGTTTAACCGTATTATCCTTGGAGGTGGTCATAGTGCTAATTATTTATGATTTTTTTGTTGGCGATCGGACGAAAAATTTAATGCCGTTTTTTTTTTAAAAATCGTCAAAATATTTTTATTTATTTTTACATGTAAAACGATCCCTTTTAGTGTCCAAGTTAAAAAGTTCGATATGTTATTAACCCAAATATTAAGAACACACGAATCAAGAAAAATGAAATAAAAAAATTGCTGTTTTTGACACATTTATATTAATTTAAATAAAAAAAGATTATCAAATTATTATTAAAGTAACATATAAAGTTATATTATATGCAAAATAATTTAATTTAAGGAATTAACACTACGCATTTGTAAAATAAAGTAAAATAAATAAAAAAAAAAATATCATTAAATATTACAAAAAAACCCAAACACATTCAAATACAAATTTACAAATATGTACATATATATATTTTTTTTACAAATTTTCCTTATCACTCTCGTTGTCAGACTCCAATTCTGAGTCAGCATCCAGATTGGATATATCCAAAAACTCGAACTCAGTTTCCTGAAATTGAATTAAGTCGAGAGTTTCAGCAAAAAAGCTCTGCTTTTTCTTGGCATCTAACTTAGGCCTTTGTGCACTTAGCAAAGGATCCGAAGAAACAACAAGCATATTTAAAATGTCTTGATTAGAATCCTGCCTGCTTCTTTTCCGCGAATGATGTTCTCGAAACCTCCTAAAATCTTTGTTTCGAGACTCTGAGGCTTCTTCCGAGAGAGTCCCAATCGGCACAATATTATTTTTCTCGATTATGTCAGCCCCATGGATTAATAACTTATGAACGGTTGACGACATGTAGTACCAGTCGTATAATAATACGTACTTTTCTGCTGTTTTGCGAGCATAATCTCTAAATTTTATTATATCGACCTGCTCTCTAGATGTAATTGCTTGTAAAATTACAGCAAATCTTTTGATGAGGTCTTCATCCAAACCGGTTATAGCTGCGGTTTTATTAGGAAACTCAAAGAATTTTCTTGCAGTATTCCCGTCATTGGTGGTTCCCGAGCCTTGTTTTACTATATCAATCAACAGATTGAGCTCATCTTTGAATTTATTTTGAATTATTTTCTTTCTTGTCTGTAGCATTTCTTTGTGCTCATCACTTCTCGCTGCCCACCGTTTGAAGTCGAGCCTGTATGCAATGTGTAACAGACATTCCATACAATTTATACGGGCGTGTTGGGATGACAAGCCAAACTCATACAGGTCCGAACACACAATTTTTGATGTTACAGCATCTAAGCGGTTCATTTCTGTAGGCTTTGCTAAGCACAGGTAGCACGATGCATTTGATCTAGCTTCAGAAAGGTAAGTGCAGACTTTAGCGTCGATCATCGTCATCATTAGTTGATGAGTCACCTTATTATTATTATTGCACTCTGTGGGGATAAGGGCCTCAATTTCTTCATCAATTTGTTTTTTCAGCTCAAGGACAACTGCTTCACTCTCCTTTACAAAAGTAAACTGAACTGGACGACAATACAAAACTGAGCATGGTTTTGGGTTCGTCCATAAAATGTTGTCTCCATCTATGAGTTTTAGTGGCACCAAGGAGGTCATGAAAATGCTCGAGTCATCTTCCTCACCCTCAATTTTCTGCTTGTATCGGCTTTGGTTAGAAGCACCATCAAATCCCCACTTGGATATCAGCTTCAACTGCTTGTTATGCTCTTCGTTAGAAAGGCTTTGAAGGATTCTTGTAACCGTAAAGCTTGAAGTGTAATCCTAGCCGATGAATCAGTAACTGTCACTGATTGCTTCGGAGGGTAGCAATCAAGCTTAGTTTGTTGCACTTTATAGTAAGATGGATAAATATCCTTAGCACCTTCCCAAATGGCAGCCTCACGCAACGTAATATATTGCCACTTTGAGAGTTTTAGCGAAAGAAGCAATCCAAGTGCCTTTTTTGGCGTAAATATGATTGTTTTCGCTGGTTTCTTAAGCGTTTCATTTAATTTAGCAGCTACTTCAGGATTTTTCATCATGTATTCGATGACAGAGGCGATATCTCCATGCCCTTCTTCTTTTAAACGTGCTGCAGCTGCATATGCCAATTCACTGGAATCTTCGCCTGTGTGTTCATCAGATCTTCTCTTTTTTTGTTTACTTCCCAGATCTTCGAATGGTTTACGGGATCTTTTCGTCATTGTTCCAATGGACGTTGATGTCGACGGTTCTGGAGAGACTGAGGGCGCTCTTGGTGCCTTATCAACACTTGGTTCTTGATTAACTAAAGTTTGCACAAAACTCGGCCAATCAATATTTGCTCCCAACCAATTCTCGTACTTTCTCCTGAAATTATCAAGGAATCGGTTGGATTTCTGCCACCTTTGTAAAGCGGCTCGCGTAAATCTCCGACAAAATTCTTTGAGAACAACACGATCTTCGTCAGACAGGCAATCGCCTGTGCGGGATACAACTGCACTGAACAATACTTCATGATCAAATGAAGTACTCTCACTTCGTAGAAGAACAAACAAGTCTAAATTGGTGATTAAACTTTCCATTCTAAGATTTTATTGTCGCTGATTTAGTGTTAGCAGTTACACAGTTGTGAACAAATTAAATTATAAAACAAAACTTTAGCCCTTTTATTGCAAAACGCCAATAATTATTTAACTACCCTCATTAGTTATCTCCTCATTAGCTAATGAAAATCTATAATTGTCACTAACTATTCTTAGAACTCATAGCACTGCTAATTAACAAATTAGCTTACTTATCAGGAAATGTTGAATGTAATCCATAGTTGGCATTGTCGTGAGATATTGAAAATCATTAAATCACCTATTAAGACTCATTAGAAGACCTAATCAGTGTAGTTACTTAATTACTTCTTTTTGGACTCATTAGAAGAGTAAACAATTGGTCATTTGGTTGTATGAAAAGTTTTAAAACTCATTTTGTGTTGATAATTATCTAGCTCAAACATAGTTGTCTACGTGTGGGTGTACTATAAACCTCTGCCAACTCCTTCGAAAATATAGGAGTGATGCTATTTTATGTTATGTGTAGTTAAAAGTCCGTGTTCTTCAACATAAACACCGAAAGGAATCGTTTCATACGTAAAAACAAATAAAAATATTTTGACGATTTTTAAAAAAAAAACGGCATTAAATTTTTCGTCCGATCGCCAAACAAAAAATCATAAATAATTAGCTCTATGACCACCTCCAAGGATAATACGGTTAAACATGCCGTTTAGGAGATAATTCGATTTTTCATACTAGCTTCATACAAATTTTTCGTAAAAAAATTATATTTCCTTCGTTTTTGGGCAGAATTAACTCGGGTGTCATTTTTGTACATAGTAATGACTAATAGAAGCGATATCCGACATAAAAACAAGCACTTGCAAATTGAAATCCCTAAGTCTATGAAAGCCGATTTTCAGCCCACCGTGCGCCGGTCTGCCGCACTACACGCGCTCGTCACACTACACTCGTGCGCTTTCACCGTATCACGTCATTATACCTAAATATTTTTACGAAACGATTGAAATAGTCATATCTCAAAAGTGTCACTTTCATTTAGCCGGTCAAGCTAAAACAGTTTTGTCTGTCGTAATGGAAAAGGCACTAAGTCTGTCGGTTCCTTTCTGCAAGAAGATTAGATAAAACTATTTCAATAAGTTATTTAAAAAAAAACAGGATTTATCAGGCTTGATTCACTCATATCCGGAGCGGTGTTAATTCGCCTCCGATTGGCTAGTAGCAAGTCGTCCGTCAGTGTGACGCCCCCTCCCCGCGCGGTGCGCCCCGTGTCCACACGACGCGCGTGCTGGCTCATGGCTGTGTCCGCATGTCTCTGTTAGGAGGTAGCGCGCGGCAGCACAGCTTGCTGCTCATCTAACTACGTGTTACTGTTAGTTGCTGTTAGCTATCTACCAAACACAAACCGTGCGAGCGACGGCGCTAACACGACGCTCGACCTCCTACTGCGCCCAGCGTCATCTTAGTGCACTTTACAAGTCAACATTGAACAGAATGTCATTTAAGCTTACATATTAGTGAATGAAACGAGCTGTTAGTATCCCAATCGTTTATTGCCAACAACCAGTACAAGTACATACCATCACCAAAGCTGACATGTTAATATATAACTCTAGCGTCACCGTCTGTGAGCAAACGTTACGATCTACTTGAGCTGACTGACAACGTTTTAATATCGTTCATAGATTTAAATCAATCAATCAAATCAATCAAATCTTCTTTATTGTGGATCATAGGTACATAATACAGATGGTGTTATTTAAATGTTAAGGACCAGCTATGACCTACCCTTAGGGCGTACAATAGAATGTAGGTAAGTCTCCAATGAGTTTAAAAGACTCCAACAGTCGTCAAGTATTGTGATCGCATCATTTGCTTCCGGTTTAAAAGGCAAGGAAATTAACTATCTGAACCTTTACAAAGGTTGAAACTATCGGCCACATAGAGAAATAGACCTATGACGTGCAAGCGAAATTGAACCTTAAGGTATAGACAGTGAATTTCCGTCTCGTGTAGTGTTCAGGTGACCCCCACAAGCTGGTGCACCCCCCGGGCCGCCCGCACTGCTGTGCGCCACTCACCGCTGTGTGCGCTGTCCGTGGAGCTCTTGCGCTCCGCTCGCTCGCTGCTGTCAGGCGAGGCGCGCGGCGCCGCAACGGGCGCCTGCTGCAGCGCGTCAGAGGTGTCGCTGAGGCGCGCGCGCAGGCCGGCCCAGGCGTCGCGCAGGCGCGCGGCGGCGTCGCGCACGTCGCCCGCCACCGTCTGCTTGGCGGCCACGCACTCGCGCTCCAGGTTCTTGTAATTCTCCAAGATCTCGCGCACTTCCGACTCGCGGTCCTTCACGATTGCCTAGTGACCATCACGAATAATCAATCAATCGTAAGTCTTGACCGTTTTATATGAACATGGATCTTAATCGTAAGTTTTAAGGCTCATAGGTCAACAATCGTTTGTCTGTATAAGGTATGACTTACCGCGACGCTTGCAACGACTTCCTGCCGCTGCGCAGGCGGCTGCGCGGCTGCGGCGTCAAGTTTGGCAGCTGCGTCGGCGCACCAGCTGAGCGCCGCGTCCAGCCGCGCGCTGTACTTGCTGAGCGCACTCAGCTTGCTGTTGATATACTCGCCGTGCGCCGCGAGGCTCGCCTGGGCCTGACGAACGATACACACTTGCTTAAAGCTCTTTCTCTCCAAAGAACAACCCCCCGTCCCCCCCTATCTACAAGTGAGATAAGCCAAATTACTCAGAAAACCTTTCACATGACTTTATCAGGTTAAATATTAATGTTGAATATTGGATAACACAGCAATTTAACGTACCAATTAGCTAGACATTATTTTTTCTAACTGAATATACCAGAACGTTCAGTCAAAGATAAGACTTCTTTTCACGTGTTTACTCCAACCTTAATTTCTTGGGAAAACCAAACTAAAGAAACAGAGTTTGATTTGAAATTCAACATCAGAACATGAGCATCGCATTCGTTACTCGATATGATGGAGGCACTGGCATCTGAAGGACCTCGAGGTGCCCACACCTGCATCTAGCTTACTATTCAACTAATCATTAACTTACCATGAACTGGACTCATAAACTGAATACAGAACTAGCCTCACATGGCGGCGGACTGCCAGTCTCTAACTATTGATAGTCAGAGAAAATGAATAAAGAATTGTTGATTTTAGTAGTTGATAGAATTATGAAAACCTCCCTTAGGGTTTTCCTAAATGGACTAAAATCAACATATGCGGTAACAAACTCAAGAAATAAAATGCCTAATATAAAGCTGCTTCAAACATATTTCCGCAGTCAGCTTGGTAAACTTCAATTCTTAAAGCTAGTAACAGCTGGCTGAGCTATCTGAAATCCACAGTAATATTGTGAAGACATCGGGCACATTGTCCACACGCAGTAGTTAGTAACAGTGGACTGCTACCGGACGGCTTATTTGGCTGGCTCCCTCGCGCGCGGCGGAGAGGCCCAACTTCCTGTCTGCCTGTCCTACTTAACACTCGCACATCGCGTATTGTTCGCCGCACACTTGCGACAAGTTTCCACCGAAACTTGCACTTACTAACTCAGCGCACTCGTGAATCCGTTTAACGCAAAACTAACTAAAGACTGGAAGCAGTATACTTGACTGAACCCTGTTACTGTTCAAGATCAGTCAGTGACTAACGACACGTTGGTAGTAAACTATCGTTTGTAAAGGCCGAGATACTCGTGCCTGTACCTTGCACGTATCGTGAAGTATGCAAGTATCCTGCATGCCCATGGCCAAAACAAGTTCGGATTCGTGGATGCCACTGTGGCATGCAAGCTACTTGCTTACTTTCGTGTAAGTTACAAGCATATTGTGTATTTTATTTTACAACAACTTGGGTTTATGTCGCTGAAAAGCAGCATACGTACAGAATGCCTCTCAAATGTTCCAGACGCGACAATGTTGCGCAACTTTTAGTTGAGTCCTGGACCCCTTTTCGTATTCAGGGATTATTTTATCGAAGCTTTTTTGCAAATCACCCAATCATGGGCCGGATGCGACGCGAATTGAACTGGACATGACATTCACTATTATGAATGAAATGTGCTGTCTATACGAAGACGTACGTATGTACGTATAGCTAGCATGAGGAACCATCGAAATGAACCAAGTAGTTGCACGTGTAGCTCAGTTACCCTCCGTCGCAGGTACAATCGACAACTTTTCACTGACGGCACAAAAGAATGTGCTGACGACACGATTTTCGAGTTTCGTAAGCGCATCTGGATTGTAGTCCCTTCTGAGGTGTTTTCGTGCTGGCTCCCGATTACACATTTTCTAGGTACGTGGCAAAACAAATGGTTGGAGTCGAGATGTGTGGATATAAGCACTATACAGGCACTATTTTTTTTCATTTAAACAGAACGGCCGAAACCAATTACACCATTGAAACACAATTACAATCAATACAGCACAGAGCAGTAAGATACAGTTAGCAGTCATACATTCACTTCACAAAATTTCAAACATTATGACCGTATCGCCTTCCATTCTTCCGCAAACATATTAAATTCTGTGTTCTTGTCCAAGAGAGCATTAAGTGCAGAGAGTGCTCCAGTTATGGGCGATTTGGAGTGAGCAACTGTACGACATGTAGGAACTGCCAGGAGCCGAGGTTTCCTGCTACGACTATAATTGTTCGGTACATACAGGTTGGAGATAAGGTTTTGTACGTCAGGGGCATCAAGGGCATAGTCTGTTTTAAACCAAGAGTTCCTAGCGTCTGCACAAGTCTGGACCGCTGTGTTAGATAGACATTGAGTTTAAGTTCAAGTGAACAGTTTTTGATACGGAACCGCACTAATTTATTTATTTATTTATTTGGAAACTCAACAGCTTATTATTAACATACATGAGTTATGAATATTCAGTTCACCTCCCCATCAATGAACAGCCAAATGCAATTGCAACACAGTTACTGGCATCTTAAAGCCTGCATAGACTGAACATTGATGGCGAGATGATAACAATTATCTCTTAAGCCAATAATAGAGTTTCACGGCATTGACAAAGCTATAGGTTATCTAGAAAGTGGCGAAAAGAAAAAAAGAAAAGAAATTATAAAAGTGAAAAATAATGCGGAATTGTTGACACATTGACAAAATTAAAAAGAATATCAAAACAATTACAACTTAAGAGAATGAGTGATGGCACAAATTATTCACTAAACAGTATTTGCTTGACTTGTCTCCGAAATGATTGCTTAGATAAATTAAATATATCAACATTTTCAAAAGTCTCAGAGTAGATGCGAGGCAGTCGGGTCATAACAGCATTTCGCCCGTATTTTGTGCTATGGCCAGGGATACTGAACAATTTTGTATGTCTGGTACGTGTTTTTGGTGTACAGAAATATATAGATGATAGCAGATGACTGCTATCTAAATGACCTCGTAGGATATCAAAGAACAAAAGCATATCCAACATCTTACGCCTATCCACAAGGGGAAGTATATCATAGTGTTTGCAGTCTCGGACATAAGAATCATGACGTTTACGGGATTTAAAGTTTAGAAATTTTACGAACTTTTTCTGTAGATTTTCGATTCTTTTAGTATATATCTCGTATTGGGGTGACCAGATTTGGCTACAGTACTCTAAAATGCTACGCACATATGCAAAGTATATAATCTTTAGAATATGACAATTACTAAAAGGCCTACAAGTGCGCATTACAAAACCTAGGTTACGAGAGGCTCTACTGGTGATGTTATCAATATGTTGGTTAAAGAGCAATTTGGAATCCAACATTATACCAAGATCTCTTACTACGTCAACTCTTTCGATCGCATTATTATTAAATCCATAAGGATATTTAGTTGGGTATTTGGAACGGCTAAAGCTAATGCATTGACATTTCGAGATATTGACCGTGATATTATTTTGTTGATAATACGTGAACAATGCATCAAGATGCATTGTTCACGTATTATCGCATAATACCTACAGCTGACACGCATTGGAGCGGTTTTTTCCCGCGTCACGGTGTCTGATCGATGCGTCACGCCTCACGCCACCCCAGCCGTCACTAACGTATGCCGCGCACGTCACACACGTTTTAATTTCATATTTGTCACTTCTATCCAGATTCTAAAGCTTTGTCTCGTCATTTAATTGCAAATTATGCAAATAATGGCACTCCCTAATTGCGTCGCACATATACAAATGAGCCGCGCTCGTGAAACTCAGTTGAGCAAGCGAGTTAGTGCCCGCGTGGTCCCGCCGGGCGCAGGGCGAGCGACGGTGTGCGTGTCTGTGTGCGTGCCCGGGGCTCGGTGTGGAGTGTGGTGCGGCTGCAGCACTACCGTGGCCCCGCCGGGCGCAGGGCGAGTGACGGTGTGCGTGTCTGTGTGCGTGCCCGGGGCTCGGTGTGGAGTGTGGTGCGGGTGCAGCACTAGCGTGGCCCCGCCGGGCGCAGGGCGAGCGACGGTGTGCGTGTCTGTGTGCGTGCCCGGGGCTCGGTGTGGAGTGTGGTGCGGCTGCAGCACTACCGTGGCCCCGCCGGGCGCAGGGCGAGTGACGGTGTGCGTGTCTGTGTGCGTGCCCGGGGCTCGGTGTGGAGTGTGGTGCGGGTGCAGCACTAGCGTGGCCCCGCCGGGCGCAGGGCGAGCGACGGTGTGCGTGTCTGTGTGCGTGCCCGGGGCTCGGTGTGGAGTGTGGTGCGGGTGCAGCACTAGCGTGGCCCCGCCGGGCGCAGGGCGAGCGACGGTGTGCGTGTCTGTGTGCGTGCCCGGGGCTCGGTGTGGAGTGTGGTGCGGCTGCAGCACTACCGTGGCCCCGCCGGGCGCAGGGCGAGTGACGGTGTGCGTGTCTGTGTGCGTGCCCGGGGCTCGGTGTGGAGTGTGGTGCGGGTGCAGCACTAGCGTGGCCCCGCCGGGCGCAGGGCGAGCGACGGTGTGCGTGTCTGTGTGCGTGCCCGGGGCTCGGTGTGGAGTGTGGTGCGGGTGCAGCACTAGCGTGGCCCCGCCGGGCGCAGGGCGAGTGACGGTGTGCGTGTCTGTGTGCGTGCCCGGGGCTCGGTGTGGAGTGTGGTGCGGGTGCAGCACTAGCGTGGCCCCGCCGAGCGCAGGGCGAGCGACGGTGTGTGTGTGAGTGTGTGTGCGTGCGGGTGTGTGTGCGTGCGAGTGTGGGTGCGTACCCGGGACTCGGTGCGGAGTGTGGTGCGGTGCAGCACTATGAGCGAGGTGCAAGAAGTTGAAACGCGTCTCAATCAACACACACTGGCGACTGGCGCTTTAGGCTTGAGGTCAAACAAGGATTCAACCAAACAGCCAAGTGTCTTCAAATACTTCCACACAAAGCGAATTCCACTGTCAACTTCATGCTAGTGTATTATTAACTTTAACTATTACGATAAACAGCTGGAGTTTGTAGTACAAACTGAACTTTACAGTAAGGTATTAAAGTAGAATCTTATTTGTTTGTAACATGTTTGGAAAGTAAAACATGAACGTTTTCTATGTGCTCGTGTTTCGAGCAGACCTTCTGCGTATAGTAGTGCGTGGCACGGTATGAGAGGGCAACACGATTGCCCTCAGCCGCCGGCTCTCGGCTCGAGGGCTGCTTAGTCTAGCCACGCTCGACGTCTGCCCCACGAGTACACGCGCCGTTGTGACAGACGTGAGCTCGAACATTACGCTGCATCAGCGAAAATTGTGTATTTGTTCAATGGTATAATCATGCTAGGGCGAGTTCTGTGTAGCGGTCGCGAGGAAGGTCTGCTGAAACCGCGACTACTTTATCGTCAGAAGTTACAAAAGATCTGTGTATCAATAGAGCGCGTCACGCGCGTGGGCGCCATACGTCACGCCGACGCCGCGGTGCCATTGACCTCGGACGCCAACGAAATTAATAGCGAACAGCTGTACACTCTCAGAAGGAACTATACTTACATTTTTTACAACAATAATACTATGAAATATCGGACAACATATGTCACACTAGCTCCATCGAAATATTACAAAAGCTCTTTTATCTTCCAGGGTTGCGGAATTTGTTCGAAAGGGTCACCGCGGCCCTGGAACGCAAAGGGATTTAGAAGGAACATGGGTGGGTTTTTAGTCAGAAGTCTGACACTCAGAAAGAAAAAAAGAAATCATCGAGTCCTTTGATGATTTCTCATCCACAAAAACAAAGTTCCCTTATTTTTGATGTTTTTCAGATATAACTGGGGTTATATCTGAAAAACATCAGAAATAAGGGATTCAGTACGCTAGGCAACATTACTGCTCACCTTCTCGAGCTCGGCGTGCAGGAGCGCGGGCTGGTCGCCGCGCGGCAGCTGTTTGCTCTTGCGCAGCACCTCCATGTCCTTCAGCTTGCTGGCCAGCTCTTCCTCGCGCGCCTGAGGGACAAAAAACACGATGAGTATATCTAGCTAGAACAAAAACATCCAGTATCGGTAGTAGGTACAATAGACTGCCCGACAGTGGTAAACAAACCAGTATAAGCTGGTCTTCTATAAAAACTGAGTACTTTAAAATTAATCTCCGGATTTGAGACATATCCACTTTATTCTTTCCCTGTATGAAATCAGTGTAAGTACATAAATAACTCTACCTAATTCCGACCTCTGCTTATCGCTAAAAGCGATCTTTTCAAGACAACCTTTGGATGGTGTTCTATAAAAACTGTGTATTGGCCGCGTGTTCTTTAAAAAACCGGGCACTGCCTTAGCGTTCTATGAAACCTATGTATTGGCTTCGTGTTCTATAAAAACTGTGTATTGTTAAAAAAAAATAAGAATAACGAATAATTGGATTTTTCGTAAATAAACCCCTTAAGGGGCGAAAAGGAGTGATGAAGTTTGTATGGGAGGACATTATTACTTACTTCAATTTTCGTGGAAATTGGAATTAACAAACTAAAAGTGTGATTTTTGAAACAGATCTAACAATTTTTACATAATCAACCCCTGCTGGGGTGAACGGGGTGAATAGTGGGCTGATTGGTTATTTTCCAAAACTTGAAGTTTGTGGAGTACCTACTAAATCCGCGCGAACGAAGTCGCGGGCGAAGTGCTAGTATTATATAAAAAAATGTGTACTGGCTTCATTTTCTATAAAAACTGTATTGGCCTCGTATTCTATAAATCTGTGTATTGGCCTCGTGTTCATTAACAACTATTTACTGGCTTCGTGTTATATAAAAACTGTGTATTGGTCTCGTGTTCTATACAAAAAACTGTACTGGGCTCGTGTACTATAAAGGCTGTGTACTACTCTGGGCAAGCTTATAGTCAGTGTTCCCGACGCGTGGTCGACTGCACAACAGAATCCTAAAGATAAGATGGTTTTACTAACTATTGCACTTGCATCATGACAATTTTCATTAAAAATTATACGTAATGCGATAATTTACTCGATATTTCTGATCATTTAAAGCCCTCAATGAGACGTTAAATGCAACATTCACAGGATGTAAACAATGAGCTCGCCGCCAGCCGCGCGCCGCTTTCGGTGCATTTTATTAAATAAAGTTAGCTTTAATCGGCGGGATCTGATTCGCCATAACTCACTCAATACCACCACTTTCCACTGAGCTACAATACCTGCTCATATGAGAGCGGCTCGCTATTAACAGGCGGTAAGGAGTTGCATGTGAACGCGAGTTATAACTCCATAGTGTTGACTAACGTACGGCTGAGCTATTTACAGCCCCGTATCGAATGAGAGATGTTCCTCTCTGTAGTCTGTAGCCAGTACTATTGTATGCTGAGCTTACATTTTGCGTTATTACCAACAACGTTGTTTTCTGCTTGGACATTTAATAAAAAGGAAGATTCATACCAACAACCTTAAATAAAATAAAATAAACAAGCCTCAAAGACTTATATTTTTTATTTATTTTGCACTCACATTTACAATTAAAGTGCTGATATGAGAGAGCTACTCATCACAAGCTGGGGTCGCATGACTTAGGTATACAACACAGAATGAATATGACTCGTCCTGAACGACATTAAGGGCATAATGTAGTACACGATATCGTTTGGCGCGAGTTTGACGACGTCGTTAAGTCACATTAGCGCTGCGGGGATGTGACTGCCGCCACGTTAGCGTTACAGTCGTACAGGGACGATCGATACAGGCACACCTACCTGAAGGAGCCTTCGACCTAGGCTCTATTAGCGGCCTAGAAAGTACATGAGAACCTCCCGCACAAGAGCGAGGACCTGCCTACATAGGTTTGGTTGTAAATTGGTTGTACATTACTTGAGCTAGCAGCTGCTGAAGCAACCAATTCGGGAGCTAAACAAAAGGAAAAATCAAGACTAAAAGTTGTCTTTCTACCGTATATTACACATGTAACGAACGTGATCGTTGTATTTACGCTGGGCAACCACTTTAGCCGTTGTTTTAGTTACTTGAGGATTTCTCAAGTAAAATATAAATATTAAACACATCTCGTGCAAGGCATGAACTGATAGAAATGCTAGAAAGGTACATTTGCGTTCAACCTATACGACGCGGCTTATTTGAGCGTCTGATCGCGCCCCGTGTCACTCGCGACACACCGCGCGGCACACGGCGCTGACACTGCAATATACCCGTGTCATGCGAGCTCTTATGTCTCCTACTAGACGCTAAACACGAGGGCGCAATATGCGAGGACATTATTATGTATATAGAGCTATGCAGTCATATTAACTGAACGTCAGGACTTGTATCAAGAGTGTCTACTTGCAGTGCGATTGCCGTGATGGCGAGGCACTAACGAAGTTTTGGATCAACAGATATACACTCGTGCCAGCGACACGGAGAAGAAGCATCGAAGGTTACGTGGCGACTGCGAGCCCTGCCTCTATTTACATGACATAGGGACACGTCACAATCCCCGCAGCAGCACGGCCGGCGCTCCCCGACTGCTCCGGGCATGGCAGCCTGTCAGCGTCGCGGGCGCATCCACACAGTGTAGAACACAGAAACGACTTTCAAGTAAATACTACAAATGTTTGATACGTACGTACGAAGAATTAAACCAACAGATCCCACTTTATTGCTATTTCAGAGTAATCTCTCTTTTCGCTGAAATATTGCCAACAACTAGTAATGAATGGGAAACTTATTACGTTTTTATTCCAATAAATGTACAACATGATGAAGGGAGAAAGGGTGGCCTTGGCCCTGCAGTGGGACAAATCTGGCTGGAAATATATAATAATATGACACAATCCTGCTTGGCTGGTATGCACTAAAATTGCAGCAAAAGTTACAGCGAGCTTCAAGTTTCAGCAGAAGTACCTACATACAAGTACCAGTGGGGCGGCGAGCAGCGCAATTCACAAGCTGGACACCTAACACCACATAGCAACAGGTCACTGAGGACACTCGTCACTCTAGTACGTCACTTTCACGACACTGATTTAAATCGCAATCGCGTTATTCGATGGAAGTCGGCCGGAGTGGCGCGTCGTGTTCGCGACGCACGCTCGCGGAAGTGCCCACCGGGAAACTAAGCCCGCGCCGGCGCACATATTTCATTACGATATAAACCGGGAGAGCATCCCGACACCAATGTAAACATTACTGCGATCACTAGTAGATCTATATCGCGGCGCGGCTCACGCAACTCTTACGTCTTTACGCAAGTGGGCTGCACAAGATGGGACACGAATATTTTCATAGATTCAGAAATAGACGCGATGCCGCGCGATCCGCTAGACCTGCTAACTATCACTTCACTTCCTTATAGGGACACTTCTCGGTACCTTCACAAAGTGCTTCACGGATAGAACTGAAACCTATAAAGCTGGACGTGTTGTAGATCAGAAACCTATTAAGTTTATTTGCCGCACGTTCCTAGGAACACCGACACTCACTTCTTAAGTACGACTTCCTTGTAAAGTTGTCGCCTAGACTCGCATACCTCTCAAAAAAACGGGCGGTCATTTCTTCATCGTTTGTGTTTGTTTATAGACGACACACAATTATGAAACAAACACAGAGCGCGAAAATTAACGGAGGATATGCTGGCGAGACACCACCCCGCTGCGAAGTCAGGGTACAGCTGTCCTTCAAGGCACACATCTTAAGAGGCCTTGACATTATAACACACTGGTGAGCAGTTCGGCCGCTTATGCCGCCCGATGAGTGACGAGCTCTCAACAACACGCACGCTCTCCTCATTAATACTACGGACTTCATGTATTCATGTTACACCAACATTTAAGCTAGTTGTGCACTAGCTCATTGTGTTAAATAGTCGCCTTAGAAACATTAGCAGGAGCACCCACGTCTCAAATACTGTTGAAAGTGCTAACTAATGACAAATGTCACCTTTCCGAGTTCCAGAGCAGACATGCTATGTAAGTATATGTGAGCGTTAAGCCGCGCGCTATATGAGATGCGCGCCATCTTGATTGCAGTCATCTAAATGCCATCTCATAAGTGCACGTCGTAAACTTCAGGAATAGCCTCGTGTGTTGACAGTCGATCGAAGCTACATCACAATATTATTGTTTTAATTTTCAACTTACTGTGATGATATCTGTTCTGAAACTCTAAGTGCCTTTTCAAATACCTAATGTTTTTTACTTGTTGTCAAGGAAAGTGCATCCCCGCGGTGTAGTGCGCGTATTTTTAAAACACAAACAAACATAGTTTTATTTTTAGCGCTCGCTGTAAATATCGCGGCGCGTATTTTTACACAGACGAGCGTGTGGGCACTGTAGCGTAGCGACATGTGTGCGGAGGGCACTACTCCTCCACATGAAAAATAATAAGATCATATTGTGGGGTAACAATATCTCTGACGAATATTGTGCCGACTGCAGAGTCATTCACAGCGGATTTAAAAGCCTTCACGTGGGTCATCATCATCAGTCCCCGCAGGTAGGGACGGCGTGTGACCGCGACGCTGCGGCCGCACGGCTGCGTGTTTAATGAGATCGCGGCGCACACCGACCCCGCACCGCACCGCATCACACGGCACCGCACCGCACTCAGCCCTCATCGTAACCGTTACTTTAATTGCATCATTCAGCTTGCAAATTTCGAATAGGTACACGGTACAGGTTACACGGCTAGTATTCACTACACACCACTGTGGTAGTGCGTCTGGCTCGCAGCCAGCCTGAGTCCATCTCCTGTCGTGCTCAGATAACCAGTACTCAGCACTCAGCACTTTGAGTAGCCCTTGATTAAGATATGCCACGACAGACCGCAAGACTTCACGAAAAATGGACCCGTTTCATTCGAAACTACGACAAGTATAAGAATTTGTTCTTTTAGAGTAGACATATGTCTGTGTACCTCCCAAACCTCCCAACCTCCGAATCCAGCTCTTGTACCAGCAATATATTTGAAATGCATGCGGCAATAAATCAGTGAGGACGGCGGAGTCACATCGGAACACAACGCGCGCGACATCAAGTGCGCGCCGCAAACATAAACAAACGCGCGGACGTGGCCGACACACACACACGTGCGAGTGCCAGGACATACTACATTTGTATGAGTACGAATACTTTACTGAGACTTTAATGCACTTATATTGCACTAATAGTGAGTTCTTTCTAATGCATTAAATACAAAAATTGCATAATAGATTTAATTATAATTGAATGTAAACAAAACACAGCAAAAACTTTGGAGAAATCGTCCATGTGAATCGTCCTTAGTTTCCTAACTTGATGGCGGATAAATTATAGATCAAACGGGTCTTTGTCCCTCACCAAAACAAGCGAACTAGGAAGCGAAACGAAACTGCGAATACACGACAAGACCAACACTACTAACACGTGGCGACACCGAGCGCACGACCCGATGTGGCATCTAAAGTTAAGTATTTAATGTTTAAAATTGTATGGCAGGAATGGGTTGTATGCGAGTAACTGCATTGCCGTGCAGGAGCGGCGACGTTTGACTTTGATTCTTGCGCGCTTGTTCTCAAGGTAAGTTTTTGCTCGCAGCGGCTGTATGGCCTGCCTTGGCCGGCTGCCAGCGCCGCACTGGTGATACGCCGCTGCAGCGCTGTAGTGCGCGAGCCTACAGCGTGAGATTTATAGCGAGGAGCCGCCTAACTGCCCAGCCCACAGCCCCACAGCCGCCCAGCCGCCCAGCCGCCCAGCCGGACCAACACACGTTAATTGATTTTTTGTATTGACATATTAATGTGTTGTGTTCATGTTCGTTAATACACCTGCTTCCAGTAACAGTGTAAACAATATTACGTTAAAAACAACATATTTTTTCTGTAGGGCGGGACGTAAACATAAATGCCCGTGTTTACATTAGATTCTAACATTCAGAATAATACGTAAGCTGTGTTGTAGATGTGAAGACTCTCATAGATAACATCGAAGCATTACGTTACAAAAAAGATCAACAGCACCGTATTCCCGTTGTCTGTATAGTATGTCGACGCATCAATTGAACACGCTCGGCACAGAACATCTCCAGCTCGCAGTGGCTTCGAGGTGCTAATGCCAAAAATGAGATCAAAATCAGAAACTGCTGCTGTTATTTGCGTCCTTTTGTGTCACGACTGTAATTGGTAAGATTTCACACGTGCGTGTGGATTGATTCATATAATTTTTAAATCGCTACTAAAACTATGGAAGTTTTAGTAAATAATTGTAAAACATGATGGTGAAATAAAAAAAATGTAAAACTACAGGCAAAAAAAATTATGGTCAATAAATTAGATCACTCAATCCACTCGCCTCCCAGAAAAGTCCATGGAACATTTATTTCCGAATTTTAGTAAAGAATTTGTAAAAGATATTAATTAACAAACTGTAAATTCATTTGGACGCACACCATTTCAGAAAGTTATAACTATTTATTTAGATCACACAATCCACACACGAGGACCGAGTGATCTTTATTTTCTTTTTTTTTACCCCCCAGACTGAACTACATAAAGATAATTTATTGTGACCTACACTAGATTTATTTTTTTACTTAAATTTGACATTTCACTTGATTTTGTCAGTACAAAACTTTGAAAATATATTTTTTTTTTTCTTAGCCTATTGTGTCCCACTGCTGGGCAAAGGCCTCCCCCATATCCTTCCAGACATTCTTTTCTTGCGCCACCTCGAACCAGCCGTCGTCGTCGCATCGACAACGCCTGGAAACGCTACTGGTCCATGAAGATGCTAATGAAGGGCGATCTCCCGATGTCCCTGAAGCGCAAACTCATCGACATGTGTATTCTGCCCGTCCTAACCTACGGTGCTCAGACCTGGTCACTCACCGAGTCGCAAAAGTTCCGCCTTGGGGTATGTCAAAGGGCAATGGAGCGCAGTATTTTAGGTTTAAAAAGAATTGATAGAGTACGGAACACCACGCTGCGCTCCAAAACCGGTATCATTGACGTAGGCAAAAAGCAGCCAGGCTAAAATGGGACAGGGCGGGTCACACCAGCCGCATGCATAATGACCGCTGGGCAAAAGTCTCCACGCAAGGGGTGGCTGAGAATGGACGGCGTCGCCGAGGCCGGCCCAGAAAGCGGTGGCGAGATGACTTGAAAATATAATTTAGTTTTTTATTTCTGCAGGAATAATTGTGTAGGCCTGGGCCTTCGCGCAGCACGGCGCTGCTGTCGGCGGTAGTACGTACCTTGACGAGGCTGAGGCGGATGGCGAGGCAGGTGCGGTCGGCGGGGTTGGCGCAGGTGGTGTGCAGCAGCTCGTCCACGTGGCGCAGCAGCGCGCGCGCCGCCGCCGCCCAGGCCGCGCCGCCGTCGCGCAGCACGGCGCTGCTGTCGGCGGTAGTACGTACCTTGACGAGGCTGAGGCGGATGGCGAGGCAGGTGCGGTCGGCGGGGTTGGCGCCTCGATAGGGAGCTACTCGAGGAGGCCGCTATTGTGCAGGCCTGGATCCGGGAGTCGGCAACGACCGGACCCGTCGACGTCGAAGAGGAGGCGCAGTGGTTCCACGGGGCGATGACGCAAATTTGCGATGCGTCAATGCCCCGGGTTCGCACACAACCCAGAAGGCGCCAGGTGTACTGGTGGTCCGCCGAGATCGTGCAGTTGCGCGACTCGTGCGTGGAGGTCAGGCGCCAGTACACCCGATACCGGAGAAGACGTCGTCGGGTCCCTGACGAAGAAGCCGCGCGGTATGAGGTGTACCGCGCGGCTAAGAAGGCTCTGTGGCTGGCCATCGGCGAGGCGAAGACGCGAGCCAGGGAGGAGATGTTGGAGACTCTAAACGGGGATCCGTGGGGGCGTCCTTATCGCTCGGTCCGAGGTAAACTCGGACCATGGGCGCCCCCGCTTACGGAGAGTCTCCAACCCGAGCTGCTGGAGGATGTGGTAGCAGCCCTCTTCCCGGCACGAGCGGAGCACGCTCCGCCGCCGATGGCTCTGCCCACAGCCGCAGAGCCCGAAGAGGACGCCAGCGTCCCAGAGGTGACACAACCAGAGTTGAGGGCGGCCGTGACACGGCTCCGGGCGAAGAACACTGCCCCGGGGCCCGACGGAATTCACGGCTGCGCGTTGGCCCTAGCTCTGAAGGAGCTGGAGCCCCGACTGAGAGGACTCTACTCGGCGTGCCTTGAGCAGGGCCAGTTTCCCGCTCAGTGGAAATCTGGTCGTCTGGTCCTGCTCAGGAAAGCGGGGCGCCCTGCGGACTCGCCGTCCGCGTACCGGCCCATAGTGCTGCTCGACGAGGTGGGAAAGCTGTTTGAGCGGATAGTCTCAACCCGCCTCGTCAGCCACTTGTGCGGAGAGGGGCCGGACCTGGCCGAATGCCAGTACGGCTTTCGGCAAGGGCGCTCCACTATCACGGCGATATCGCGAGTGAGAGTCCTGGCGGAGGAAGCGGTGTCGCAGGGCGGTGTGTTGTTGGCGGTGTCCTTGGACATCTCCAACGCCTTCAACACCCTGCCCTGGAGTTGTATTCGGGAGGCACTACGATATCATCGAGTGCCTTCCTACCTCCGCCGCGTCGTCGGGGCTTATTTGGCGGAAAGGTGTGTCACCTATCTGGGACGCGATGGCAGATGCCAGCGACCTATGTCG
Source organism: Mamestra brassicae (assembly GCA_905163435.1). Taxonomy (NCBI): domain Eukaryota; kingdom Metazoa; phylum Arthropoda; class Insecta; order Lepidoptera; family Noctuidae; genus Mamestra; species Mamestra brassicae. The sequence goes on along the minus strand of LR991009.1, from coordinate 288,881 downwards.
TGCGGTGTTCCACAGGGTTCGGTCTTGGGCCCGCTCCTGTGGAACATCGGGTACGACTGGGTGCTGAGGGGCGAGCTCCGGCCGGGAGTGCAGCTGGTGTGTTACGCTGACGACACACTGGTCACTGCCCGGGGGAGCTCGCACAGGGAGGCAGCGTTGCTGGCGACGGCTGCGGTCTCACAGGTGGTGAGCCGCATACGGCGCCTCGGCCTGGAGGTGGCCCTCAACAAGTCGGAGGCCATTGTTTTTCATGGCCCCCGGCGAGCGCCGCCGCCGGGATCGCACATTGTGGTCGGGGGGGCCCGTATCGCTGTCGAGTCCACCATGAAGTATCTGGGATTGGTGCTCGACAGCCGGTGGGATTTCGGCCCCCACTTCCGGCGGCTGGCGCCCAAGTTGTTGGGCGCGGCGGGGGCGCTGTCAACGCTGCTTCCCAATCTGGGGGACCCGAGCACCGCCTGTAGGCGGTTGTACGTGGGGATCGTGCGATCGATGGCCCTATATGGGGCCCCGATCTGGGCGGCTGACCTGACGGCCAGCACCATCACTGTTCTGCGGAGGCCGCAGAGGGTGATGGCCGTCAGAGTCATCAGGGGATATCGCACGATCTCCTACGAGGCGGCTTGCGCACTGGCCGGATCTCCGCCGTGGGACCTGGAGGCGAAAGTGCTCGCGTCACTGCACAGGTGGCGCGAGGGCGCGCGGGCGCGCGGCGAAAGACTGACGCAGCAACACTTGGAGCTGCGTCGGTCGCAGCTGCGCGAGGTCCTGGTGGCGGAATGGCGGGACAGGCTTTCGAGCTCTACCGCCGGCCTCATCACCATCGAGGCCATCCGGCCAGTGCTCGACCTCTGGCTCGGGAGAAGGCACGGCTCCCTGTCGTTTCGTGCGACGCAGGTCCTCTCGGGGCATGGCTGCTTCGGGAGGTTCTTGTGTCGCATAGGCAGGGAGCCGGACGCTCGATGCCACCACTGCGTCGACTGTCGGGAGGACACGGCGCGGCATACGCTTGCAGAGTGTGCAGCTTGGGAGGAGCCGCGCCGTGCCCTCATCTCTGTTGTAGGCGGTGACCTCTCGCTGCCGGCCGTAGTCCATGCTATGGTCGGCGGTGAGGAGTCCTGGGACGCGGTGGTCTCCTTCTGCGAGACAGTTATCGCGCAGAAGGAGGCTGCGGAAAGGGAGAGGGAGATCACAACCGCTCTCCCTGCCCGCAGCAGGCGCATCGGGCGTCGGAGGAGGGCATACGCTGCCCTCTTCCGGCCCCCCTAACTGGGTCCAGGGGCGGCGGACTTGGGGATGTCCGTCGCCCCCCACTCATCCGGACCCGAGGTGGCGGCGCGTGGTGTTCCCGTGCGCCCCTCTTTGACGTAGCGAGGGGAGTTAAACACCTCACTCCCCTCTCCGACGCGAGGTGGCCCGCAGAGGCGGGCCGGCACCAGCCGGGGATTGCGGATGTCGCATACGTTCCCGCGATCCCCGGCGTAGGTGGAAGATGGAACACCGGGGTGGTTTTAGTCAGTAAGAGTCTGACAGACCCCTTCACCCGCCCCAGGGTGGAGGATTTCCATGAGGATTTCCCCCCGAGACCAAAAAAAAAAAAAAGGTGGTGTGCAGCAGCTCGTCCACGTGGCGCAGCAGCGCGCGCGCCGCCGCCGCCCAGGCCGCGCCGCCGTCGCGCAGCACGGCGCTGCTGTCGGCGGTAGTACGTACCTTGACGAGGCTGAGGCGGATGGCGAGGCAGGTGCGGTCGGCGGGGTTGGCGCAGGTGGTGTGCAGCAGCTCGTCCACGTGGCGCAGCAGCGCGCGCGCCGCCGCCGCCCAGGCCGCGCCGCCGTCGCGCAGCACGGCGCTGCTGTCGGCGGTAGTACGTACCTTGACGAGGCTGAGGCGGATGGCGAGGCAGGTGCGGTCGGCGGGGTTGGCGCAGGTGGTGTGCAGCAGCTCGTCCACGTGGCGCAGCAGCGCGCGCGCCGCCGCCGCCCAGGCCGCGCCGCCGTCGCGCAGCACGGCGCTGCTGTCGGCGGTAGTACGTACCTTGACGAGGCTGAGGCGGATGGCGAGGCAGGTGCGGTCGGCGGGGTTGGCGCAGGTGGTGTGCAGCAGCTCGTCCACGTGGCGCAGCAGCGCGCGCGCCGCCGCCGCCCAGGCCGCGCCGCCGTCGCGCAGCACGGCGCTGCTGTCGGCGGCGGCCACACGCTCGCGCAGACGCTGCAGCGCGGCGGCGGCGGCGTGCCAGCGCTCGTTGAGCAGCTCGAGCTGGTCCTGCACGTCGCAGGCGAGGGGCGCACCGCACGCCGCCACTACGCCGCGCCCGGCCGCGCGCGCCTCCGCCACCGCCTCCGCGCGGGACGACATCTGCGCACACACACCGACTTGTTAACGACGTTCTATCATCTAACTTATTACTACGGACTGATGTGAAAATCCAAAACGGTAGCCGGAAAATTAAATTCTAGGTCATGGGTGCTACTCTCATTGGTACAAAATCGTTTGACATACCACTCAATAGATATAAAAACATAACTAGTAACTGATTACCACGTGCGCTAAGATAGTTCGACGGAGCCTACTATTTCTGGGTGGTTTTAAAAAAAAATAAGCACGCGCGGCGGCGGCGGGTGGTCCGCTCCCTTCTAACCTAACCTATCCGAGTCGGGGTACTCTCATTCGGGGTGTTAACTATAATGACGTTTTTTAGTATATATTAAACGTTACAACAAATGATTTTCCATTTCATAAACGTTTTATCATACAACGTTATACTTAATAAGTTTTAGAAGAAATAAATGTTTTATGTAAAGAAATTATATCAACAGTTAGTATATCTTACGTTGATTATATCTTATGAACGAAAATAAAATAAAATTAGACTAAAAGAGTTTATACGTTATGAAACGTACCCGTGAAATAGTAGTTTGGATTTAAAAGCTGTCGTATAACAAAGGCTATTAAAATATGAATGTTAGTTTGTAAACCTGTCTCCTTGCCTCACATCCCGCTGCAAAAGGATTCTCCGTGATGATGCGTGAGGAGACGTCATTTTTCCGAAATTGTTCACGGCTTCAATGGAGGATGTCTTCACGGTTTTGGACTGGAGAAGGTTAGGCATCTACGTCAATGGCGAGTACAACCCGAAGAGTAATGGAGAGGCTCGGAGTTTCCTTGCGTGATCGAATCAGGAATGATGATATCCGCAAGAGAACCAAAGTTACCGACATAGCCCGAAGGATCGCCAAACTGAAGTGGCAGTGGGCAGGGCACATTGCTCGCAGAACAGATGGTCGATGGGGCCGAAAAGTAGTGGAGTGGCGCAGTGTTGGTAGGCCTCCCACAAGGTGGAGCTGCGCCTGCTGAGGGGCGCGGGGAATCGAACCGGTTCATATTTAAAAAACAAACAAACCCCGTATTATTAAACCATCCGAAGGTGTCGCTTATAAATAAATCAAATTCTGGTAAGAATTTAAAGGAAGAGCTGTTACCTGTTTAACAATAACGTATAATATAATATTTTTTAAATTTAATAATGTAGTTTTCATGAACATCAAGCTCGAGAATTGGCAATTTAAAAAGAAGTTAAGGTTTAGGTAGCGTGGTATAGTCAGAAACTAAAAAAGTAATTTGTTAAAAATATGCGCTTCAATAATGTGCGTTTTAAGCTATTCTTCATAATTTCGGATTTGGCCATCCATAATGTACACTCGAAAAATTCACTCTGTATAGTAAGTTACTTAATTATGTATAATGTTATATTAAATTTACACATCATCATCTGCCTAGCGTTTCCCCAGCTGTATTGAGTCAAACCGGATTTAGCAGAATACCAGTATTTTAAGTGGTAATATAAAATGTAGTAAGGACACATATTAAAATGAAAGACTTTAGAATATCTATTTCAAAATGTAGAGGATAGTCACCTGCTGGTCGAGGTCGCGCACCTTCTGCTTCAGATCCTTCGCGGGCAGCGCCTCCTGCGCCGCCGCCGCCAGCAGGCGCTCCGCCGCGTCCAGCCACTCGCCGCACGCCTCCAGCTGCGCGTACAGCCGCGCCCACACCGCCTGGCAGCCGCCCCACCTGTCGTGTCTCTGTCCGTGCGCGGCTTGCAGCGCGGCCCACTCGTCGCGCAGCTTGTCGCGCACGCGCGCGGCCTGCTCGGGCGGCGCGCGCGTGCGCTTGGCGAGCCGCGCGTACTCGCGCTCGGCCTCGTCCACCGCCACCGCGATCTCCGCCATGGCCGCCTTGATGCGCTGCACACACAACACTGGGATGAGTACCGTGGAGCGGCGACCAGCCGCAGCCGCGGCGCCGGGCACGTACCGCGAGCGCGTCCTCCTGCAGCGGGAAGTCGTCGTAGTCCCTGCCGCCGAGCGGGTGCGCGCGCAGGGCGGCGGCCTGCGCGGCCACAGCGCCTCGCGCCAGGTTGGCGCGCGTGACGTAGGCGCCGCACTGCGACTCCGACGCCTCCTGCGCGACACACACCCATATAACGATACGTGTCATGTCCTGAGCCTTTCCGTTTGGTCAGTCAAATTATAAAACTAAGGAATAAGATATATATAAAACAAATAAAAAGTAGAGATGCTTTCTTTTTCGGAAACTTAAATAACATAAAGAAATTCAGATTAAATATAACTTGAGAAGAATGTTATAAAAGTGTTCCTTTTGATATCCCATAACTTTAAGATATTCTATATGTAAAAGTAATACAGTAAGTCCAAAACCAAGTGTCTAGATTCTCGATGTGTATCTAAGTTTCATCGAAAAGTACGAATTAATAATTTTCATTCAAATCAATCATTCATATTTAAGCTAAGAAAATACGACGTTGTAAGTTTTCACGTAAGGGTGTTTTACATTAATAATCGTGACTTTGTGGAATTATATTGAATAAAAAAAAAAAAAAAAAAAAAAAACATTTCTGCGCCAGGTGATTCACCGACACGTCTCATTGATACTCTACAGTTATGGGATATCAAAAGGAACACGTTGTAGTGCTATGTTTGAGACGTCAAATAAGTTAATAGCCTGGAATTTGCCCCACTTTCGTATATAAAGACGTTCTATATTGTCTGTGAAATTGAAGGCATACATGATATGTATGACATAGAGATTGTAGGTAGATGTGACATACCGTCTTGTTCTTGTTCGCGGCGGAGCACTCGGCGTCGGCGGCGGCCCACAGCGCCAGCGCGTCCGCCAGCGCGCGCTCCGGCACGCCCACGTGCGCCGCGCGCAGGCTGCGGCTCAGCTCCTGCACGCGCTCCACGCCGGCCTGCCGCTCCAGGTGCGAGCTGCGGGCGCCGTCCTGCCACACAACTACAATGAGAAGCTCGTCCAGTAGCGCCAGGCATAGGTCGTCGTTGTACCGCAGTACGTACCGGGTCGCTGGCGAGCTGCTCGGGGAGCGCGCGGCTCCAGGCGCCGAGCTCGTCCAGCAGCGCCTGCAGCTCCTTGAGCTGGTCCTCGGCCGCCAGCGCCAGGTTGCGCTTCAGCTCGATCTCCGACATCACCATCGACCATTTGTTGCGTAGCTTGTCCTGTACAGAACGAGTCATCACATTTTTTTTTCTGTTCTTTTGAAAACTGTCCAACAAGACCCTGTAGGTTTTAAGAAGCTATTGAAAAAAACTTGTATGGGATGTACATCTTTAAAACATATTTTATTTTATCTATGACACCATCATCATTATCATCATCAATATCTTCCTGCCCTTATCCCATGTTACTTGGGGTCGGCACACCACGTTTTTTTCTTCCATTCTGTTCTGTCAGCCGTCACGCTTTCACTAACTCCCTTTTCTTTCATATCACTTGTAACACAATCCATCCATCGTTTCTTTGGCCTCCCTCTCGCTGTCCATCCATTCACAATTTATTCATAACTCTTAGTTACGTGTATTTTATCCTACCGCGGTTCCCTTTCATCTTTTCTGTCACTGGCGCCACTTTTAAACTACCTCTAAAGAACTCATTCCTCACTTTATCCATTCTCGATACTCCACACATCCATCTCAACATTCTCATCTCCGCTACATGCAATCTTTTCTCATCTGTCTTTTTCACAGCCCAATATTCTGATCCATACAGTACGACAGGTCTTATCACGGACTTATATGTAGGTTTTTCCCTTTAAATTGAGGGTCGCAAGTTGTTGTCTCGGTCTATAACACCGTCCCCCTGGACAAGCGACCCGAGTTACCAAAAGTCGGAGCAGATCGGTATAGGCGTTCAGGTGAGAGCTATAGGTATAGGACTGGAGAAACCGCCGAAATCGCAGAACAGGTATTCTATTTTTGTTATGCTCAATTTCAGGCCAACACTCTCCAGTCTTTGCCACCACGTCTCCAATTTGCTCTGGACATCTAGGCCGCTTTCGGAAACCAGCACAATGTCATAATAGTAATCAGCAAACAGCATGCACCAAGGAGCCCCTTCCTGAATGTCCGACGTCGGAGCGTTCATTGACATCAGGAAGAGGTAAGGGCTAAGGGCCGACCCTTGGTGTAAAACCGATCGCCACACTGAAGCCGTCAGTGGTGCCTACTTCAGACCGAACTTGGGTACTGCATCGACTGTACATCGCTCGGATCAACTGCACATACTTCCCAGGCACACCTTTCTCCTAAGGGCCCACCACAAAACCTCACGAGGCACCCGGTCATATGCCTTTTCGAGGTCAACGAATACCATGTACAAGTTTTTATGCACAGCTCTGTATTTCTCGCACAGCTGACGGAGAGCGAAAATGGCATCAGTTGTACCCCGACCAGGCATAAACCAAACTGGTCCTGTGAGATTTCACTGTCTTCTCTCAGCCGCCTTTCAATAACTTTTCCCAAACTTACATAATATGTGACGTTAGCTTAGTCTATATCGTAAAGTTCCAATAATGAAATCAAGTTATGCCTTACTAGCTGCCGCCCGCGGTATATAAACCAAAATCGATTTCAACAATAAAAAAATTTTTTCGGCATATTGTCAAAATCAAAAGTTACATTTATGCAAAATAGACTCGGAAAAGCCCCATTTCTACATTATCTGTAGCAACGCACTCTATGTATGGTGACACGTCATCAACAGCTGATCGATTAATGTTATTTGTTGATTTACGATAATTTCGATAAGATAAAGAAGTTTATGGAACTGCACATAATGAGGTATTAAAACATTCGTGTGACACTTTACAAACCTCGCCTGCTATGATCTCACACTCATATTTAAGTTAAGAACCTTTGTTATGTGGCAGTATCATATAATAGTATTCGCAGGAACCCACCTGGAAGTGCGTCTGTATGTAGTCGGCGAGCAGCGGGTTGTCCTTGTGGCGCGCGTACACCAGCGAGTCGCCGCGCGAGATCAGCGCCGCCGCGTCCGGCGCCAGCTGCCCCAGCTGGTTCTTGAGGATCTGTGCAGGGACACGTGTGACTCACTGGCTCCACTTGAACATTTCGCGACGTTTTGAAAATAGTATCGTGTGTACCTCCAGCCGCTTGGCGGGGTCGCGCTCGGCGGCCACTCCGCCCACGGTGAGCAGCATGACGTCCATGCGGCGCGCCAAGCTGCCGGCCGCAGCCTCCCAGGCCGCCAGCTCGTCGTCATACAGCTCGGAGAACTGAGCCTGCAGCGCGCTGCCCGTGGCACCGGTGGAGCCCGCGCTAGCTGCACGCTCCTCTGGCGACTGGCTGTCGGGGGTCGGTGATAGCTGCACACACACATAACATAGTTTTGGTAAAACCAATGTCACTGCAGAAGCTACATTTAGTCAAGCCGCAACATGCTTTATTAGCGTCTCACTACAAAATACCAATAAATCTAGATAACAAGTAATACACAAACCTGGACCGAGTCGTCGGTCTTCTGGTACTTGTCAGTTTGCTTGAGGCGCTCCTTGCTGACGGGTATGTGCGACTTGTGCGCCTGGTCCGCGGGCGCGACGGGCGCGGGGGGCGAGTGCGCCAGCTTGGGCGACATGGCGACCACCTGCGCGTGCTTGATGGGCGTGGACGTGCACAGCGGCGCCTTGTCCTCGAACTCGCTACACGACGTCGAGCGCAGCTGCAACGGTACGCACCACTCAACTACCCTCATCCACCCTCCAGTACACTCGAGCCCACTTCAACAAACCAGTTATTTTTTAACTCCCGAGTTAGTTTTAACCCGGGGTGGAGTATTTTGTTATTGAACCTCGTGTTTAGCAACTTACTCTAAGTCAAAAAAAATAAGTCTGGTTTGCACAAGCGGGCTTCAGGGAAATTAATTGTTTATCATTTCATACAGCTATCAAGTTTTGACAGTTGTTATTGACATTAAAGTTGGCAGTTAATTTCATGAACAATTAATTATCCTGACTCACCTATTCTAGTGAGTGTACACTACAAAGTGTAGTAAGTGTACTACACTTTGTCTGGTCACACAATACACAATAATCCTGGTTGTACAATTTATGTATTTCCTGCAATTACTTATTAGCTCTACTTATTAACTTAACTCAGTAAGATTCTTACAGAATTACGGCTAACAGTTCATACAGAGAGTTTTTGTCTGTAAACTGTAATTTAGACATCTGTCAATAATGACTTGTAATTCATACCTCACATGTTAATTAGTAACAATACACTACAATTTACCTCCCATTCAAAGTGTACAAAATGTCAGTAGTTGCTATCTAAATAACTGGGCGTTCGATGGCGCGTTGTGTTTCACGCGCGCCTCAAAGAGATGTCATCATAGAATACGGGGCCCGCTAGGGCCAGTGCCTGCCAGGGTACAGGGATTTGTACGAAAGAGTCACCGCGGCTCTGGAACGCAAAGGGCTCTAGAAGGAACTCGGATGGGTTTTAGTCAGTAAGAGTCTGACACGCCCTTCTGCTCCACCCAGAGCGGAAGAAGTCATTTGATGACTTCGCATAGTATGGTCAATTCAATCATATGTAATTCTTCCTCTCAATCAGATCATGATTTGTAACGTTTGTTTGTTTTTGTGGGTCTTTAATAAGAGTGGCGTCTTTATCCACCAACCTGTAACGTTGGAGCACACAAAACTCAAGTTATTGCCGAGATATCCCCAATAGTGCATTCATATAATAAATAAATATTAAAAAAGATTCAAACGATATTTTAAGGGTCAACGATATTTTAAAATCAGCTAAAAATAAGCAGTTTTTATGGATGTCAATACATCCATAAAAACTATGTTTACTATGTTTTGCTGATTTTCTCCAAATCTGCAGGACCGATTCAGTTGGAACTTAGTACACATATAAACTTTTGTGACCTAAACACGGAACCATTACGTAAATAAATATATTTTGAGTATGGGGGTCACTTTTGGAGGACAAACTAGAAAATTAAACAAAAAAGTTTTTCAAACCGTACACCGTCTGACATATCAAATGAAAGGGCTTATTGTGAGGGTTTTAACATATTTTTTTTATAATATTAAAATAATCCATTTTGAATTTATTCTAGAAATTAGACAAAATCTTACCGTCCCCTTATCTCCGAAACTACTGAGCGTAATATTATATAGATTACACGAAAACCTATAGTGTTAAAATCGGTCGGAACCCTTAGCACGCGAGACCGACTTGCACTTGGCCTCAGAAAGCTGGAATTGAATCATCCTCTATAATTAAGAATTTAAACTGTTGTTAGCCTAAGTAATGTTTTAAAGTCCTAATCTGATATTGGAAATTGTTTCACTTATAGAAAGTCACTCCATCAGTGAGTGTCATTAGTTATTTATCCAGGGAAACGCGCGCTAGCCGACATAGGTCACGGGAGCACGCCCGCGGAAAAAGAGTTAGTTTTTATGAAATCTTTATTTTTTTGTTTATTGGTAGTTTAGTCAATACTCATCGTCTAGGAAATTACGTCAGTTAATATAAAAGCCCCGTAGGTAATGTTTACCTGCGGTGCGTCCTCGACCTCCGAGTATATAACCTCTTCCGCACACTTGTCGTGTTGGTCCTGTGCGCAGGCGGCGGTGGCGGAGGGCTCGGGCAGCGCCGCGTGCTCGCGCGGCACGTCGTCCAGGATGAGGTACTCGCGGCGCTCGGCGCGGGCCGCCAGCTCGTGCAGCGGCCGCACGTCTCCGTCCTCCTTCTCTGCGCTGGGGATCAGGTCCGGCACGGCCGCCGTCGTCACCCGCATCGCTTTCGGCTTGTCATCGTCCGAACTATTCTTTCGTTTCAATATCCCGAGCGTCGGTTTCATGCGATGCTCCAGAGTCTTCACCTCGACCACGAAGGTCTTGGGCTCGGTGCCGAGGTCGACGGCGCCGAGCGGCACGTCCTCCTCGTCGGACTCGCTGAGCGACTCGTTCTCCGTGTCGTCGATGATGTCGACGGTCTCCACGCTCTGCGGGATGAACTCGACGACGGCGTCGATCGCCTCGAACGGGTACATCTCCATGGGTTCGATGGGGCTCACGGTGGACTTGACGATCTCACGCTCCGTCACGGCCACCACGGTGCAGGGGTCGGCCTGGGGCTTGTCGGGCTCGGCCGGCCGGGCCTGGAGGTCGTTGTTGTTGATCTGCGTGAACAGCTCGCTGTCGGTAAGCAGATTGAAGGTGCTGCTGTTCTTCTTGCGCACGTCGGGCGTGGAGGGCGTAGATGGCGTAGACGCCACGGAGCTGGCACGCGACGTCGCCTCGATGGAGTCGGCGGACATGGCAGAGCTAGACATGGCGGAGCCGGTGTGCGAGCTCTCGGACGCTCGGCGGCGCTCCAGCGACGAGCCGCGACTGCGGTGGCCGCCCTCTTTGATTTCCCTCTTGATGGGCACGGGGCTCTTTAACGCCAGCGGTATCTTAGACTTTTTAAACTCAGGTTTTTCAGTCTCGGGCGTGTTAACGGGGCTCTCTAGTCGCCTCTTGATAGTGTCTGTAACGTTCTCGTACTCGACCACGACCGCGGCGTCAGAGCCCGCCTGTGCGGTGCCGCTGGTGGCGCTAGGGGCGCTAGGGGCGCTAGGGGCGCTAGGGGCGCTGGCGGCCTGCAAGCACAAACCGCGCCTCGCTTAGTGTCCGGAGCGTGGTTAATGTGTTACAAGCCACACTGTTATGTACATGTTAGTGAAGTGGTCCCTGTGCCGCCCTGCAGCTCGGCGCGAGGTGTCGATGAGATGCGTGATAAAGCATGATCCCCGCACAGGTGAGTCCGTTAAAAGCTTGAGGTGGCACCAATGTACACATGTATGCCGTGAGACACAAAGCGCAGTCACACCACACGTTACACCAACACCATCGTATGTACATATGTATAGACGTCTGCGCTGTTCGCCGCTGTACACAAGTACACAGTACACGCGAGAGGAGCACACACAAACATCGTCAGTACGATTAGTTTGTTATGAACATGTCAACTGTCACTAACATTAACAATCTATCGAACACCAATGTAACATGATCACTTACCTGGCGAGGAAGCGACTACGTGCAATATATTCAGTGAACCGATCAAGCATTACAACTAAATACACATTTAGACAAATGGTTGACATCTACGTCCTCGTAAGAATTTTTTAGATTCCTAATTATGCTTTCGTGACAATGATGATGAGATAACCCGATCCATTGAATTGTGAATATAAATAAACATTTGACAAGTTCAATACAATGAATCAATCTGCATTCTGATAGCGTTACTCAATCGGAATGGCGATCCCTTTCATTCTGCGTCTAGAACCTTACCTTTGAACAAAATATTCCACAAGGGCGGAAAGGAGTCCTCATCCCGAGTGACACACGAGCACTCACCGTGACCTTGTCGCGGATGCGCTCGTACAGCTTGGCCAGCGCCGCGCTGTCGGCGGCCAGCACGTCGGGCAGGCGCGCGCGCAGCTCGGCGCCCAGCAGGCGCAGCTTGGCAGCCGACGCCGTGTCGCGGCACTCCAGCTGCGCCTCGGCGTCGCGCAGCCAGCGCAGCAGCGGCTCGTCCTCGCGCCGCGCCGGCCGCCGCAGCGCCTCCCAGCGCGCGTTGATGGCGTCGATCTGCTCGCGCAGCTTGTCCAGGTAGGCGGGCTCGCAGTTCTGCGCGAAGTCGGCGTAGTTGGCGTTGAGCTTGTCCCGGATGGCCTCCATGCGCGACATCTCCAGCTCCAGCGTCTGCTGGCCCAGGCCGCCCAGCCCGTCCAGCCACGCGCCCAGCGCCGCCAGGTCGTTCTGCAGCTCGCGCGCCGTCAGCAGCGCGCGCTCCAGGCGCGACTTGGAGTCTGTGATCTGCGCGCCCAGCTTGTTGTACAGCTCCTTCAGCATGTCGATCTTCTTGGAGAAGTCGTGCGGCGCCGGCACGGCCGCCTCCTCCACCATCTTGCGGCCCGTCTTGATGATTGACTCCACCTCCGACTTGATCTCACTCAACGTTCGGTAGAATCTCTGTCAACACATAAGTCACATTAGGAAACTATGAGCACCATTCTTGGTTGTGAAATAAGTACGCGTACTTACGAGCCATTTGTACCAAGCAAGGCTTAAAATGACAAATAAATAAAGAGCGTCCCAATTCATTTCGCCTGATTACAATTACGAATGGTGAGTAGTCGGAAGTAAAGTCTGCGTGCGGAGTGCGCCGCGCGGCGAGTGTGACCGCGGTGACCGCGCGCACGATGTGCGAACACACTGCGCGTGCGAACACCACGCCGCGCTTTACTTTCGTCGATGTACACAAAATCGTTTTGTATTCTGTCACTAAGACATAATTGAATCGCAGACATAGTTTAATAACTGAAAAAACGCTTAAAAAAACTTTTTTTTCTCTCTACAAAACTAACTTGGTACTATATCGTCAATTAGCTTCGATTTACAAGTATGAAATCCTTAAATGAATGAATGAATTAATCGCTTTGTAAGGGGTTGACAGATCATTGCCCATTTTAGAAACACAAGTAGTCAAACAAACAACAAGAAGTAAAGCAAGTCACAAAATTCAAGTATCTGGGCCATTGGGTTTCCGAAGACCTTAAAGACCTGGATATAGATGCGGTGGCTGTCCGTTGCAATGTGTTGGCTCGTAGATTTGCGAAATGCTCGACTGAGGTAAAGGCTGCGCTGTTTAGAGCGTCAGTCGTCAGTCGTTTTATACATGCAGTCTGTGGGTCAACTATACTCAGAAGGTATACAGCGCTCTGCGAGTCCAGTATGATAATGCATGCAGGGTGTTGTTGGGGTTGCCGCGCTGCTGTAGTTCATCCGGCATGTTCGCGGAGGCGGAGATTGGTGGTTTTCATGCCATCATGCGCAAGCGTTGCGACTCCGCCATGCGTCGGGTACGCGCCAACCCCAACAGCATCCTGTGAGCTATAGCGGACAGTCCCATACTGAGGCATTGGATAAGCCTGCTTGTGAGTTTAGTGTAGGTATATAATTGTATTTTTTTCCGGTAGTTATTAGTTCAAGACTAGTTTCTAAGTCTTTGTATACTAACCAATTAATGGACTTGGTCTGAATTTAAAGATTTTTTTTTAAATGCCCGCTCCACTCGTAGAGTCGCTCGCACATCGCTGCAATCACAAATGGAATCACAGAATCCTTTCAATGTCAGTGATGAGACGCACGCGAGCGCGCGGACCTACCTCGGCATACTAGCGCGCACTCGCGGTGCCGTGGGCCGATGTCCGAGCCTCTGTTCTGTGCTCTATTTATTGTGCTGTCTTAACAAAGCGCTGTTGCCATCTCATTCGACTGCACCTTTAATAAATGCTTCGTACTTTTATATTCGTCTATCGTACTTAAAAAAAACCGACCAAGTACGAGTCGGACTTGCGCGCAAAAGGTTCCGATCGAATATATTTGATAAATATGTAACTTTGAACAATAGACTTCTTGTTCATAGATCCGCATTGACGGAGATATGGAGGAGTAGACAAATAATGTTGTAGTTTGAGTATGGGGAGAGTATGGAAAATGAACTGACAGACAAACCCACAAGTGTTCCTTATAGGGTGCCGATTTCCTATGATATGAACGTTGACGGGACAGACGGCCAGACGTCTAAAACAGAACTAACATTATTTGGTTAGTAGTCATTTGCAGTATGCTTTAGAATTGGTGTAAAATACTATTTTCCTTTATACTATCAAAAAAATATTATATTTGTATTAAGAAATCATAATATAAATGATGCGCTGCAAAAAATAATAGATGTACAAATAGTTGTCATTACTAACACGGATCGTATGTGCGTAACGCTATTGTTGACAAACAGCGCGCCGCACAATAGACGAGCCTATCCGCCGCATTATCTTGTTAGCGCGTAATCCGCTCGCTTCCGGTCGCCACGGCACACGACATCAGCCGAAGGGTCACTCCAAACACAACACCATAGACACCTCCGAGCCTGCCAGAGCGTTGTGCTCGCAATACGTCAGCTAACAGTGAACCTTCTGCGCGCAATTTACTGTTCAAACGTCCTCGCCGGACTTGTGGGTAGCTTATGGTTGCGAATGTATGGGTCCAGGTACGAATCCAATACTGCGGAAAGCACGCACTTGTGTCGGATTGCCGCTCAGCGAGGGAAAGAAAGTTCTCTTAATTTTGCACACACACTTAAATTGTAGTATATTATCTCCTATGTGTTATTGGAAGAGGTATTATTAGGGTTTGTGATAAAAGAGTGGTGAGTAGTGACAGGAAGGACACAGGACGCACGACCGACCGCTAGCGGCGCGCACAAACATGCAAGTCTTGCAGCGACTGTCACTGGATATGTCACCCGATACGGTGTCCCAACACAGATGCAGCGGCGTGATTCTGTTACTTGTGCTTCGACTGATTAACTTCGAAGGGACAGTTGCGCCATTTTATGTTCACGTGTGGGCAGTTATTTTCATCTTGGGTTCCTTATTTCTGTCTGACTTGTGCACTTGTTGTACACTAGTGTCTGACTGTCCGTCTCTTCGTCCGTCACATATTTTTTTTCCGAATCTACTGGACCGATTCTCTTGAAATTTGGTACACTTACGAAATTCTGTGCCCAAACATGGATGCCTTATGTAAATAAATTAATTTTGAGTATTGAGGTGACTTTTGAGGAAAAATCAGAAAAAATACATTATTTAAAACACACAAAATACATAAAGACTGATGCTTGTTGTGACGGCTTAAAATATTACAATTTTTGAAGTTATTTAAGTATTATAATAAGATGAAAAAAATAAAATACATAAATAATGTGGTTCTTACCTATAAGATAACAGGAAAAACTAAAAGTTTTAAACTAACAAATTACAAAAATGAGATTGGTTCGGAACCCTATGGACGCGAGTACGACTCGCTCTTGGCCGGTTGTTGTTTCTTTTAGGACTTTGTTCATATTCGTGTTGAGTTTTAAAGATAAGGAAATATTTCGAAATTCCCCTTATTTATCTCTTTTTATATGACCTAATTTTTAGTATACACTAAAACTGAAAATAGTTTGTTTTCGGAATTATAGTAGGCGCCAGATAAATGTGGAATAAAGTATATTGACCTTTCCCTAATAACTGTTCATAGGTACCTGAACAATTAAATATGAATCGTTTTTCATTATTAGACAATGTTAAGGATCACGAGAGATGATGATTCGGGACAGCTTTGTGTCATTAATTCCGTTTTTCAAATTAAAAATGTCAATAATTGTAGGTGGGTCAATGACCGTTATTCCACGATTATCTGGCGCCTACTATAGTAATTGAACCATGCATGAATCTGCCCATTCTCAGTGAGTACCTTAGTCGCCTCTTACGACAGCCACGGGACGTGATGGGATGGTGCTATTCTTGTACGTCCGCCACCACACATACAGAACATACAACATTTTATATGACGTCCCAAACATATTGAAGGTCCTACCTCCACTTAGTAGCCGTAAGCCTTTTGGGTGATTTTACGTCTACTTTAATTGAATTAGATGATAATTGTGCTTTTTGTTTCAATTCTTCTCTCTGTTTCGTTTACTACACATTAACATATTATTATGTATATCTATTTACTGGCTGTTCCCGGCGACTTCGTACGCGCATGTACCGTTTTTCCGCATTCCTCATGGATGTGGCTATTATATGCAAAAAGAAATTTCCAAATCTGACTAGTAGTTCCATAAATTAATGCGTTTAAACAAACAAACTCTTCAGCTTTATTATATTAGTATAGATTTGTATATGTATCACCTTACATAGCACATTACATCCGTCCACTTCAACGTAAGGTTCAGTTGATATACAGCGTGAGGCAACTACTAGTTGTCTGACATTTTGCTGAAGTGGACCCATTTGGTGCAGTCGCGGGACACACGATGTTATTGCTTAACATTAAGTTTTCTTTTATTTGTACCTACATTGTGTGTACCCGCGTGTGCCAAATAAACTAGTTTTCTTAGTTAACAAACTATGCAAAACAGAATTGTGTTGGTTTTTATTATTAATGTAAGTGATTGTTACTATAAATTATTGCCTAATAAATCAAAACATGATGTATTGAGTACTTGGTGTACACAAAAAAATACCACCGAGGAGTTACGAGAATAAATAAGCTGAATGATCGAACCTCCTTGGAACGGCGTGTGCTCAATAATTGTGTGTTTGTCTCACTTTAATACTATAGAAGAAATGAGACAAAAGATGTAGTTCTAATTTTCTCCACGCGCACGTAGCGCCATTCGCAAATTCGCGCCATTTATTTATTTTTAGAACAAGGAGGACTTACAGGTAATAAAAATAAACAAGTTAAAAGTTTTCATATTAGAAACGTCAAAGATTGTTTCGACTTTCCGACTTGTATCTAAAAACAAAAAGTTTGTTTCATTACTTATTGTAGGTAGTTTTCTCGTAAATGTGTTTAAAACCGTTGCATGACACGCGTGTGGAAATTGGTTTTTACATACTCGTGACTATGGTGTGGTGAGATACTCGTGAATATGGTATATAACTATATTGGAAATTAAAAAAAAAAACCGTAAAGGATACACACGGCTCTGTACAACGAGGAGTGCGGTAAAATAGGTACTTAGATTAGAGTACCTATTTTACCGCACGTTCTATTGTTTGGTGCGTAATTTTTAACTTTCGAACAATGTATACAGGCAAATGCATTTTTTGAGCAAATGTGTTTGAAATAGTTATTTATGATACCGTAGTGACTTACACAATCCAGGGCTGCCAGCAAATAAATCGCGGCTATACGGTTAAGCATCTGCAATTATATGAAATTTGATCGCATTATACATAACCATTCTATAAATCGATTTTTGTTCATAATTTCATAAAATTAATAAACTGACTTTACTTTAACGCTGTTTCGTTTTCTTGATTACACTGTTAAAATCTGACAGAATAAGTACTATTAGGGTTCCGTACCTCAAAAGGTAAAAAGGAACTCTTGTCCGTCTGTCTCTTCGTGTGTCACCACCGATTTTCTCAGGAACGGGTGGACCTAGCAACTTGAAATTTATACCAGATACTGAGGTCTATAGTCCCTATTAGGTGTATGAAAATCAAGTCAACACGATAAAAAGATATGGGCAAATTTAGATTTTCGCGAAAACTTGTAAGTCCCAAAAGCGCCCATTGGTCGCATAGCTCCTCAGTACCACCACTATATACATGATACCCTACGGTAATATAAAATCGATGTTCTTTTTTTTTGAAATAAATAATTCCAATTGATTCGTATACGTATTCGCCTTTCATTTATAAGCAACCAGTCACGAGTTTGTAAAAACTAATTTCCGCACGTGTGCCATACACGTTTTTCAACACATTTGCGAGAAAACAGTGCAATAGGTAATGAAACAAACTTTTTGTTCCTAGATCAGTCGGAAAGTCGCAACAATCTTTGACGTTCCATTTGAAAATAGAGCGAATTTAAAAGTGGCGCCACGTGCGCGTCGTGAAAATTTGAACTACATCTATCGTCTCATTTTCTCTTAAATATTAAAGTCAGACAAACGTATTGAGCAAAAGCGCCTCCAAGGAGGTTCGATCATTCAGTTTATTTATTCTAGTAAGTATTGTGAAACTCCTTGGTAGAAGTCTTTTTTTATGGGAATAAAAGAAAAGATCCGTGAAGGAGGATACGCACGGCGCTATACAACGAAAAGAGCGGTAAAATAGGTACTTAAATGAAAGTACCTATGTTACCGCACGTTCCATTGTATGGTGCGTAATTTTTAACTTTCGAGCAATGTATACATACAGGCTTCGTAAACATTTTTTGAGCAAATGTGTTGATAAAAATATTTCACAACACACAATTTCCTCGCTTATTTTGCCCACTCCTTCCAAACGGCATAGTTTAAAAATATTTTATTTTTAAAAAGAAAAATTGTTGGCGCGTTGGTGCGCCGCGGGTACAACAGTGCACTCACCAGACAAGTCCGGAGCTGCGCGCGCACGCTGTCGGGCTCGTGACCTGCAAGCGGTAGCGCGCGCGTGCACTCGCGCTGCACGCCCTGCAGCGCGCTCACAGCCGCCGCCAGGCGCGCGCTGATCTCTGTGTCGTGCGGCGCGGGTACAACAGTGCACTCACCAGACAAGTCCGGAGCTGCGCGCGCACGCTGTCGGGCTCGTGACCTGCAAGCGGTAGCGCGCGCGTGCACTCGCGCTGCACGCCCTGCAGCGCGCTCACAGCCGCCGCCAGGCGCGCGCTGATCTCTGTGTCGTGCGGCGCGGGTACAACAGTGCACTCACCAGACAAGTCCGGAGCTGCGCGCGCACGCTGTCGGGCTCGTGACCTGCAAGCGGTAGCGCGCGCGTGCACTCGCGCTGCACGCCCTGCAGCGCGCTCACAGCCGCCGCCAGGCGCGCGCTGATCTCTGTGTCGTGCGGCGCGGGTACAACAGTGCACTCACCAGACAAGTCCGGAGCTGCGCGCGCACGCTGTCGGGCTCGTGACCTGCAAGCGGTAGCGCGCGCGTGCACTCGCGCTGCACGCCCTGCAGCGCGCTCACAGCCGCCGCCAGGCGCGCGCTGATCTCTGTGTCGTGCGGCGCGGGTACAACAGTGCACTCACCAGACAAGTCCGGAGCTGCGCGCGCACGCTGTCGGGCTCGTGACCTGCAAGCGGTAGCGCGCGCGTGCACTCGCGCTGCACGCCCTGCAGCGCGCTCACAGCCGCCGCCAGGCGCGCGCTGATCTCTGTGTCGTGCGGCGCGGGTACAACAGTGCACTCACCAGACAAGTCCGGAGCTGCGCGCGCACGCTGTCGGGCTCGTGACCTGCAAGCGGTAGCGCGCGCGAGCACTCGCGCTGCACGCCCTGCAGCGCGCTCACAGCCGCCGCCAGGCGCGCGCTGATCTCTGTGTCGTGCGGCGCGGGTACAACAGTGCACTCACCAGACAAGTCCGGAGCTGCGCGCGCACGCTGTCGGGCTCGTGACCTGCAAGCGGTAGCGCGCGCGAGCACTCGCGCTGCACGCCCTGCAGCGCGCTCACAGCCGCCGCCAGGCGCGCGCTGATCTCTGTGTCGTGCGGCGCGGGTACAACAGTGCACTCACCAGACAAGTCCGGAGCTGCGCGCGCACGCTGTCGGGCTCGTGACCTGCAAGCGGTAGCGCGCGCGAGCACTCGCGCTGCACGCCCTGCAGCGCGCTCACAGCCGCCGCCAGGCGCGCGCTGATCTCTGTGTCGTGCGGCGCGGGTACAACAGTGCACTCACCAGACAAGTCCGGAGCTGCGCGCGCACGCTGTCGGGCTCGTGACCTGCAAGCGGTAGCGCGCGCGAGCACTCGCGCTGCACGCCCTGCAGCGCGCTCACAGCCGCCGCCAGGCGCGCGCTGATCTCTGTGTCGTGCGGCGCGGGTACAACAGTGCACTCACCAGACAAGTCCGGAGCTGCGCGCGCACGCTGTCGGGCTCGTGACCTGCAAGCGGTAGCGCGCGCGAGCACTCGCGCTGCACGCCCTGCAGCGCGCTCACAGCCGCCGCCAGGCGCGCGCTGATCTCTGTGTCGTGGGGCGCGGGGGGGGGTGCGGGGTCCGCGGGGCTGCTGGCCAGGCGCAGCCACTCCTCCGCCGTGTCGAACTTACGCTGCGAGGGCAGAGGGATACGTTATCAGGAGAATAGGTTATAGGCGGCCTCAACACTGGATGTTTACCGCGCATCTGATGAAGGATTTCGGAGGTAGGCAACGGAACTCTTCAATAAATGATAGCAAATCTCCCGGGATTGCTGAAATTGCATGTCTGTTTATTGATTAGGTACACCAGTTCATAACATAACATCACGCCGGTACGCTATGAAGAGGTACGCAGACGCAAACAAGTCAACCTAAATTAACATGTTTTTGGTGTTATCTATTCGGACATAACTTTATTGTTTATTAACCGATCTTGATGATTCTTTTTGCATTGGCTTTAGTTATAGCTATTTTGCGCTAGAACTGCACAGTGAACTTCAAAGATAAACCAGTGACCTTCTCAACCTTAAATCAATCAAATCTAGTAAAGTGACATATTATTAGGTTTAAGTAAATCCCAAAGCAAAGTAGATATTTAACTATGAGCTGGTCTGAACTTGGCCTGAACGATGAAGTCACACAAAATAACTCTTTAACGGCAAATAGCGCAACCACTCATAATGGGAATAATGTTAATTTAGTTGTGGAGTATCACCACCAAAAAGTGGAAAATAGAAAAACTTTTTTCGGCAGTCGGTGTTTGTGGTTGTTTTTTTTGTTTTGACATCGACTGCCGAAATTAAAGTTATTTAATAATTTGTAGTGTTTTTAATTTGGAAGTCGGTTGTTTTTTTTTTGTAAAAAGTGTTTTGAATGAGAATATTTTTTTAGGAAAAGAATGAGCGACGGTTCGTCCCTTTCTCATATAATTTACATAAATAAAATGGAACATAATATGGAGAGTCAGACGCTCACCTGCAGCAGGTCGAGCTGCTCGGCCAGGCGGTTGGCGGCCTCGTGCTTGCCGGCGCGGCTGTAGGCGTCCGCCTGCGCGCGCACGTCGCCCATGCGCGCGCGCTGCGCCGCGAACTCGTCGCGCAGCTGTGCCACGCGCGCGGCGCTCGGGCGCACGCGGCCCGGCTCCAGCGCCTGCGCCACGTCGTCCAGCCACTGCTGCAGCACGTCCACCGACACCTCCGAGCGCGCCGCCTCGCGCACCGCGCGCTCCAGCAGCGCGCTGCGGGACGCCGCCTGCCGCACGTCCGACACTCATTGTACGACTAAATTAAGATTATCACGGTATCTTCTCCTGGAGTGGTATCCAGTATTTGTATATATCGTACGTTCGTAATATAAAAGCTTGCTATTCGAAAGTTAAACAAGTACAGTGTAGACTACTATGACTATGAACGGTGTACCTCAGCGCGCAGCGTGTTCCAGGTGTCAGTGACGGCGTCGATCTCGGCCTGGATCCAGCCCGGCATGATGTGCGCGTCGATGAGCTGGCGCCCGATGTCCTGGATGCGCGACAGCCGCTCGTCGCTGTGGTTCTGGATGTAGTTCTCCAGGTCCTGCACACAGCGGTCGGTCAGTATCGGGCACGTAGCCTAAGGCTCGGTGCGGAGCGGGACTCACGTATAGCTCGTCGGAGATCTCCTCGGCGTCGGCGGGCGCGTTGGGCGAGCGGCGCAGGCGACGCTGCAGCCCGTCCAGCCACGCGCTCTCCTGCGTCAGCCACGCGCGCAGCTCGCCCGACTCGTGCCACGCCTCCGCCAGCACCCTGCGGAGCACGGGACTGTTGCTGGGTGGCTGCTACTAGTCGTGAATAGGGTGACGGGCAAGAGGGAACATGGAATGTTGCTGGGTGGGCTGCTTTTGGTAGTGAGTAGAGGGTGACGCACTCACTTGTATCGCTCGTAGACGCCGTGCGTGACGTGCGTCCAGCGCGCGTTGAGGTGCGTGACGCGCTTGGCCAGCGCGCCCGCACCGCCCTCCGCCGCCAGCAGGATGTCGTTACCTGCGGGACCACCGTGTCATACGGTACAGCAAGATCATGACAGGCTACACTTGAAGTTGGCAAGAAAAAAAATTATCACGCAATATAGCGAGTTATTTTATTTAAAAAACAGGTAATACCAAAACTGATTCATAATAGACTCATAACGCGGCTCCATGCTGAATTGTGATTGTGATTGTATATTTACATCTGTGCCTGTTACATACTAACACTAGAACTTAAGTAAAATTGTTACTAACCCTATGGACGCCGATCTGAAATTTACTACGACTTTCTATTCTATTATATTCTATAAGAATAGAATAGGTTTATTGACGTCTTTGAGATGTGGTGCTGGAGGAAGATGCTGCAGTTTCCGTGGACTGCATTTCGCACCAATGAGTCTATCCTTCGCGAGTTGAATATCAAGACTAGGCTTTCCTGACCTGCCTGCGAAGGATCCTGGAATTTTTGGGCCACATATCCCGAAAAGAAGCTCATAACCCTGAATAAGTTATGGTGCCAGGCAAGACTGACGGCCGAGAGGTCGCAGTCCCATTAGATGGTCCGATCCAATCCGTTCCAACACTCAACATCAGGCGGCGCGCGCCCGGTGGCATCATTCTTATTATTCTATAATAGCGACTTTCAATAAATCTGCTTCAGCTTATCTATTCTGTTAACGCTCAGGACTACAGGGTGCAGGGGGGGCTTATAAAGCGCGCGATCATTTTGAGCTACTTCCACTAGTATTAATTCTCTCGTAAAGTTAATTCGTATACCACAAGCAATATTGTAAATAATCAAATAAAAATGATTGAAGATACTCCAAGTCCTATTTCAGGTCCCATCTCGAGCTATAGTGATAAGCCTAGGCTGCAGGTCCTCCCACACTATGTGAGCGAGTGAGTGCTGCGGAGACGTACTGGTCTCGTTGAGGTTGCGGAACTGCTGCGTGTGGTCGTCGCACTTGTCGCGCAGCGTCTGGAAGCGCGCCTTCATCTGGTACAGCTCGGCGGAGTCCGTGATGCGGCACTCGTGCTCGGCCGGCATGGCCGCCTCTATGTGCGCCAGCCACGCCTCCGTCTCCGCGATCTTGCGGAACACCGCCTCCGTGCGCTCCAGCCCTGCGGGACCACACCGACGTCAACTACTCACCAACTACATCATAGCATAACGCTGATGTTCAGCACTAACCGATAATCACTGACGCGGGTCAATATCTAAATTTAATATCTATAAGTCTTACATACACACTTTCAATGATATAAATAATCATAATAATCGCAAAATAGTGTAATCCATTGTTTAAATACGGGGGAATAAGCGCAATCACTGAGGCTCTGATAGCGACAGATATGTTAAAAACTAGAACATTTATCTAACCTCTCCGCAAAGTCTCGTTCATTTGGAACGCCTTCTCAGTGACGCTGTCGTATCGTTTGCGCAAGGCGCGCGTGTCGCTCTGTATCGTCTTCGCCAAGGTATCGTCGCAGTCTTCCAGAATTAACTCTTTGGTACTTTCGATCGTTTCGATTTTCGCTTTATACGTTTGTTTTTCTTCCTCGAATTTCTGTGAACAGTTATAATTTTTCTCAGTGGTCATGCCACTCTTAAAAACCAGCGTGTGTGGGTTCGGCAAATTTTGAAATTAGTAGGAACAGGAAACACTCATTACTTGTTTGATAAACAGACACGATGCTTAAAGTTATGTAAGTAAGTCTTGCAAAACACATGTGTTATATTAAAACCATTTTCAATGAATCCTTTTAAAGTCGCAGTATCTTGTTCGTGTTTGAAGTAAAGCAAACTCACGTTGCTGGTGTCGAGCAGCCGCTCGAGCTGGTCTTGCTCGCCCAGCGGCACGGTGCTGTGCTCCTGCAGGAACTGCTCCACGCCGCCCAGCCAGCTCGCCAGCGCCGCGCTGTCGTCCGCCAGCTGCTGCGTCAGCTGCAACCCTGCACACACACACGAGTCAGTAACAGGTGCGCACACACTATAGTAGGCGCCAGATAAATGTGGAATAAAGTATATTGACCTTTCCCTAATAACTGCTCATAGGTACCTGAACAATTAAATATGAATCGTTTTTCATTATTAGACCATGTTAAGGATCACGAGAGATGATGATTCGGGACAGTTTTGTGTTATTAATTCCGTTTTTCAAATTAACAATGACAATAAATGTAGGTGGGTCAATGACCGATATTCCACGATTATCTGGCGCCTACTATAATCATTAAACAGAGAAGAAACCTCACCGTTCTCCAGCTTGTCGATCTTCTGCTGCAGTATGGTGCGCGTGTCTCCGAACTTGGTGACGAGGTTCTCGAGGCTGCTGCGGAAGTTGAGCTCCTGCACGCTGCCCTTCTCGCAACAGTCGCGGCGCTCGCGCACCACGCGCTCGTACGTGCTCTGCAGCTCGTCGAAGTGCCGCCGCAGCGCCGCCAGCTGCGCCAGCTTGCCCGACATGACGTCGCGCGCCGCGATCATGGCGTGCTCCGCGATGATCTGCGCCTCCATGGCCTGGATCTTGCTCTGCAGGAGTTTAAAGTCGTCTTCGGTCGTCTCGGGCGGTTTCTTGCTGATGGCCTGCTTGATGTCGGCCTCTCGCTGCGTGAGCTGCTGCAGCAGCGCGTCGTAGTTGTCGCTGATGCGCCGCGAGTCGTCCTCGACATGCTGCTTGTGCGGCGCGGGCAGCGGCTTGTCGCGCAGCACGATGGCCTGCGCGCTGAGCTCGGAGAGGCGCGCGCGCAGCTGGCGCAGGCCACGCAGTCGGTTGCGCACGTGGATGAGCAGGTTGCTGCTGGGCCGGTCGGCGTGCACCTTGTCGCGCCAAGCGCTGGTGTCGTCCAGCTCCCGCTGCAGCGCTTCCACGTTATGATGGAAGTTCTCCTTGTCTTCGAGGAGGTTCATAGTGTTACGTATGTCTAATAGTTTTCGTTGTATGTTTTCCCATCGTTTCTTTAAGTCATCTATACTTTCGGCGTGTCGCTTAGCCTCCTCTGCAAGAACAAACACGATGCCTATCAACATACACTTTACGTGAGAGGTACCCTTATTCCGCTCTATCGCATCTTTACTGTTTTCGGTATTTCGCGCACTGCTGTCCAGCTCCAGCGTTATAATGAGTAGTGTGCACTCACCCTGCAGGTCGGGGTCGGCGGCCAGGCGGCGCTGGATCTCCTCCACGTTGGCGAAGTCCGCGCGCTGCGCCTCCAGCTGCTGCTCCACGCGCTCCAGCGCCGCAGGAACCGCGCGCCGCGCACTGCTGTCCAGCTCCAGCGCGCGCGAGCACTGCGAGACACAACCATGTGAGTACGGAACAATCGAGTGAGTGGAAACAATTCAATTGGCTAGAAAAAATAAAAACATACTTCGTCGAGTGCTTTCTCGGCGTCGTCGGCCCAGGTGTCGAAGGCCTTGTACCCGAGCTGGAAGTCCTGGCGCTCGTCCGCCAGGCGCGGCTTCTTAGAGCCGCTGTGCGCCACCGAGCGAGCCGGCGCGGGCGGCGTGACGTCACTCGCCGACGTGTCCATCGCCGCGGACGACGAGTCCAGGTCGATGTCGAATCCCAAGTCTTTTATCTAAAGGAACAAGTAGTTAATTTTTGTTTTTGTGAGCTGTAACTATATCTCTGATTACTGCCACAATGGTCGTTACGACTGACGCTGGTGTCACGTTGTTAAAACACATATATAAAGCGTGGGAAGAGGCGCAAGATGCCATAGGAATGTTTTGTGACCTCTCCAAGGCATTTGATTACGTAATTCACGAAATCTTGCTCGTAAAACTAGAACATTACGGACTAGGTCAACTTGCACTCGATTTAGTGAAGTCTTAATTAAATGACAGATTGACTGAAGTTTAAATAAACGGTGTCAATTCAAGGGGCTTAAAAGTCAAAATGGGGGTACCACAAGGTTCAATATTGGGTCCGTTCCACTTTTTAGTATACATTAATCATCTACTCCATCTTTTCAAAAATCAACCACAAATGGTGTTATTTGCTGACGATACGTCTTAATTTGTAAGATAGATAAACGATCTACAAATCCTGACGACGTAAATAACGCCCTACAGCAGGTCCAAAATTGGTTAACTGCTAATAATTTTGTATTTAATGGGAAAAAAACGAAGTGTATCAGATTTGCTTTACCGAATGTCAAAAGTAATAATTGCGACATACGAGTAGTATTGAACAAAGAGAAAATTGAATTCGTCGAAGAAACGGGTTTCCTAGGAACCACGCTTGACTCAAGGCTACAATGGTCCACATCTCTTGCGGGATGGCCAAGTTCAGCAGTATATGCTGTCAGAAAAATCCGTCAATTTACTGATATATACCGCAAGGCTGGCTTATTTTAGTCTCTTTCATAGTATTGTTACGAGCTTGGGGTTCGTGACAATAAAAACAGCCGACGACCGAGCCGTGCCAACTGACCAGATATCGAGAAGTGTAGAATATTCTGGCATAGAAATGTCTAGAAGGTAGCGACTCTACTAGTTCTGCTACTCATGGCCTAGCGTCATCTATCGTCATCGAGTAGCAGAACTAGTAGAGTGACTACCACTAACTTAGAGTAACTAATGTCGATATGTACCCGGCATTCATTCTAGCGCGTATACTGCTAGCAAATCATCTTTGCCTCTCTTAAGTTAGGTGCTTGTGACGACCGCGCAGGTGCAATCGCGTAAAAGAGTGTTAGCGCGTAAAAATATTTTCGTTTTATATGTATTATATTATGTATGTTCTTAAATAGTGTTTTTTTCTACTCACTTGAATAAAGTTGTAGAAGCAGTTTGCGATTGTAAGATAGGTATGTAGAAGTGCATAAGAATGTAATAAGTATAGGTAATTGAAAGTGAGGGATTGTGTTCGCACCAAATAAATGAAAGCTAAATTTAAAGGTACATGCATCACTTGAAGTATAGCCAGCTAATTCGCTGTCGCGGGTTCAAGGTGGATCACAAACACAAACTCAGACACAAGCGGGGGCACAGCGCATTACCCAAACTAGTTCAATATAAAGTTTATTAGTCCATATAAAGTCTTTTAGTATTTACTCAGTCAATATCGCTCAAAATTTCCGAAACTCCTTCCATAAATCAATTTTTGGGGCCATTAAAGGCATTAATAAGAAGATAACAAAACAATTACAAAAACAACTAATTAAAAATAATTACAACGTGTAGCACTTCTGGCATCGACAGTCTTATTGCATTGAGCAAGCGAGACACGAGTGAGGTGTAGTAGTACTACCTATAGTATAAGGTCTATGACCCTATCCATATGAATGTATCTTCTATTAATATATTAACACATTTATACTCTTGCAGTCAGTAATTAAAGGTAATCGCTTGAGAACAGTTGTTTCAATAATTACACATCCCCACATGGCGACCCTTGCCATTTTTGGGGCGCGTGACGCGACTTCTATCTCGGCGTAGTGTTACGGCTCCAAAGCAAAGTAAATAAATTAAACTCTTTGTAATAAATTGGCGTGAAAATATTTGTGGATAATGGAACTTTCGTAATTAAAATGAATCAAGTACATTTAAAAAGTTAATTTAACGTCCGGAAATCAGTGAGAATGTGTCGTTCCAACGTAGGAAAGGAGACGGTCTTCGTGAACCAGAATTCTGCTGGTTCCAATAATGCACACGTTGAAGAATTGAAGGCACATATTTCGACGATCAGTATTATCCTCATAGTAATTTGCGTTTTACTGGGTCTTGGCATTATATATTTTGCGTGGAAGCAGTACAGGAATTGTCACCATTCCTGGATCAGGGACCAGATTTTGCAGAACAGCCTGCGACGATCGTTCAACCGTTCCAGAGCAATTCGCGGAGAAGCAAATCTTCCAATGACGTAGAAGTCGGAGTATTCATCATACTCATCTGGCAGCTGTGCGGTATCATTTATTTAGTGAAGTGCATACTAAGTGCGTCTCAAGTGCGTTGTGCGTATTATAGTGCGTAAGATGAATTCGCGAATCATCATATAAATAAAGAGACAATAAAATGATAATAGACATTAAGAATTAAAATAATGAACTCTAAGATAAATTAGCAGTTTAAGTTTGTTTTGAGTGATCGTATATCATCATGTATCATCTTACACGCTGTGTCCCCTACTACAGTAATTCACTGTGAGAATCGGGTATGTATTAAATGGTTTAATTAATATATATTACTTTTGCATGAGGGAATGGAAGATGAATTGTTACTTTGTTTAAATGATCTTATATCAATAAGGAAATATTTAATTAAAAAGGGAAAAACACGATTTAAGGGTAATATTGTTAAGAATAAATTATGTGAGGTTGAAACAATTTATGAGAAAAGTAAAGGATTAATAAAGCTATTATCTACAAAACCAGGAGTAAAATCAGAATTGTTAAAATCATTATCAGTTACGAAAAGCGAAATAGAATCGTGTTATTCGCAAATTAATGTTTTGTGCGCTGT
This sequence comes from Mamestra brassicae, assembly GCA_905163435.1. Taxonomy (NCBI): domain Eukaryota; kingdom Metazoa; phylum Arthropoda; class Insecta; order Lepidoptera; family Noctuidae; genus Mamestra; species Mamestra brassicae. The sequence goes on along the minus strand of LR991009.1, from coordinate 260,542 downwards.
AATTAAATCAGACTGTGATAGTGACAGTGATATTTCTGAAGCAAGTCCAAATTCAGAATCAATCATGGAGTTCGATTTAAAAACGGCATGTAGTTTTATTCCTGTAATGACCAATAACGAAAATAATATCAGAAGTATCATTGACTCTATAGAAATGTACGCAGACATGTTGTCGGAAACGGGGAAAAAGTTACTAATGACATTCGTTTTGAAAAGTAGATTATCAGAAAATGCAAAATTACGTATAACCAATAATTACACATCTGTGAACGATTTTGTCAGAGATTTACGTGTTGCACTTTTACCAAAAAAATCGTTTACTGCAATACAATCACGATTACAAAACGCAACGCAAGGCTGGCGTACAATTGATCAGTTTGGAACAGAATTAGAAAAGTTATTTACTAATCTGACCATATCGCAAGCAAATGGTAATTCTGATAGTTATTCCGTACTCAAGCCCATAAACGAAAAATTGGCAATTAAACGATTCGCAGATGGATTGAAGGATTCGAGACTAAGTACGATTATTGCTGCACGTAATTATGACAGTTTAAAGGACGCGATCCAGGCAGCGAAAGATGAAGAGTTGACTTCGACCAACGAAAATGTCATGCAGTTTTCACACCGCGGAAGAGGTAAGTTTCATAACAATAACAACAACTTTAGGAATGGCCGTGGTTCTCATAGTCAGCAGTTAAACCAACGCAGTCGAGGACATCATTATCAGCATAATTCAAATAATTTGAGAGGTAATTTTAGCCATAATTCAAATAACTTCGGCAGACGTGATTTCAATAACTCACGTGGGCGATCATCCCATAACTATCGTGGTAACGGACGTGGACGAGATTATCAAACTTCGAACGAGAATCGATCGAGTAATGAAACTCGTAGTAAAGGTCGTACCAATAGAATATTTTATTCCAGCAATGAACAAGATAAGAACGATAGTATGCCTACAACAAACGAAATGCAGTTTTTTCGATCTTAAACATAACATTTTAGCTTTGCAAGGTAAGGCAAAATTTTTAGCATTATACATAGGTAATAGGAAATATTATTGGTTAATAGATACCGGAGCATCTTTGTCCGTAATTAAAAAAGATGCGTTACCATACGATAGTGCAGTAATTAGAGATGAAACCATCATAAATGGTATTGGAGGTAAAATTAGTTCATCAGGGTTTGTTCAACTTAGCTTGACTCATCGTGATGACCAACACTTTGTTGACTTTAATATCAAGCTTCACGTTTTTGATAACATACCATTAAAGGCAGATGGAATATTAGGTTTAGATTTTCTTTGTCAGTACGCTTCAAATATAAACTTAGAAACTAATGTCATTAACCTATCTAATTATGGAAAGTATTATTCATTAGAACTAAGTGATGTCATAGATTACTCAGCTGAGGTGTTACATATCCCAGCACGAAGTGAGTCGATACATTATTTGCTATTAAATATTGAGAATATGAATGACTGTATTATCCATAGCGAACAGTTAGCGGAAAATGTTTTTCTAGCGGGATGTATTGGACGAATAAAAAATAATAGATTACCGGTAAAAATTTTGAACACTAACGAGCATGATATTTACCTACCAACTTTTCAACCACAGATATATTCAATTGAAGAGTTTCACTTATGCAATTTTAAATCAAACGCTAACAGTTTAGAACGAGCAAAGAACTTATTAAACATTTTAAATTTAAATCATTTAAAAATGGACGAACGGAAATCAATTGAAGAATTATGTTCCCCACACGAGTAAGCATCGAACTTATACGAGCGACTGAGATGCCACTACACGCGCCAGCTTCCGCAAGACTGCGCATGCGCGGTGTTATGATCGGTTGTAAAATAGACTACTGCGCTGCGAATTGTGACGAACTTCAGAGTGGCAAAGTTGTTTGACACTTAGTATAACAGTATCATGTTTTTTTTTTTTTTTTGACGATGACCACTGGCTGGCTGGCTGGTTACTGCTTAACCGGACTATCCTGTGGTGGCCTTAAATGACTCTAAGGCCCCCAGCCAGGGCTTACAAACTAAATTAAAAACTACATGACCGCTCGCTAAGGGCATCCCCTGTGGGATACGTACCTCGGCTTAGCGGGGTCATTTTGGGAGGACAACAAAAGACAGGCTGGGTCGTAATTATTTAGGGAGTTTAGAATTACTAGCTCAGCGACACGGGCTGGCTCGGTAAACAAAGGTCGGGGAGGGATTTTACTGAGTGATCGCGACGGACCTCGAGGCGAGGCTGGGTTACGTAACGCGGACTGTGTTTGTAGTTCGAAACTTTCGGTTTTCCCTACTGTTTCCCTACATCTGGACATCTACATAATGACATCGGACTCGATGGTATGCCGCTAGCGGCGAAACCTACTAGACTGAGAGAATGTGATGGCATAAGCAGGGCTTAAGCCGGTTGGGTTGAAAGTGGAGAGCCCTATCCGGAGGACTTTCGGATTGAATCAGTATCATGTCTTACGATATCTTATTATGGGGACGAGCTACAGACATCGAGTCTATATTTATTCTGCAGAAAAGAGCCTCCAGCTGTATATAACAAGAGCCTCACCCGCTGCGCCTGCACGTCCAGTATCATGAGCAGCGCGTCCAGGCGGTCGTGCAGCGCCTCCGCGCGGTCCAGCAGCGCCGGCTCGGGCGCACCGCACTGCTGCGCCAGCTCGCTGGTGGCCTCCAGCTGTATATAACAAGAGCCTCACCCGCTGCGCCTGCACGTCCAGTATCATGAGCAGCGCGTCCAGGCGGTCGTGCAGCGCCTCCGCGCGGTCCAGCAGCGCCGGCTCGGGCGCACCGCACTGCTGCGCCAGCTCGCTGGTGGCCTCCAGCTGCGCGGCTGCAGAGCGCTGGCGCGACATGAGCTCGCGCTTCAAGCGCTGCAGCGCCGCCACGCGCTGCAGCACGGCGCCCACTTCGCTGGCGGGGTTTGCTTCCATCTGCTTCAGCTCCGTCTCGTAGTTGTCGGCCGCCTGCAGCAGCTCGGCGTGCTGCGTGTCCAGCGCCGCCCAGCGCGCCTGCAGGTCACGCAGGCGCTGTAGCTGCTGCATCGTCCACTGGCACGTGTGCGACCAGCGCTCGCTCAGAGCGGTCAGCTCGTCCTCGATTTCGGTCACGGCTGAGAAATAACACAATGACAAAATGAATGGTGGGTTTAACGTTTGATTAATTAAGGTTTTGTGTGGCTATAATGAATAGTGATGTTTGTCAGCGAATCGTCAAGCAAGAGGAGTATGTAAGGCGTGAGTTGAATGTGTGAGTGCGGAGGCGTACAGTTGTCCTGCGCGTCGTCGTCCACCACGACCACGCAGTCGGCCAGCGCGTCCACGGTGGGCTGCTGCGCGCGCAGGTCGGCGTGCAGCGCGCTGACGGCCGCCAGCTGTGCCTGGATGTGCGCCGACGAGCCGCGCAGCGCGCCCATGCGGGAGATACGGTCTTCAGTCTTCGTTAGCCATTGTCTGCAAACACATCACACGAGGTGTAAAAATAATAAATTGATAGCATTTTTTTTCGCTCTCTGAAACTTTCTTATTCATGGCAGAGGTGTGTGTGCTAAATTTCATCCAAATCCGGTCAGCCGTTATTAAGATCAGCGCGCACAGACGTACAGAAAATTTATTTACTTATTTTCAAGATTAAAAACTAAACCTAAACTAATTAAAAACTCTAAGTACTAAAGTAGTGTATGAAACTGCGCATTATTAAATGGTTGAAAGGTAATTTTACTACCAAAATCGTTTTTGGTTATTAAATAATGAAACCATTTTTAGGGTTCCGAAAATCCGTAGGAAATGGAACCCTTAGGATCACTCGGGTGTCTGTCGGTCCGTCTGTCACAGCCAATTTTGACCGATTCTGTTAAAATTTCGTACACATATGAACTTCTGTGACCCGAACGCGGACGCGTTACGTAAATAAGAAAATTTGAGTACGAGGGGTCACTTTTGGGGCACAAACAAGATAATTATTAAACTGCTTATTGTGAGGTATTGCGGTTTTAATAATATTTTTTCATAATTTTAAATAAATAATATACAATAGTTTTAAAGTGATTCAAGAAACTAGAGCAATGAACACCGGGGGGTGTTCATTGCTCTAGTTTCCCCCTTTATCTCTGGAACTACTAGGCCAATTTTTTTTTTTTTAAATGCATGTCATGTAATACGTCTTTACCTATAAAATTAAAGTCTAGTGTTAAAGTAACATGTTACAAAAATTAAATTTGTTTGGAACCCTTTGCACGCGAATGTGTTTTTTTCATATGGTCAAAATAAAAATGAATCCTTAAATGCGAAGACTCGGACAAGCTCCGTTTCTACATTATCTGTAGCGCAACCTTTGCAGAATGGCAGCACAGCCAAAGCGTCGCATTGGTTGATGTTATTTTATTAAGATTTGTGTTATTCATGAGATTAGATAAAATAGTTTATGAAACTGCACATGAATAGGTATTTAAATATACATGTGACTTTATAAACTAAAAATCATATTTTACTATATGACACTATCATGAATTACAGGGCTTTTCATAACGACCGCTCGAACTTTGAAATAAAACAAATTGTTTATGATATTGCCACAATTTTTATTTTATTTTAAAGAACATTTGATGACATTATGTATGGAACATAATTTCAGCCAAATGGCCGCCGCGACACCGCTGAAGGAGGTGTATATCCTGCTGGACCAATTTTGGACGATATTTTCGCATAAATGGGGCACAATTTCATGAAGAACGCGAGGAATGGTGGCCTTCAGGGTAGCAATTGTATGTGGCTTGTCAGCATAGACTTGAAATTTCACGTAGTCCCACAGAAAGTGAACGAGCGTCCACACGATCACACCACACGATCTCAGTGGCCTGTAGGCTATAGCTAAGGTACATGCCTAATATACTCATACATAAATACATACACAAATAAAATAACTCATACATAATATCTATACCACATACATACTACATACATAAATACACGCATAATAATATTAGCTATAACATAAATACTTTACACCCGTGCGTACCCACCCTAATGTTTCCGCACGTTTGTACCCACCCTTAGCTATACCTAGAGTCCAGCCGCTAGCGCAGCCCGGCGCACACTGGTCCCAAATTAAAAAAAAGTGGACATTGATAGTAGACCGCTGATATTTTTTTTTATTGTTGATACAATGATAACAGATAAGGCAAAAAAATATTATTGTCCTACTTCAAATACTTTTCTGTAAAAAAAATATTTCTTTTTTTTTTGTATGGGAGCGATTACATTTTACTCAATTTCTCAAAAACTTTAAGCGATGTCGAGATGGCAATCACATATGTTAGAAAACTAATAATTCTGAGTATTTGACTCGAAGAAACTTATTGCTTATCTCTGCGTACTTTCGAGATAATAGTGACAGAAAATAACAATTTTTTTTAATGTTAATTGTTTGCGTTTTTTTTAATCATAGCCTTACTTTAGCACATAATTATAATGTATGCGTAATGTCAAATAAATAAAAAGAGACTTCTCTGTAAAAGAGGTTATGGGGGCTCACTAATGACTGAAAAGCTATGACCTTTCTGATGGAGTACTTTCATCAGTTCTAAAAAACAATCAAAATGAAGACAAATAAAGCTGCAAACATAAAGTTGAATATGTTCACAAACGATTCTGAAAAAATATTATGGTGAAAGATTAATATTTGGGTCTATATTCTCTTGAGAAATCTCTATTTCCTCGTTTTCCAACGAAAGCAATTCATTGTTCAAGATCAAAGCACTAGCCTCTGGAAACAACTGTTTATGTAAACGAGCAAACTTTGGTTTGATATGGCTGATGTAAGGATCTGAGCTAATTAGAAAGCTGTGGATAATGTCTAAATTAGTCTGAACTCTACCGATTTTTCTTGTATGTGCCATTCTAACATTCCGGAAATCTTTATTCCTCGCTTCGGAAGCTTCTTCGGAAAGCATGCCTATCGGAATAAAGGAGAAATTTTCACAAATATCAGCACCGTGTATCAACAATTTATGGACACTTGAAGGCATGTAATACCATGGATATAAGTTTACATACAGCATTGCTGTTTCTTTACAATATTCCCTAAACAAGTTGGTATTAATAAGTTGACCAGATGAAATTGTTTGTAAAATGACTGCAAATCTCTTGATTAAATCAGGGTGGATTCCCGTTATTTCAGCAGATACTTCATAATTTTCAAAAAACCTTCTTGCCGTGTTACCGTCATTGGTTGTACCATATCCCTGTTTTACTATGTCAATTAACAAACCAGTTCTTTCCCGGAATTCTTCTTGTGTCAAATTCTTTTTAATTTCTTTTAACAATTTATCTTCTTTTCGTGCAGCCCACTTTTTGAAGTCTAAGTTGTACGAAATGTGTAAAATACATTCCATACATCTTATCCACATATGAAGCGAAGACAGACCATATTTATACATATCTTCTCTGATGAGTCTTTTGGATACAAAGTCCAAGTCATTCATTTTGCTAGGTAGGGTATTGCAAATATTACAAACAGCTGCAGAAGAAGTATTGGAAATCACAGTAGAAATTTTCCCATCAATCATAGTCATGTACAAAGCATGTTTAATATCAAAATTATCTACAATTGTGGGATCAAGATTACGAATTTCTTCCTCTAAGGATGCACTTTCCTTCTTTATCAATTCATTTGTTTCTTTTGCAAATATAAAGCCAATTGGACGACAATAGTTTGTTGAAGAGGGAGCAGGATTTTGCCACAAGATAGTACCACTCTCTTCTTCCAAACGAAGCGGAACCAAACTAATCATGAAAACTGAAGAATCGTCAATTTTAGTGTCGTCGGAGTGTGACTTTTGTTTATAATTACTTTGAGAAGATGCCCCGTCAAAACCCCATTTGCTTATTAGTTTTAGCGATTTTTTGTCGGCAGAGTTGTGCTGAATTGTTTTTAATATCCTATTGGTTGTCAAATCTAGAAGCGATTGAAGTCTTATCTTAGCATCAGATTCATTTACAGTTATGTCTGACTCTGGAGGATAACAAGTTTTTTTAGCTTCCAGGAGCTTTTGATAGGATGGAAGACCATACATTTTCTCTGAAGCAAGAATAGTTCTTAAATTTCGATATTGCCATTTTGACAAATTTGTTGAGGTGTAAAGCGCTAACGTTTTATCATCTGGTAAACACGGTTTGTCAGTCTTTTTAGCGAATAGTACATCATGTACCATCTCACATTTTTCCTTGTTTTGGCTGAGTTCGTTTAATATAGCTGCTAATTTTGTTTTTTTAGACTCTTTTAATTTGGCACATAAAGCATAAACTAATTCCTCCTCTGTGTGATCTAGAAGTGTTAGAGAACGCCTTTTCTTCTGTTTATCAGATATATCAACAAATGGTTTTTTACTTGTACCACAACTTAATTGATGAGTATCCACTTGCGTTTCGAAATTTGGAATTACTTCCTCGGCAACTTTAAAAATGCTGCTTAAATCGATATTTTGACATTTTGGCCAAACTATTTGGGATTGTAACCAGTCTGAATTTTTGTTAAGAAAGGTCTTTTGAGCTCTACTGGAAGCAGACCATCTTTTTGAGATATTACTTGAAAAATTACGACAAAATAATTTAATATTACTCAAATCTTCGGAAGACAATTCAACACCAATACGTTCAATAAGGGCATTAAATAAAAATTCGACATTTTTAAAACCACCTCCTGATTTAAGAACAACGTATAAGTCTAAGTTGGTGACAAATGCGGACATATTATAATTTTAAGGAAAATTGAAAACAAATTAGAATCAAAGATATCAAAGACAAAGTGACTTTGATTTTAACAAAAAAAATTACGAAAACAAATTCGACGAAAGAAAGACAAACAAAAATTATTTGATTTTAAAATCCAAAGATTCAAAATACAACAATAACAAAACGAACAAACAACAAGCATTTCTTCAAGCGCACAGAAAAAATAAGGACACGTCTTATTGCAACCACATTTAGTTGTACACTGAGGTGTACGCGCGCGATTCGTGACCGTATTACGTTACGTCATGAGAGGCGGCCATCTTGTTATCCCGGCAAACTCGCGTCGAAGCTCCATTTTGCTGGCCAGCGGACCTATTGTGATATGAGTAAGGCTATGATTAAAAAAAAGCAAACAATTAACATTAAAAAAAATTGTTATTTTCTGTCACTATTATCTCGAAAGTACGCAGAGATAAGCAATAAGTTTCTTCGAGCCAAATACTCAGAATTATTAGTTTTCTAACATATGTGATTGCCATCTCGACATCGCTTAAAGTTTTTGAGAAATTGAGTAAAATGTAATCGCTCCCATACAAAAAAAAAAGAAATATTTTTTTTATAGAAAAGTATTTGAAGTAGGACAATAATATTTTTTTGCCTTATCTGTTATCATTGTATCAACAATAAAAAAAAATATCAGCGGTCTACTATCAATGTCCACTTTTTTTTAATTTGGGACCAGTGTGCGGCGCCCGTTTGCCCAAAGTACCTACCGCGCGCCGCCTCCACCCCGCGCGCCTCGGCTCCCCTCGCCAGTCCGCGTCCAAGAACGATCGCGCACGCATCGTAGATTTTATACTCGCGAAACTCATTGCTAATTATTGTATAAGAGTTCATTCTTGTTATCTGTTATATAAATAAACATTATTTATATCATTAGTGCGTAGTGTTTTACTCCAAGCAGACTTAAAGTCCTAACACTATAGACACTACAGGCCAAATGATTTCACGCGAGATGACGAAGCCCTCGAACTTCTTAACCAATAAATTTAATGTTTGATAATAAATTTGTTTGTAAACCATTTCTACGTGTTGTTGAAGCGTGTAGTGTTCTATGGTGAAATGTCACGAATAAATATATATTCCCGCCAAATTTGACAGCCATCGCTTATACAAGATGGCCGCTATGAACTGTCAAAGTTCAAGCGTCCTTATTGAAAAACCCTGTCCTTTTATTTTTTAATGATTTAAAATAAAATAAGGATGAGCGATATCAGTGTACGTGTATACGTGTGACGCGGACGGTATGCACTGTGCACTGACCGGAAGGCGGCGAGGTGGTGGTGCTGCTGCTGCATGAGCGCGGCGTGCACGTCGGCCTGCGTGGCCAGCGCGGCGCGGCGCAGCGCCTCCCAGCGCGTGTTGAGCAGGCGCAGCTGCAGCCGCACCTCGGCCGCCTCGTCGCGCGTGAGCCCCGCGTCGCCCAGCAGGCGCGCGCCCAGCTCCAGCACGTCGCCCACGCGCGCCTGCTGCTCCGCCAGCCCGGTCAGCAGCGCCTCGTGCGCGTGGAAGTGCGCCTTCAGCGCCGCCAGCGACGTGCCGGCCGCCTGCGCCGCCTGCGTGGCGCCGCCCAGGCGCTCCTCCGCCTCCAGCAGCCAGGCCAGCACCTCCTCGAAGGCGCCGTAGTAGCCGCCCAGCTCGGCCGAGCCCGTGGTGGCCGTCGACAGCGGCCGCGACGACACCTGCTGCACTCCCACACACACCTTATTATTGTGTTCGATCGCTTGAGCCGTATCGTTACTATTTTGAAGCACCGGAACGGATTTAGATTAAACTTGACCATACTATAGCTTCATCAGAATAACACATAAGCAAAAGCGATATTTGAAAAAAACAGATATTTGGTATAATTTCTGACATCGCACAGTGTTTTATGAAGCCCATTTTTCAGACATCACATTTTTACTACAAAAACTGATAGAAATAATAATTTAAATGCGAGATTTCGTATCGCCATTTAGCTACCAAGTATAGTTTTTGAGTACTATTTTTTTATATTAAGAAAAAAAATAATTAAGCTTAAACTAAGCATGATACGAAATAATGATGTAAGGTACATAATTCAGAGTACAAATGAACCTCGTAACTTTGTTAGATCCGGTTACCTACATACGAGTTTTTTGGTTTTTAGTTTTTTAAAAAATTCCCCCATATTGGGAAAAGTTATTTATACTAAAATTATTCTGTTAACTGGAAGTTAACAAAATAATCTCAGACCAACACACCACATTATTATGACATCCCAAATCCATGAAACTTATTCAGCGATGTAATGAGTAGAGAATTTTCGATTTTCAAAAAAGTATTACTCAAAAACTGGACTTGGTAGCTAAATGACGATACGAAATCTCGCATAAAAATGATTATTTCCATCAGTTTTTCTAATAAAAATGTGATGTCTGAAAAATGGGCTTCATAAAACACTGTGCATCGCAATGAGCGAATTTGTAAACAAAAGCTATTAAATAAGCAAATGAAGACCTCGGGCGGCTGCGTGGCGACGGGCGTGCCGGGCTCGGAGCCCACGCTGTCCAGGTCGGCCACGTCCTCGCGCGCGTGCGGCAGCGATTGGAACAGGCACATCACGTACATCATGATGGACTTCTTGTCCGGGTTCGGTGTGTTCACGTCTGCAACAGAACACACAACTCGCTGCAGTCTCAGAAGGGTGTATCTGTGACTTGTTCTTCTTTCATGACTTTTGTTCAGAGGGCCTCGTGCTGGTTTTTTAACGTATTGGATCGCGTTGACGTAAACGTTCGCTTATGTCAAATTGTATGAAAAAAAGGTTTTCCGTTATTGTCACCAGACGGCGCATATTCAGTTTCAATACAAAGTGACGTTTAGAGCGCTTGCGCACTACGTCCAGTCCGAATCCGATCAGTATCGGTGGAAAGACGGTCCGGCCGTACGGTAGTCGTAGAACAATTTGTTTGGCAGCTTACGCACTACACCCAATTTCCGTCATCCGATTTCTCTCCGTCATCCGAGAATCTTCATTTCGAATAAGATTATTGACGGACCGAAGTGGCCATAGTGTTATTTGTTGCGCACTACGTCCGAACCGAATCCGAGCTGCGTCCGAGAAAAGAGGCAGAGGGGCCGATGTTTTTGCGTAAATTGAAAATAGACCCTGTTTATGGGACAAATCTATAGACGACTACAAAAACACAATATCGACAAAGAATGCATGGACCAAGAGCAATAACATATAGTGGCGTGGCGCGCTCTGTAGCGGCTCCGCGGAAAATGACGTCTGGATCACGGATTTGGATCGGAAGTAGTGCGTAAGCAATATCCGGGTTCGGTCCGAGTTTTCTCGAATAGTATTTTGATCGGATTCGGATCGTACGTAGTGCGCAACCGCTCTTACGCTAACGCGATCGAGAACGTTAAAAAACTCGAGTTGGGCGACAAATGCTAACAATACGCGGCTCTTGCGGGCGACACAATATTACCTTCCGGGTCGAGCAGGCGGTCGATGGCGAGGTGGTCGTGCGCGACGCTGAAGGCGTGCTCCAGGCGCGCGTGCGGCGCGCGCGCCAGCACGGCGGCGTAGTCGAACAGCTGCGGCCGCCAGCGGTGCAGCAGCGCGTTGAAGGCCAGTCCGTCCGCCCACGACGTCGTGAAGTTCTTCACGTTCACGCCCGTGTAGTTCTGCACACAACACATCGGTCACACGTCTGCAGTCACACAGAGGCAGCCCAGCTCAAAGCGCGGCACGTACCTGCGTGTGCGTGCGACACCACGCCAGCAGCGTCTTCTCCAGGTTGGTCTGCTGCAGCTCCGACATCAGCTCCTTCAAGTGGTAGTGCACCTGCCAGTGCAGGATGATGCTCCACACCAGCCCTGCAACGTAACACAACATATTTACGTGGAAAGCGAAAGTAGATACTCGCCGAGTTGCCACAACCAGCTTCTCGGCACTTCACGGCGGCACGGCCATTGCAGCCAAATGTGACTCTCGGCCAACTGGAATGTTTGATTTTATCATGGATTGCTGTTGAAAGTGGCATAACATCAAAATGGGGTGCTCTATCGCTGGGGCCGGCGCGGCGTGTAGATGCTCAATGATGAGCTGCCAGGGTTGCGGAACTGTTCGAAAGAGTTACCGCAGCCCTAGAACGCAAGTAGTGTTTGAAGGAACAGGGTAGGTTTTAGTCAGTTAGAGTCTGCCACTCCCTACCGCGCCACCCAGAGCAGGAGTCATATAAAAGGCTCAACACTAAGAAGGTCGTTACATAAATACCTAGCGTGAGCTTGGGATTGGCGTCGACGATGTCGTTGGAGCTGATGTTGACAAGCTTGACGCCGTTCTGCTCCAACACGTGTAGCGCCGTGTTCACGTTGTTGATGTGGTGCACGCGCATGCGCCCTCGCTCGCGTTTCTGCAACATGACACGCAACACACGTCGGGGTTTACAAAAATCCACGTAGAACGGAAGCTTTCATTACGCTTATATCGACTTTTTTAACATGTTACTTTAAATCCACACACTTCTTATGTTTTCCTATAATCTATGGGTTTAATTAGCTAGGTTTTTTTTCTGGTTTCAAGTTTCGGAGATAAGAGGGACTGGTCAATTTTTATTTAATTAAATTTTTTCACTAACTTCGAAATGGAATATTTTAAAATCATGGTAAAAATATTTTTCTAATTTGTCCCCCGAAAAGTGACCCCATTTTCTAAATGTATTTATTTTCGTTACGCGACCGTGTTTGGTTCACAGAAGTTCATAATATGTGTACCAAATTTGGAGGTACGGAACCCTGAAAAAATTTTTTTAGAATATTTCTGTCATGGCTGGACCGATTTTGACGGGACTCTTTACTGGCAATACCCGATTTTATAAAGAGTAGGTAACCTGGGCTTTTATTTCAGAAAAGGGTTAGGGTTCCGTTTAAGAAAATTTAATCCTATGAAAATACTTTTGAGGCGGGCGAAGCCGCGGGTAAAAGCTAGTTGTAGCTAAGGTCACTTTATAGCTGTACTTGCGCTTCGCCTCGCGTCTCTTTATACATTACTACAAAATACAAATATGTGTCAAATATCAATGAAAAAATAAACTTGACGTTTGCAGCAGCTGTTAAAAATAGTTAAAATATACATTTGATTGAAGAACACACATGATGAGATGAGAGCACGCGCGACGTAAGGAGCGGCTCATTATGGTAATTCATTCATTATATACAGAACTCGGTCCTGCAGACATTGTGACAGACATACATAGACAGTTACACAAAGTTGTGACGAGGCCGGCACAAAGTTAATTTGCACAAAGCTAACTGTAAGTGAAAGTTGACACATAAAAGGAAGTGCAGCAGTTAGCAAGTGTCAGCCGGCTGCCCTGGCTGCCCTGGCTGCCCTGGCTGCCCCGGCTGGAGGCTTCAGTTTTGTACTGAGGCAAGACCGGTGGAGCAAACGACAGCCTCCTAGGCTGACCAGCGAGGGCCGGGCACTCATTGAAAATAAATAGCATCAGTAAGACGTGAGCGGCGAGGACGTCACGCGTCGTCAGCAGTGCTTACATATTGCTGCGCGGTGAGGATCTCCAGCAGCGACAGCAGGATCTCACCGTCCCGCAGGTCCAGGAACAGGTCCTCCACCAGCGGCTTGTCGTTCTGCAACACAACACACAGTCTTTCAGTGTCGTTTCATTCTACACTGAGGTCAGTGGGTCGTCTAAAGGGCGGTTCTGATTGCGTACCCCGGGTATGCCAAATACTACACTCTTACACTATACTCTTAAGTATTCCTACCTTCTCAAAACATGTATTTCTCAATTCCCGTGTAGACTCATAGTTAGGCACATTGACATTACATTCGAGTGTTGATACCTGACACAGGCTGACACTGGGAATAGAAAGTATTAACAACACGCTAACTGTGCCCTGCCCGGGTTCCTGCACAGTGCAACAGTTTCAATATACTAAATTAGTATCAGCTGAGCGAGTGCTGGGTGGCGTGCAGCACCTCCGCCATATTATATAATTCGGGCTGCAAACAGTATCGCTCAGCGAGTGTCGGGAATTGACCCTAATTACTTCGTGCACACAATTAGTGAGCGGCTCGGACCGCTGCCGCGCTGTGCTTGAACACGAGCAGGCTACACTAGTACACAAGTGCACCCTCTGCACTTGTTAACCTCCTCGCTTTAATTGTAACCAAAACATTAAACTTTCTATACTGCCAATTATGCGAGTAGTGTTGTATTTATTGGTTGTTACAGCACGGAGCGGCAGCGGGTGCAGGCCAGGCACTCTGCCCGCTAGAAGTTGTACGAGTGTGTACATAGTACACACTAGCCCGTCATACTACGATCGATTTATTGGGCTGCCAATTTCTCCATTAAAAATAGCCATAGCCATTGAGTCATTGACACATGAAACAGTTTAGTGAATCAGATCGCCCAGCGGTCAGGCACGACCAATGTCCAGTGTCCACCAACACCGCTCACGATGCTTTGAAAGAGTCTCTTCAATAGTAATCAACTAGAATGTACGTGTATCAATACTCATTGCTTCAATAAAGCGGGCGCGCGTCGGTAATCGACAACAAAACAATTTAGTTGATCAAGTGTCTATTATGTGCCCAAGACAGGCCCGGACTGGCCATATAGCAAGTTGGGCAAATGCCCGATGGGCCGGACACCCGGTGGGCCGGTCTGGCCGATTGGCGATCGACTTTCTTTTGCTATTAAAAAACAAAAACATCAATTAGAGTAACGACCTCTACCGTCAAGTCGAGAACCTAATTCAACATTATCGTTGGGCTCTAGTAATATCCTTGCTTTCTAAAAATGGCGCTCGCCACTGTCAATAGGCAAGACTCATCAAGTCATCACACACACGCACAGGTGACGGACAGTGTCACTACGGATTTTTTTTATTCGAATTTTTTCTTCATGAAAATCGCAGCCTAGCATTACATAAGGTAACTCCATACATTCCGTTTAAACAGAAAGGAACACCGGGTAAGTGCGTGTCGGCCAAGCGCAGTGTAGGGTTCCGTAGTTGCACGTCAAAATTTCTAACTTGAATGGTGCTTTTTGTTTGATTCTATGAATGTATTAATTAAGTTCACGGTTTAACGGTTGAAAACGGGCCCTCATAGAACGATGGTAACTGAAGAGGAATTAGTTCGAAATTTTCCTTCTCCAAGTACATTTTAAAGGTTGGTCGACTATTACTCGTTAACTTGTAAAACCTACTTTGCCGTGATAGTTTTCTTAAATTCGTAATATAAGCTTCTACCATGATTTTTTTCACATCTTCACAAACAACCGTTTAGCTAGCAGACGAGGGAGACACTTTCTAACAAAACTTTGCACAGCTTAAGATCCCGCAAACGGATACTTGGATGGAAAAATTATTTTAGCAGACCCTCAATATTTTTAAACGAACTATCCACACTATGGAATAGACGATAAAAAAATGTATCGCAACTTTACGTGTAGTAACGTAACACGTAAAGTGGCGATGATTATTTTGCCCTAAAACAACATGACTAGGTACCAAAAATATTGAGATTAATAAAAAAAGTTTTCAAAAATTGTTTTATTTTAATTATATCTTACCCTCGTAATTTCTTATTCAGTTGGAGTTACGGATACACTTATGTTTATCCGACTAAAGTAAAAAAATACAATATAAAAATACTCTCCTCGAAAACATAAAGTTAAGTTCTATGATTTAAAAAATATAATTATAATTTACTAGTAGTTCGTCTTTTTCTTGAGAGTGGAGGGCCGACCGTCTCTAAAATGGCCGGGTCGATTTCCAGTCCGGCACTGGCCCAAGTCCTACAGTTTAATTACCAGTCCGATGCCTTTATGAGTTATGCAAACTAAGTAGTACACGCTTACAACTGAGCATTACAAGGTCGGTACTAGTGACGTTACGAATGTTGGATTTTTCACATTCACGAATGCGAATGCGAATTTAACTTTCAAATAAAATGCGCGCAAAATGTTAGAGGTTTGACATTTCGTGTCGGCCCTGTTTAAACCGTACCGAGTCGAACATGGCTGAGCCGATACAGCACGTTTTACTATGTTTGTAATGAGGTTAAATAAAAAGTTTAATTAAAGTCAAACATTTTGGATTTCAGAAGTTTAATTTTGTTTAGAAATGTTTTGTTTTCTGTAAAAATGAAAACTTTATTTAAAAGTAGTAGTTATAATCTGTTGAATAAGTAGTTTTTACCAAAGATATCTATTATAATTAAGAATTTGATTTTTTTAAATGTAAGGAAGGACATTATGTTGTTTTTTGAGTTTAGTTGTCATCGTTTCTTGCGAATACGAATGCGAATGTAGAAAAATATTCGAATATTTTTCTTTTCGAACGATTCGAACAACACTAGTCAGTACAGTGTACACTTGTACACTTACAGTGCTTACCTTCACTAGCTGCGAGTTGATCCATTTTGTGAATGTTTTCTTTTGGACGTCTTCTCGTTCATCTGAAACAAACACACGCATAATTTAATAACTTCACTTTTAAGAAACTTAAGTGCGCGTTTTTCAATGTAAAAATTTTGAATTTCCTCAAGTGAAAACTGACTTAAGTTAATATAACGTCAAATTGAAACAAGTAACGATGTCGTGTCACGAACACATGGCGTGCGGGAACCGGTCACCCGAGCAACGTGTAATACTGATGACGTACGATCAGTGCGGTTCGCCGGGCGACCAGCGCCGGGCCTCAGGAAGGCCTCGCAGGTCTTGAGCAGCGTGAGCATGGCGCCCCAGCCCTGCGCCAGCCACGCCACCAGCAAGCTCCACAACGCGACCACTATGCTCATCAACACTACGGACGGGCGGAACTATCCATTGTGCACAGGCGTGCTAGTTGTGTTCCCGAGTCCCGCGAGCCGACTGAAAACTATACTAACTGAAAAATACATTATGGCATCGATGAGGTCCCGTTATCCTCGCTCCAGCGCACTTTATAGTCGCTTTGTTTGTGGCGGTCGTCGCATCATGAGATGTATCGCAGTGCCACCGCGACCTTCGATCATTTGCGCCGCCACTGACGCGCGACGCGAACCTCTAGCTTGAGATTCATATGCATTTCATACCATTAGCTAATAAACTTGTTGGTAGTTATATTTTTGAGCCGTTTAGGGTTGAAACTCTCGGGTCTTGGGGTCCGAGTGCACATAACTTGTTTAAAGATCTCTCAAGTCGCTTAGTTGACACTTCACGTGACCCAAGGGCTGGCTTTTACCTTGGTCAAAGAATAAGCATTGCCATACAACGTGGCAATGCCGCCAGTCTTTTGGGTACACTTCTATAGTAGGCGCCAGATAAATGTGGAATAAAGTACATTGACCTTTCCCTAATAACTGTTCATAGGTACCTGAACAATTAAATATGAATCGTTTTTCATTATTAGACAATGTTAAGGATCACGAGAGATGATGATTCGGGACAGCTTTGTGTCATTAATTCCGTTTTTCAAATTAAAAATGTCAATAATTGTAGGTGGGTCAATGACCGTTATTCCACGATTATCTGGCGCCTACTATAGTCGACAGCGATGCGGATGAATTTTTTGACGCCATATTTTAGGGTTAATTTAGTTAGGAGTTTTTATTTTTATTTCGAGTGTATATAGTTAGTTAAGTATTTATTTAATAAAAAATAATTAGCTAAATGGATAAAGTGAGGAATGAGTTCATTAGAGGTAGCTTAAAAGTGGCGTCAGTAACGGAAAAGTTGAAAGGGAACCGCTTATCTTGGTATGGTCATGTGAAGAGGAGGGATGGAATGCACGTAACTAAAAGAGTTATGAATATAAATGTGGATGGATGGACAGGGAGAGGGAGGCCAAAGAAAAGATGGATGGATTGTATTAGGAGTGATATGGAAGAAAAGGGAGTTAGTGCTAACGTGACGGTTGACAGGACGGAATGGAAGAAAAAACGTGTTGCGCCGACCCCAAGTAACATAGGATAAGGGCAGGAAGATGATGAGCTACTCTTGATACAGTTACACTGGGCATATCGCGCTCATGGGTCTACTAAGCTTCCACTTGCACTCGTACGAATACCACTTGTGGTGGCCCACTCAACGTGTCAACTGTGAATAAGTGTACAAAGGGCATGAGCGCTTGATGAACATCGTCACAGACAAGATACAATCACAACGTAGTCATAATACAGTTTACTTTCACATGCCTACTAATGAAAGCAGAAGTGTCATTTGCGAGATTATGACATCCCGCAACTTGAGCTTACTTCTTCGTTTTTTACTGGCGATGGCGGCCGTACGTAACTGTTTTTTACCAATACAGTATTATAAAACAACGTCGTGGCTAGGAATTATTCCGATCTGTCACTCTGCTTTGTCCCCGTAGGGGGGCAGATATTTAAAACTTTAAGTTTATTATGAGTAAATTTAAAAGTTTTCATTTGTAACTAGGTTATATGAGGTCAAATCAGAAGACTGATTGAAATCTGCAGTGAATATTACGCTAAAGAGTTTGTTTGTTTGGACGCGCTAATTTCAGGATCTACCAGTCAGATTTAGATTTTTTTTGTGTATGATATCCCCATTCACGAGGAAGGCTATAAGCTATACGAGAAAGGGAAAAAACGGGATATGCGCGAACGAAGTCGCGGGCAAAAGCTAATTTCAAATAAAATAGTACAATCCGTGTTTGTAATATCTGTGCCCCTTTTTTTTAAGGATGGGAAATATTTAAATGACTTCTTCCGCTCTGGATGAAGCGGAAGAGCGTCTCTAACTCTTACTGGCCAAAACCCATCCATGTTCCTTCTAAAGCCCTTTGCGTTCCAGGGCCGCGGTGGCTCTTTCGAACAACTTCCTGTACCCTGACAGGCTCTGGCCCTAGCTATGCTGACATCTCTTTGAGGCACGCGTGGAACACAACGCGCCCTCGACCCGGGCCTGGTGGTGATCGAAGAGCGAGCCACCCAATGCTCTGATCTGATCTGTCTCCCTAAGGGGATAAAGCAGGGTGACAGATCGGAAAAAATAGTGGCTAGTGTGTCCATGACGGCAATTGATCAGCGATATTCAGGGACACTGCAAGTCTTACGAGAGCCTCGAACACCGACGTACCTAAGCATATAAGATGACGTAAGATTTAATTTAACCCACGGTGTCAAAGTTATGAGAGCGTGGGTTAAATTAAATCTTACGTCGTCATAACCCAAGGTGGTTTACCGGATGTCACCAAACATGCTATTGCAACAGTCCTGATAATTTGTGGGAAGGGGGAACAAATCGGAAGGCACCCGCCGGAACCCGCCTGTTCAGTACCAAACTTTATCTACAAGAGCCCCTTATCGTACCATTGACCCTGTTGACAAATTGTTCCAAATCATCGAGATAGCTCTCATCTAAAGGTCTCGGACAACGTCAAGTCAGTACAATACCACACTATAATATTATAGTCGGGTACGTCTCGGACTCGCGGTGCCGCCAACAATTTATATCGTCTTACATCATAATAATATGCATCTTGTTATTCTGCGCAAGTTTTTGTGTCCAAATACTTGAATTCAGGTGATTTTTGCTGAGTGTCGACTGTCGAGTCACTCACTAACTTTTTAGTTTGTTTAGTATTTCAAGCGAGTCTTATCTGACGTCGTTTTCACTCGGGTCGGCGGCGACTCGGGCACAGACAGCTTGACTCCAACATTGCACTTGCGAATGGTCAACACTGCTAAACTAGATGATGGGTACCTATCATACTTCTCACACATTGTAGTGTACATAAGGATAACGACTTTTACAGTATACTGGTTCACTTTACCTACCTTAGGCAGATACCAAAAGGTCAATGTCAGCAATGACAACATAAGCGCTTCAGCGAAGTATGTGCCATGAGCGATTTAACATTGATTTGTGTTATTGAAGCACGCATTAACTAAACACTGTTTGATAAGTTCGTGGAGTTCACATGTTCAGAAATAATTCGGCGAGAGCTGTCAAGGCCGTTGCTTAGCAACGTGTTAATTAGACGCCGGAGTTGAGCGGAAAGTGGCCGAGCGGCAAACACTACTCATGCACTTTACAACTTGATCAAATTGTATAGCATGTGTCATGGATATGGAACACTGTTTTGCAAAGCTATATTCGACTTAGCGTTTTCCCAAAGTAATAACTAATAACCAAAGTGCTCTCCAAACAAGACATATTTCGTTGACTAAGTAACTTCCTGAAAACAAGCAATTATTACGTTTAACGAGAAGCTAAGTTTAGATAACTATGACTTAGTTAACTGAGATAGTTAAAGATTTATATTATTTTAAAGTAAAGAAAGTGTTTCTATGATCACACCAATCCAAAGCGAATGAATCGCACCTGACTTACAAATTCTCACGCAGTCGTTCTACTCCAACCAGAATATTGATGACATCGGCATGCAATATAGAGGAGACCGGTCCGACTCGCCGTGTGGAGTGAGTCTTTCCTAGCACTGCTCGATTAAAAGAACGTGAACACCCGCTCACAGAGCAACCACATCAGCTATACACTCTACAAGTGTACAGGGCTGAAAGTGATTTCCTATCGATTTGGCAGTTTGACACTCAATACAGTTTGCATAACTTGTAAAAATTACTTCTACCGCAAAAAGTTGTGAGATGAGATCTATTGTAAAACCAAGCCGATTAAATTATTCAGTGCTAGTTGGAGCCTCATCTAAGAGCTTTGTTATAAATTGTTACCTACTCGACACTTCCAGTCGACAGCGATGCGGAGAAAGTTTTTGACGCCATATTTAGTTTACTTAGTTTTTATTTTAAGTTAGTTAAGTATTTAAAACAAGAAGTTGTGTTGTTTAAAAAGAACCGTAACGCCATCTATCCTGTTAGCGGCGAACTACCAACGAAATCCTGAATCGCGCAAGCAAAGTTCTCTGTGCGATTTGAACATATACATTAGTCCGAATATCAACTATCCTCCCTTTTCAATGGAGGCTTGCGAGACCTTACACCTGTTCCCATACCTCTATACTTTTTTACAAAAAAATAAAAACTTTAATTTCGGAAATCGGTGTTTTGGGTTGTTTTTCGTATTTCAACACCGACTTCCGAAATTAAAGTTATTTTATACTTTGTAGTGTTTTTTATTTGAATGTCGATTGTATTTTACTGTAAAAATGTTTTTTTTTTCCACTTTTTAGTAATGATACCCCAAAACTAAGTGACATTATTCCCATAATGAGTCGTCGTACTATTTGCCGTTAAGGAATTACTTTATGTGCCTTCGCAGTCCAAGTCCAGACCAGCTCATAGTTAAATACTTATATCTATTTTGCTCTGGTACTAGATTTTATTGATTTTAAGTTGAATAGGTCACTGGTTTATCTTTCAAGTTCACCGTCCAATGCAAATCCAAAATAGCTATAACTCGACCCAACGCAAAAAGAATCATCAAGATCGGTTAATAAACAATAAAGTTATACCCGAATAGATAACCCAAAAATATGTTAATTCAGGTTGACTTGTTTGCATCTGTGTACCCACCCCTTCACAGCGTACCGGTGATGTTATGTTATGAACTGGTATAAACAACAAACAGACGAGCGATGTCAGCAATCCCGGGAGATTTGCTATCATTTATTGAAGAGTCCCATTGCCTACCTCCGAAGTTCTATTTTCCAAACAAAAAAATAATTATTCAAATCGGTTGCGAATTGGCCAAAATGTTGCTGAGATAACATTTTTCCTGGGATCCCAGCATCAGATCCTGACTTATATTCCACTCACCGTACTGACTTTATTCACTCTTCCTTCTTTGTTCAGTCTATTTCTTTGTGGAATACGCTTACCCAGGAAATCAGGATGGTCACCAACCGATTAGCCTTCAAAGTTAAAGTTCGCGAACACATTCGTAAGAAGTTGGCAGTAGTATTAGCACATCGCTAATGTTTTTCAATTACCTATTTGTTATAATTGTTTAAGTATTTCGTGTGCCTATTCATCTTGTTAATTTGAGTATTTATTATATATTTATAATGTGTGTATAGTTATATTTCTTTTATTTATAATGTTTGTATGTAATTAAATATAAATCGTTTTTTATTCACCATATTGCACCTACCACCCAAAGGTTGACTAATAGAGAATGCCTATGGCATTAAGTCCGCCTCTGTACATTTGGCTGCGTAAAGTGTTAATAAATAAATAATAAATAAATGAGATGTTGATTACCAGGCACAATTATCTGAATTGTATTAGAATAGAAAGTATATGAAAAACATTGAATGTGCCTTTAAAATTTAGAGTTGTCCTCGATTTCCCTGGGATCCCATCATCAGATTCAGACTTGGTGCCAATGGGACCACCTCAGGCTTTCCAATAAAAAAGTAATCATCAATTCATAAATAATTGGCGGAATGATCACAAAACAAAAAAAAACAACATCCAGCCGAATTGAGAACCTCTTACTTTTTTTTTAAGTCGTTTAAAAAGGGGGTTGAGGGGGCGTTGAAGTTTTTGAAGTACCTACTAAATCTTGTTCAGGCGAAGTGCTAGTCTATAATAATCACACCCGAGTGTGTACTGTACGAGTAATTGCTATCGGAGGGTCTTGCTTGCTTGACCACAAGTAGGAGCATTGAAGTTAGCTTGAGGACCGCACTAGAGGATACATCTAAGAAGCACCGTGTTCATTATGTTCCAGTCCAACTTCTAGTGCCAGATGCATGCACGCGTGGCAAGTCATAGCGGAAGTAACAGACAGTCAGCGAGCAGCGACACATACTCTGACATTAATTAATGAGGATAACAATGAAGCAGTTAAAAATAGCCAAGTCGAGGAGTTTACATTATCATAAGAGGCGCACGCAGCTGATAAGATAACCTTATAGTCGACGAACATTTGGATGTCTCAACGGTCGTCCAGCTCACTTCGTCATGTCACACTGACTCGCAGCGCTTCCGTCACAGGGCGGTCCTCTGCCTTGAATACAATCCCTCAATGACATGATACGCCGCCGCGCCGTGCGCAGCTCGGCTACGACCCCCGTCGCACGATGTTTTGTCTTTGTTTATTCATATTACTCCCCTTCCGACACAACATGTGCGCCCAAGCGACCATTTAAATAACATCATGAAAATGTCGGCTTATGACAAAACAGTTAAGTTCAACAAACAAACTGCTCTGTATGAAACAAATGAAAACCAAGAACTGTCATTTGATGATGATATTGACTTTAACATCTGCTGATGGGTGGAGTGGCCGTCGAAAATGAGCTTCTAATCAGCACTTCGCCCGATGAAACATTGTTATTAACATAGTTTGTAGTAAAAGTGCATGTTGGTCGCATCCGCGGCGCCCACGGCGATCTCGTCCGCGGTCCGCGTGGGTGGCGAGAGCATTGTTAGTAGCACAACACAGATCAGAGCGCGGTGCGTACAATTACAGTACCTACAAACATAGCTGGGCATTTACTCGTTAATCCGTTAATTAACAAAGTTAAAATT
This sequence comes from Mamestra brassicae, assembly GCA_905163435.1. NCBI lineage: Eukaryota > Metazoa > Arthropoda > Insecta > Lepidoptera > Noctuidae > Mamestra > Mamestra brassicae. The sequence continues at coordinate 237,249 of LR991009.1, read as the reverse complement.
TTGACTAACGGATTAACTTTTAAGTTAGCTTTAAAAAATGTTAACAGACTCGTTAACTTCCGTTAAATTTCCCCAAATCCGTTAATCATTAATCTAGTACCCACTATTTACGAAGAAGATACCGCATGCCCCGAGCCGTGTTTTTTTTCACGTGCTATCGGATTAACGATTAACTTACGTTAAATTTTCTGAAATGTAAAGATTTAACGAAGTTAACCCTTTTTAGTAACGTAGGTAGTAGCGTAAGTTAACTATTTGAGTAACGGTGCACAGCTATGAGTACACACAACGATTAATTCGCGGCGCGCGAAACTACAACAGCATTAAAATAACCCACGCTCCTGTTATGCACTCGCTGGTATATTTAGCAATTGCCATTTAAGTAATTGAAGTTGTGCGCTGTCAAACAGGCGAGGAGTCGATGAGGTATGTCCGATGGTGCGCGGAGATGCCGAAACATTCCATGTTTCGCTGCGTAGCAATTATTTCCAGTAATTTCTCTTCATTAGGCGGAGCGTGCGTGCTGCCCGCGCGCACACGTGCTGCACATAGTTCTATCAATACTAGGGCACCGCGCCGGCCGTCGCCGCGTCGAGTCAATGCTCCTGACGCCAGCCGCCGGGAATTGGACCACTGTGGCGAATACATGGGAGTGACACGACACACGACCTGCGTGCCTGTAAATGATAGTACCGCAACGTCACTACTTGACGACAATGTCTACGTCTCTGACTCCTGGGAAAAGTAGAACAAAGTCTAATGAGAAACTGTTTGAAGCAGCTTACATTGCGAAGTTTGTGGCTGCGAATCTGCGGTTGACAAACCTACTCTATCTACGAGTTATCGACATAAGTAAGTAATGCATTTGCTCTCTACGAATATAATGCAAAGCATGTTAAGTGCCGCGCCGCTCTTCCACGCGGAGGTTCATACGGATATCGTAACGAGTTAATTGTGCCGAGGCAGAATGATGAGCTGAGTGTTGTTTGTATGCAAGTTAGCGGCGCGCCGGTGCAGTGGCAGGCGTCGTGCGGAAGTGCAGCGATTACCAGCGACGACGATTAACTCGTTAAAGACGACACGCGGCGCATGCGCCGAGCGCCGACTGGCCGCCGGACTCCGGAGGTTGCGCCGCGCCCGCTGCATGACAACTAGCTCGGGCACGGTGCGCGACTAGTGCGCTTCTGCCGGCTGGACTCCTACGATTTTTTATTATTTGGAAATAAATCTATTAAGATCATAGCAGACATATCAACTCGGAAAGGGATCTTCACCGTATCAACTCGAGCCGTGCAGTATCCCTTGTATGAAAGTCCCTACTGCAACGCACACTAATCGGAATTGTAACGTAATCGCCTCGCCTCGCCTCGGGACAAGCTTACGAACCGCGGTGCAGTGCGTGGTCAACTTGCAGTTCCCGCGCTTACGTCCGTCCGTGCCCTCTCAGCACAGTATAATTATGAACAGTACGGAAACTATGCCTAGTTGATAAAATTATTACCTACGTTCCATTGAAGGTTGTAACTTTTAATGTTTTTAATATAGGTAGTATTCTTTTTAATTTTATTAAAACATTTTTGTTCTGTAGTGATCAATCAATCGAATTGAAATAACTCGCTTACAAATACAATTTAAATAGGTAATCTCATCTCATGTCGTCTCTCTCCGCAAAAGACGATAGTATAACACAGAAAACAGTTTAATATTAACACACAACAACTTGTAGAACTATAGATATTTAACTTTGTAAACAGTCGTATACTACGCAATAACGCTCGTGGAGATAAACTTATATACGTCACCACTCGTCTTGACGCAGCACTCGATACTCGATACTGACTGACAGCACCGCGGAAACCGCTTAGGGGTCTCGTCGATGCGCATGTTTGTGTGGTGTGCCGTTTCGAGCGTTTGTAGGTAGTTTCCGTACTGTTCATGTTTACACTGTGCTCTTAGTCTCACCACTCCCGCGGCCTGTCTGCAGCCTTCTTCGGTTCCGAACGTTTTCGTGTATACATATAAACGTATCTCGCATATTGTGAATCGGGACATAACAATGCACTACACTTCACGTTCGGATCAAACTGATCTGGGTGCCAGCCAGGTCAACCAGCGGTCGGCGAGCCGTAAGAGCGGCGTCGCCTAGCCGGACCCAAGTCGACGTACCGGAGCTGCTGATCCGTTTTGGTTACGTGCTTGGCAATACGGTGCCGATCCCTTTCCGAGTTGATATGTGTGCCTTTAGTGGTTTCACAGACAACGAATTCGGGACAAGCGAAAAGCACTTTAATCTCCAGGAGAGTCAACCTCGTCATTGCTTTATCACTTTTCAACTCTTTAACGTTACTTGCACGTCATATAACGTCTGTCTCTATTTTGCTGAAGACCTTTGTAGCTAGCTAGCTAGCTACGAGGTCGAACCATGATCTGGGGCGGAGGAAATAAAAAAATGAACTTGTGGCTCCTTGGCACCTAGTGTACATAGGCCTAGTGTATTAGGTACCAATCTAACAAAGCCTTTTATGTACTTGATAAGATTAAATCTTATAAAAGTTTTTGGACTAGTGTTACTAGGGCCTCTATCTTGGAGCCTAATAATACCGAACAATAATGTCAAGTACGTACAATAGTTCAGGTTTTAGTGTTATATGGAACCCAGTGATACTTTAGGGCCAGTCCACTCAAATGACGATTACGGTTCAAAGAATATTAACGTAATGGTTAGATAAATTGCAAATTTCACTGAAGTTCTGACGAGGCAGCACATGCGCCGCGCAGCCGCTAGTGACGCTCGGTAGCGCCGAGCCGCTCAGCCTGCGACCAGATCAATCGCAGTGCGGCATCTTCTCACGCGAGTTAGAGGCTATTAGTTGTACAGGCTGCGGAGCATGCTCAACGAGCTCATAGTGCTCGTTCGGCAGTTAGTCACTCGTCAAATTAGCGGCATGACATCACCGCGGTAATTGTGCTACACTAGAGACGCGCGCCCCCTACCGTCAAGTTCACGAGACGATGCTCTCTGTGACATTCTTTTAACATTGCACAAGAAAGAGTGACTTGTCTTGAATTGATCACCAACTGTATCAATGATGTAAACTGGGCACATGGAAGTTGAGCTGACTGCTGATATTGTGATATTGTTGTGGAACAGTAGTCAAGTCATGAATAATTTGGTCAATCTCATTGACGGGCGCCGAAAGCGTGACCATCAAGTATAGTCCCTATTTACAAACACTTATTGTACCTTGCTATTGAGAATGAATGTAGCAGTCAGCATGACTGCAAAATACTGGAAATAATAAATTGGTTATAATATCTATCAATACTATATTGATGGAATAGATATCACACTTTCAACTTCATGACCCATTAGTGAAGCTCAGCTGTTTTCAGCCGTGACCTACTTGATAATGAAGTGTTGTAACACCCATCCTAGGAAATTAATAAATCTGACTAAGTTCATGATGTCTGAGAAAACTAAACATAATGTTATAAATGCAAGAGCACCCTCATTAGAACTGCACAATATATTTTTTTTCACCTACATGTAACATTTTTGAAGCCAAGAGTCAGTCACTAGGTGAAACAAACTTACTGAAATATTTGCTATATCATCATCATCTAAATAAACAGCTAGATGTACTGTGTGTAATATTGTATAACAATAATAAGACTACCCAAGCCCACACCTACACCCAGTTCAAACCAGTTCCATAAGGAAGAACATGATCTGCTGAAAGGTGATCCCAACATTTCATACACAGCTTTCTTCAACACAATTGGTGCATGACAGATTGTGCACAACGCAACATTCTACTGCTACATGCTTGTTGACAAAATGATTTATTCCATGATCATTGAAACAAGCTACCATCGTTAAGAATCTACATTTTTTTTAAACTCACTATTTTTTATCATTTATTTATATTCAGTAGTGGCACATAGGCAGACTTAATGCAACGAGGCATTCTCTACCAGTTAACCTTTGAAGTAAAAACAGTACAAAAGGTTATAGCAATACTTTTTCATCCAGATAATTAATTAAAAAAAAAACATGTACTGTCAACCTTAGATTGAAATAGAGACAAAATTATTTGAGGAAAGATTAACTTTCCTAAAAAATTAAATGTTTGGTTAACAAGATGATTTTTATTTAATTACACAACATACTAACTATTTTGATATCTTAACAATATCTAAAAAGATTTAGTTAGTTATAATGAGAATATATAATTGTGAATTGATAACCCATACATTTCTTATCAGAATGGCCTGTATGATATGAAATCATCGCAATGGTAACAAAACAAGTATCACTAGCATCAAATGCTGGATGTCAGGATCAGATTTATGGTTTTATTTTTTTCAAAAGAAGTAAGTTTCATTTTTATCAATGGATTAAAATGAAACTTACTTCTTTTACAATATAGCCAGCCAGCTGGTGTAATGGCTACTTTGTAATTTTCAAAATTTTTATTGGTAATGATTTTATATAAGTCAGCCAAGGCTGAGGTCATAGAGTTCATAGGTGCAATAATAATATGATCCTTGGAATCTTTGACCCACAATAGTGTTATTGAAACTTAAGATGACCCGTATCATTTAAACATTAATACTAACAAAACAAATCTGCTTCTCTCCACTCACTGTTAGAGAATGTCTCAGACATTGAGTCTGCCAATGTACCTGTGTGCTGCATAAAGTTAAATAATAAATAAGCAACAAGAACTGATCATTTCTATTTATATATTTTGTGTTCATCATAATGCTAGCAAAAACATACTTTTAAGTAGTTAAAATTTAGTTGCTAGTGACCTGATTACTTCCAAAATATACTGGGTAAGTAATTAGAAACTTATACTGTATGCTGTGAACACCATTGTCTGTTGGCAAAGTTTACGAAAACTGCATGCTAGTCACACTGAGTCAGCTGTAATATACTTGTGTGACTTGTGACAATATATTATTGTTTCGCATCAACAATCACGAAAGTTACGAAACCTACTTGTCTATTACATTGGTTTTGGCACACTGCCTATCTCAGTAGTATCACATGAACCCCATTGGATAATCTCATGAAATGCGAGAAGAGAGTGAGTCCTAGCTTTATCAGATGGCTATGTCCACAATGTTAGGTACATGGTGTGATAAGATAAGACGCGGCAGCGCGGCGGCGCGTCGGCGGCAGGTGCGCCGACGCGCTGCTCGCTTGCATCACCAGCACCGCGCTGCAGCTCGGCCGACTGGTCAAGGTCCTCGCGCTAACTTATTACGACGGCGCCGCGAGACGCCCCCCGCACTTACCTATGTAACTCGGCTCCATTTTCTCCGAGCCTTATCTGTCGATGTCTTTTCAATCCAGTTTATGTGATGATAAAAAGTTTGTCAAAGACATGACAACACGCACACACACACACCCACTCCCGAGTTGAAACTTTGTCCAAACTTTTCAAAACAAGAATAATAGAACTCCCGAAGAGACACCGCCGGCCGATATTTGTCACTATTCACCTCAATTATCTACACTTTTTTCTCACTATCGGGCACAAAAAAATAAAGATATTGAAACAACGCTAAAAAGCGTGGAAAACATCACGAACGGGCACAGCAGACATACAGCAAGCAAACTTAGTTTCCGAAACTACGAAAATGACAGCTAGTCAGCGACTCGATCGAATGAACGAGATGACATGCGGGAAGGGTGGGTGGTGGGAGCGCGCGGCACGATTAAGCAGCGTACGTACGAAGAAATTACTGTAGTTGTGTATGTGTATCACGCACACACGAATTGCGCTGTGTGACCAGCTCGAAATTAAATTATTCAATAAAGCTTTTACTTCGACCGCTCAATGTTCCAGAAAAAGTAAAACAGACTAATCTGCTTTACTTTTTCTGGAACATTGAGATAAACTAGAACTAAATTCAGTACCTATTGAAGACAAATTAGAATATTTTATTGCAGTTCAGTTATCAGTTAAAATATGTCAGGCCACCTAGTTTTATTCTCTAGAATCACATAGTTAAACTTGATAAACCTAGATGTCGCTGTTTGAAATATTCTTTGCGAAAGTGTGAAGTGCAAGCACCATAATAAAAATAACGTTATTCAAATGAGTTCCTACATTTTCCATACTTACCACACACGCAAATTATTACATTATAAAGCATTTTGAAGATCCATTGGTTTAGAAGGTGGATCTATATTCCAAAAGAACCATGGAAACAGTAGATATTGGTACTTATACTTAACGACATTTGCTTGGCTATAATTGTAAATATCGTAAGTTACTTACATTTGCTATTACTTAGGTGTTTCTCATATGGCGCGTACGCATACGCTGGAATGTCTCCGATCTCCACGATCCACGTGACTTTCCGCTGCGCTAGCATAGGCGACCGCGACGCCATCTCGCGGCACGCACTCGCACTACATCACATTCCGCACGATCACTTGAACCGTTCAACCGCACTTTGTTTCACTATTTGTTTGCATTGACTGCGCTGTACGTAACAGCGCAGTCTTACGGAATCCGAACTGTGATGAATGAACTATCGACCACTTACACTTTCAATTTATTTTACGTGCCTTATATAGGCAGTACTTGGTACAGATAATACAAAATAATTACTGGTCACGGCTAAATCAATCAAATTTAGTAAATGTGTAAGACGTGGGTAAGTATAAAGATCGATGGGTAACCTACCCACCTACCTACCTACACTACCTATGGTAACTAAATAAAGGTATAATAATTATATTTTTAACGAATTCCAAAGCAATCTTAATCTAAACTTCTAAACTAATATTATAAAGAGGAATGATTTATTTGTTTGTAACGATTTGGCTCAAAAACTGCTCAACCGATTTTCAAAATTCTTTCGCCATTATAAAGTTACATTATTGACTTAAACATATGCTATACCTAGGTACTTACTTTATTTTCGAAAGAAATAAAAACGAAAATTGCAATAATGTGAGTGTGACCCGAAATAGCAAAATTTTGCCTAGTCAATTCATTATTTCCATCCATAAATCCGACTATGAGGACTTAGTTTCGAACTATAGACCCATTTTTATCAACCCTAGGTAAAATCTTTGACTCTATGATAAGTATGCCCTCACATTCAGAATCGTCTCAAAATTTACTTAAGTGAGGGCAACATGGCCTCGTGGAGTCTCGATCCACTAATACCAATCTGACACTTTTTACTGAGTTATTGACTACCGCAATAGACTCTGGCCATCAAGCTAATGTCATATATACAGATTTCAGCAAAGCGTTCGATCGGGCTCCCATCAAATTCTCATTGACAAATTATGAAACTATGGTATCGCAGGAACTTTACTCTCATGGTTGAGGTCGTATCTTAAGAATAAAACTTTCTTGGTAGTAGTCAATAGCTTTCAATCAACCGTCAGACACATATCCTCGGGCGTGTTAAATCTAAGCATGATGGCTCTAAATTACAAAGGGATTTAGATGAATTGATGACATGGTGCCAAATAAACCAAATGCTCCTAAATCCTAGAAAATGTTACCGCATAAAATTCACCAGGATGCATCATCTCATTGACCAGGATTATTTGGTGACGGCGAAAAACTAAAGGAGTTGGATACAATAAAAGACCTTGGTGTTATGTTTGATCGTTTTAAATTAACTTTTATCCCTCTCATAGATACATAGTGAAAAAATCTTCCAAAATGCTGGGTTTTGTTCTCAGAAAAACAAAACAAATTAAAAGCTGCAGAACAAAAGTTATCCTTCATAATTGTTTGATCCGAAGCATATTGGAGTATTGTAGCGTGGTCTGGCGGCCGCACTATGCTACTCACTCATTGCGTCTTAAACGTGTACAAAAATGTACAAGCCGTTGGTCCTGTGCCAGATCTCTCTCCGGTCGTGACGGGTTGCCGCCCCATCGGAATATGAGAGTAACAGAAGAGAGAGTGCACCGATGGCTAGTTACGGTTGAGATTGGTCGCCATGGCCGAAATCGGTAAGGAAGGAGGACTATCTAAACTAATGTTATAAAGAGGCAAGATTTGTTTGTTTGTTTGTTACGATTTGGCTCAAAAACGAAAAGTGGGAAATTGAAACAGATCTAACAATTTTTGCAAAATCAACCCCGGACGAGGTGAGCGGGGCGGATAGTTGCGCTGATCCAGAGACCACAGAATCAGCAGCAGAAATAGCTGGGTAATGAATGAAAATCGTTTTACTTAATTTTCCAAAATCAATCTTTAAATCCGCGTGGATGAAGTCGCGGGCGAAGTGGTATGTAACTCGGGCTGGTTACCGCAACTCCACGACTAAGCGCGTATTTTGCGTGCAGGTGGGACAAATGTGTCATTCGATCCACCCTAGCTCCCCAAGGAAGGCCAGCAACGCCTTGGTGTTACCAACTATCTCACAGAGGGTTTCCGAAGTACTTAGCCCTGTAATCAGCGACTACCGGGCAGCTTAGTAGCAGGTGTGCTGCTGTCTCGTCCTCCTCCATGCAGGCTCTGCAGAGTGGGCTGTCAGTGACTCCTATGACAAAAAGGTGTTTATTAAAAGAACCTTGTGACGGCTGTGACTGTACGCAACTGCTGTTTAGTAAGTCTTAGGGCTTTTTTCGTGAAACGGCCGTCAATAGAGGGAAGTGCCTCTTTGGCTTGCCTACACTCTCCATGGTCAACCCAAAGCTTGTGATGTTTATCACTGGTGCGTTTCCTTACCAGATTGCGTAGGTAACCGAAGGGGAGTGGTACGATAGGTTTAGGTCCTATCGTTGTCATACTCGACCCCCTTCTGGCGAGTTCGTCCGCTGCATCGTTGCCTCGGGATTCGCTGTGTCCCTTGATCCATTGAATGGTTACTTTGTTGTATCTACCAACCTGGTTGAGACGTTGGTGATACTCGAGAATCAGACCAGAGTTAACTGTGTGACTGTTCAGAGCTTGCAGGACAGCCATGCTGTCCGAGAGTATGCGTATTGAGTGGTCCCTAACTTCCCTGTTTATGATGGCTGAAGTCGCCAGGGAAATGCCCATGCACTCAGCTTGAAACACTATGTTGTGGACCACCAATGGTGTGGCTACGTGAATGTTGAGATTCTCTGAGAAGATTCCCGCACCCGTGCCAGATTGGGTTTTGTATTTTTATCAAAGATAAATTGTTTGGGTATCCGGTCATTGATTGCTTTTGTTATGGGGAGTTCATTGTTGAGCTCCTCGAGCAGAGCGGTGTGTTGTGTTTCTCTCTTACCCCAGTGATCCAGTGTTTTAGGGCGGACTGCTGCCATTGTCGCTTCCTGTTGTATGAACAGGTGGAGCGGAGGGAGTCCCAGTATGGCTTCGAGCGCCGCAGTCGGAGTAGTCCTCATGCAGCCCGTCATTGCCATGCAGGCTAGCCTTTGCATGCGCTATAGTTTGTTTACGGCTGTAACTAGCTTTGTGCGGGTCCACCACACCACGGCCCCGTAGGCGATCATGAGCCGAATTATTGCGCTGTAAAGCCATAGTATTGTTACGCGCCAGAATTAATGTCGGGTACATTAAGTTACTACTAGCGCCATCTAGTATTGAGTAGCAGAACTAGTAGAGTCAAGTACCTTCTAGAAATTTCTTTGCCAGAACATTCTACACTTCTCGATATCTGGTCAGTCGGTAGTGGTATGTATATACGTATATGTAGTGACGCGTACATTCCAGATGTTTCGAGAATAGAAGTTTCTAGAACTAACTGTCCTATATAAGGAGTGCGGAGTCCGCGACCGAGTCAGTATTGAATTTGCGATACAAGCGAATACTTCGGAAGCGATCTTCAAGTGCGAATAAAGTGATCACGATCAGTGGTGAACTTGTGTTTAATAATTAGTGAGTTAAAAGTTGTAATTAGTGTTTTTAAATTAAAGTATCATTTTGGTTATTTAATCGGCTGTTTTTATTGTCACGAACTCACGAACCCCAAGCTCGTAACAGTATTATTTTGGGAGATAGGCCCCACTTCTTACCTATCATTTTCGTGCATTGCCAGAAGGTGATGCATGCCCTGTTTAGTTTGTAGTCTAGATGATTACTCCAGTTTAACTTACTGTCTAGGATGACCCCCAGGTACTTAAACTCGTTAGACAACTGGAGTTCTGTGTTAAAGAGCTTAGGTAGGCGGTAGTGGCCTAGTGCTTGCTTTTGTGTGAACATGACTAATTCAGTTTTTAGTGGGGTTTACTGACAAATCATATTGTCCGCACCATCTCTACACGATGCGTAGTGCTTGCTGTGTTAGGTTGCAAATCGTTCCAGTCACCTTCCCAGGCACAAGGATAGCGAGGTCGTCTGCATAGCCTATTGTATAGTAACGCGAAGTGGTCAATAACCGTTGCCTTGGAATTAGATTATACGATGTTGAGACGGTTTTCAATTTAGGCTATAAGTATCCACCTAACGGTCGGTCTAACTACGGATCAAAGTCAAAAACGTTTATTTCAATTAGGCCATTAAACGGCACTTTTGAACGTCAGCATTTACAGTTCAGTAAAATATATTAATAAAGTGCTCTACTGTCCATTCGGAAAGGTAGATTCTTATGGAGAAGAACGGACAAGAAACTCCATAGTTACTCTTTTCAAATAACGACTTTACAAAATTTGGTATACAAAAATCAATTTAATATTATGTGAGGACGATACACCCAGAGTATGCTACTTATAAGAACAAAGTATAATCAGCAGAGGTACTTATTCCTTTTCTAAAAAAAAATTAGGTAAATGGTACTCACATATTTAAGTACAGATAATCTTAATAACCACCAATTAAACAGAAAATAAAAACACAAAAAAGAAACAGTATACCCATCTATAAAGTTAATTCATAAATCAACCAGTTTGATTTTGTCTACACCCTTGATTGTCCTATGGAGCAGGACCAGCATGCTTCCAAGCATTCTTATCCTGAATGTAATCTTCTAATTTGTAATATGCTTGTTCACAAAGTGTACTTTTAACATAAGTTTTAAATTTTCTTTCATTTAGTTCTAATATGTCAGAAGGTATTTTGTTGTAACATTTAACACAATACCCCATGAAAGAAGTGTGGACTTTAGCTAATCTAAAAAATGGTTGATCTAATTTGTCTCTATTTCTAGTATTAAAATTATGTCTATCACTAATTTTACTAAAAAGATGTCGATTTTTCCGCACATACATAATATTTTCATAAATGAATTGGCAAGGGACTGTCATAATATTAATCTTTTTAAAAAGTTCCCTAAGAGAATCACGGCGACGCAGATTATAAAGGGCTCTGACAGCTCTCTTTTGTAAAATAAATATGGATTCAATGTCAGCAGCCCGACCCCACAGCAAAATACCGTACGACATAATGCTGTGAAAGTAACTAAAGTAGACCAAACGTGCGGTTTCTACGTCTGTTAACTGTCTTATCTTTCTAACAGCATACGCGGCTGAGCTTAAACGACCCGCAAGAGATGTTATATGAGGCCCCCATTGTAATTTCTCGTCCAATGTGATACCTAGGAAAACCGTTTGATTAATGAACTCCAGTTTCCAACCAGATCCAGATCCAACTAAAAGTCATGTTTAAAGGCAAATATGACGTTCCAGCTACCTGTTGGTACCTAATTTGACAATTGGTTTTAAGGTTTTTGTTTTCGTTTTTGAAACTGGCCGTAAATACACCGATATTCCAGACAGAACGTAGTTTACGACTCCTCCACAATCTCAATAAAAAAAACCGGACAAGTGCGAGTCAGATTCGCGCACCGAGGGTTCCGATCGAGTCTTGATTTTTTCCGAGTATACATTACCTACGGAAGTTTATAAACTATGAAAGCAAAATATAGCAGGTAAAATCGAAGGACAAACTTAACTTTGTTGGTGAAAAATGTTCTCCCATACATGTACTGAAAATATAAGTTTGTAATCGTAAACTACGTTAATAAAAAATGTTTTTATATGATAAAACTATATATTTCCAATTTTCAGACTTTTTCCTGTACTTACCTGTACTTTTTTAATTTAACTTAAAAGTTTGATTTTTTCACAGCTTCAAGGGACTGTAGACTCGAGTGTATGGTTTTAATTTCAACTCGATACCTCCACGCGTTCCCGAGATAAAGAGTCTTGACGGACAGACAGACAGACGGACAACAAAGTGATCCTATAAGGGTTCTGTTTTTCTCCTTTTGAGGTACGAACCCTAAAAAGATACCATCATCATTCTAACTAATATTTTAAATGGAAAGTGAGTTTGTTACAGTTAGGAACACTATCTACTGTGATCGCTGACGTTTCTTCACGGTTCCCGGAAAATCTAGCCTAACTCGAAACGAGAAAATGAAAATGCTTCAAGCAAGATAATAAACACGGACCAAAATTACTTTCCGATTTTAGCGTCAGAAATTTAGAATTCTCGGAAATCATAAAGATTTCCGAGAATTCTAAATTTCTGAAACCTTAGTTGTGACTTTGTGGGACGATTCAATCCTCATTTAAAGTTTCTTAAACATACCTACATGTTGTATTTTAATTGGCACGTTGCGTTGGTCCGCCACGCTCGCGCGTAGCCGCGCACGCCACTCGCGGGGCTATGGCGGTCGCGCAAGGCTTCACTTTCGCCGCGGTACTGTGCTGCAGTGTGTTACTCCCGATCCCGACTCGCGGGTATCTTAGTTATTTTTAGGTGGATGCGGTTCACCTTGGCTGCTCTGCATCCTACAGATAGCCGTGCACGTTGAACTTGCAGTGCACAGTACTCCCACTTAGATACAGCACGCGAGCCCGGCGGGTACCAACGGACACAGGCGCATACTAGCGTTTTAATACTAAGTAGGAAATACTTTAAATAGGTACTTTTAGCATTTTGGATAGGTACCTACCTATCTATCCAAAATGCTTAAAGTATTTAAAGTACCTACTTACTAAATACAACAGCCAACCTACTCTGTTTTTTTATGGACCCCGTGAACCATGCCGAATACCTACCTAGGTAATCTAGACTGCAGACTAAATTAGACTGCATAATCGATTAATCAGACAAACTCTAAGCGAAACAGTTTGATTGTTTCTAAATCATTTGATTGCTACTTTATCTATTGGTAAATACCTAACCTAACTAAGCGAATGTGCGATTGTTTCCACAAACAAAATTATCAAGGTAGGTAAGTATAAACAATAGTTAGGGCAACAGGTAACTAACTAAATGGTTGATACACCACGCTACGGCGCAGCGCGCGGTGGGACCGGACGGTACGGTACTAATGACGTTTCATTAATGACTTGTGTTGTTGTGTAAGTACCTACCGGTAAATGAATGCACTGAATGGTAAAGCGTCAACAATTCATCGTCCCGATGTACCGAGTTACTACATAGTGTAGTGAGTCGCGTGTCGCGTACACGCGACGCGGACGTATCGGAAGCTGATAACTTATCACTGCGCAGCTAATCGCAGGTGGAGGTCAACAGATTCAATCACAAACAAGTGAACGTTACATAGCTGTAACTTAATATTGTGTTCCGGTACTGCGACGCCGGAAGCTGAGGTCAATAACACTATCCGCAGGCCAACGCATCGCGCTCGCACTGCTTGTACGCGACAATACTACTACTAGGGGCATTTGTTTAATTCACAACGACTACCTAATACATAAACATCGCATTTACAGGGACTGCTCGGTTTGGGTCTTGTTTCACGGTAGTTATAATGCCCACATCGCGACCGGACCCTCAGTACCCTCTATATAATCTACTCATGATCCCAACCCAATAGGTATAGTAATTTTCAACAGATTTGCTCAAAAAATGCATTTACGAAGCCTGTATACATTGTTCGAAAGTTATTTGAAAGCATGGATCCTTTGTTACGTAAGGGCGAAGGGGTTGTACTTCCCGCAGCGCCGGAGGCGATGGAGAAGCAACTTTAGTGTTTTGTTTGAGGTTAGGTTACAATAATTTATTAGAGTTTACTCCTTAAGAAACGATTTTCATATTTAGCCCGCGGTATGAACATTTTATGAGGAGTTAAAGTGAGGGACATTCCTTTGCGCACCTTTCACTTCGAGATTATGTATGTGTGTAGATATGTCACCGGAAAAGTAGGATTGTAATAAATCTTGATTAGGTTATAATTTCTCGATATTTTATGAAAAAATTGTTTTGAATACAATAAATACCATCCAAATTCAATAGTTTCCAATATATCCGTGTCTTATTTTAAATTGTTTACATTTTCACGTGATATTTTACAATCTTACGGCGTTTGACATTTTCCGGTGACATATACAAAGTATACTCAGCTTATTTAATTCGCTTTCATTTACCTTAATTTTACAAAAATAGTTGTTAAGGAGTAAACTCTAGTCGTGGGTCGGAGCTAACACACACACTTTATTTCTCAAGAACGTTTCGTTACCTTAGAAAATTAGTTAATGTGAAAATTAGGTCAAACTCCACAAACTTCAAGTTTTGGAAAGTTAACTATGTACTACGATATCCGTTCAACGGTCTCAGGATTAGCCTACTATTCATCCCGTTCACCCCAGCAGGGGTTGATTATGTAAAAATTGTTAGATCTGTTTCAAATATCCCATTTTTAGTTTGTTCATTCCAATTTCCACGTAAATTGAAGTAAACAATAATGTCCTCGCCTAAAAACTTCATCGCTCCAAATATTTGTTATTCTTATTTTTTTTTATCCAAATCATTAATGTTTCAATCAACTTCATCAAACCCAGCATTAAGATTCTCCCCAGTTTGCTCAAACTGCAACATTTTTCTTACTTAGAGCATTTTTATACCCGTCATAACTTTGAAACGAAAGGTCCGATTTGAATAATTTAAATTGTAATTTACTTATACATAATCAAACTTAATTATCAAATATTTAAATGGATAAGGATTAATATCTTGATATCAAAATCATCACTTTTTCTTTCCAACTGGGCTTTGATTGAATAATTTTAACAAAAAGCGACATACAGCCTTGCGGACTTTTTTCTAGGTAATTATGAGTACTTTAATAATGTAGTACATTATTTTTATGCATCATAAATAGTTTTCGCAGCGCATGCGATGAAAGACATTTTATGTTTTTTTTTTACACCTTGGGTGACATTATTTAAGTTTTAGTAAGGATCCCTAATTATTTCCGGAATTAAATATAGCCTATGATACTTCGTGAAGATGTAGCATTCTAACGGTGAAAGAATTTTTAAAATCGGTTCAGTAGTTTTTGAGCCAAATCGTAACAATAAAATCTTTCCTCTTTATAACATTAGTTTAGATATAACATTAGATCACATGAAATTAGGTTATGTGTTTTTATAGCATATGAAAATTATATCATGTGAACGTTATTTCAAGTGATATTATACTATCTGTTATTATACCATACATTACACACCCCTGTTATTCTAGGATATGCACTATACGTGTGCCAAATTTCATTTAAATCCCTTCAGCCGTTTTTGCCTGATTGTTGCACAAACTTATAAACATACCGGGAACTTTCACACTTATAATAGCCAGAAGGATTAATTTAGATTTAGATAATGGCATTATAATTTGTGGCGCCTGGTGATTGGTATATTCCGCAGTAAAGGGGCATGGAGCATTACGTATGCAGCGCATGTAACACTACACCTTCGTATAGGAACTATAAGAAGAGAGGTGCGGCACACAGTTCACGTGTGAATATGATTAACTGTTGCTATTGACGCCGCTGACGGTGGCGAGCTCCGGAGCCTGCCGGTGCCGAGTGCCGTGCGGACGTTGCGGAATGCGCTGGAGCTGAGAATGTGCGACGATCGCCTATTACTAGTCAGCTGGAACCTACTACGTAGGCATGTATGAGAAAACTGAACAAGACTATCGCTAACTTAAAACAGTGAAGTACCCAAATACCTACACGAAATACTGCTTTACAACCGCAGCCACACAATACTGGAGAGGGAGCTCTTGGTCAGCGAAAGATAACCAACTCATGTTGAAATTGTCTTAGGAACTACTTTACTTTGTACTTTTTGTCGTTTTGCTGCCTTGGTTGGATGGACCGCTATTGACTTTTAATTAAATTCGAAAATGGTGTTATTATAAGAGAAACACTCATCAAAGAGACAACAGCGACTGCGGCCTGCAAGTGGGGCAGCAGGCGCGGTGTCCGTCGGTCTGACATTTACGTTTATTTTCATCTGAATACGCCGCGCCCGCTCCTCCGCCACAGCTGATTCACGCAACAGCGCTGGATAACATTTATAAAGTTCACTATAAATACACCGGTTCACTTACCCGCACTAAAGGCCAGAGCCAGCCCATTTCTCGCACCCAGAATGTCGGATGTACGTCTTGTGTCATACCTACGGCACTGGGCACACATGCAGGTCAATGCAGGTGCCATATGGCACAAGAAGGGCTTATAGTTTCCGATCTCAAAAACTTGTGAGGGCTAGACCTAGACATTGCTTCATTTGCTAAAAGCGTAAAAGTCATCTCTGTCTCTATTCTTTTGGAAATAAATAATCGACAAGGAATATCTCCACGTGTTATACTGTTAACTATACAAAGAAACATGTAATTCTGATACATAACATTAGTGAAAGTGATTATTATATCCTCCTATCCCCCATATTATATTCCTACCGTTGAGGCTCTGCAGTCATTTCTGCGTTTGCTAGTGTAAGCTTTCTTTGAACTTGAAAATTAGCGTAACATCGTTTATTGGCGACACTGTTATCGATACTTTCCACAGTTTATCCAACACCTTGACGACTTCCCGGTGACTGCACACCTTGTAGTCGCACTAACTCGTACAGACATAGTAAGTATTGAGTTTATTGATTTGTTGCAGCGACACTCGCATGTACTGTTGTTATCTATTCATAAATTATTAGTCTCAGGCTGATAACGCTTACCTACTTACTGACTCGAAACAAAACGATCATTCAAACAATAGCGATAGTTGTCAGTCGTGTAAGTGTTGTGTGCGCGATAGCAGACTCATTGCCGACTGTGCCGAGGCGGTGCCGCGGTGTCCGCCCGCACCTTCTTGATTATCATCAATTTGTACAACGGTTCCGATTCGATTGATTTCGAGTGTTCCGTTGTAAGACTTGGCCCACTTCTTGACATTCAATTACATTCTGGCCATACAAGCCACAGATTTCAGTCTATGACTTTTTTCAAGGAATCAAGTTTGAACGATATGTTTCACAAAACAAATGTCTTAGTTGACACTCTGTTAAGTGTTAGGAGTGGGACTTGTTTCCTCTGTAATAGGTAGACATACGGAACCGGCGCGCGGCGCCTACACGGGCACGTCGCAAACAATGGCTCGCAGCCTTCAGCTCGCGTCACGCGCCTGCGCGAGTCACCCACCACCACCACCACCGGAGTACACATCTACTGGCCCACTGTTACGATTTCATTGTCTTAATCAAAAATAACATTGTATGGATCAGTCTTTTTTCAATATTCAATTCAATATTCATTTCTATCATTGCAATGGAAGACGTACTAATACTAACTAAATATTATAATGAAACCTTCCAGTTTTATTTCTTGGTGGTTTTAAGGTATTCTACTTACCATATTACAAAAGTTTTAATGGGAGTTCATTTCACTTGGTAAGTATTGACTCGGTACAGAACGATCTCAAGCAATACTTTCCATGCCTTTTCCTAGACTGAACAATTTAGTGATGAATACGTTTTTAGTATCTACAGATTATAGGGGTTGTAGCAAGAAACAATATCCTCGTACACTGCACCCATGGATCCGAAGTACAAGGTGAAGGCTATTGCCCGGGTAACTGTCGGGAAATCAACTCACGGGATTGCGTCAACAAGCATAATAATATGGCGGAGCCGGACAATCAGGAGATCGTTAGAAGAATAGGTCCTAATACTACCACCTAATCACCGTAGTATTGGAAATGTCTTAGCCACCGAGACTGCGCTTTCGAGTGATTGTGATACTCGGTGTTTGGCGAGCACATTGTGGGCGTTGTCACTTACATTCAAGTAAATGTGAGTAAAGATAGCGGTAGTCACTTACAGGAGCACACGTGCACAGTCACACTCACAAGACTCACAAGTTCGCAGCAGGCTAACAGCGAACAAACGACATGCGGGCTTTCCGAAAAGATGGACTCTGTGAGCTCGTTGGCTTCCCTGCTAAACAAATACAAGAGCGGCACTAAGTTGAGCCCAAGGTGTTGGGTCCAAGGTGCATAATTATTTTGCATGAGTCCGTGCGCCTACCACTATAAACCTTGTATCGCTAAGGAAATAAAATGGTTGATGACGAGACATTTGATTGAGTGTATGTTTGTAACTTGCTGGGTTAGTTCAATAACTTATCTAGAAGTAATTTCGCAGAATGGCGGTTTTAGTGCAAGAAGTAATATCGTACCTACTATAAGTACCTACGTATATCGTGATTCCAATAGACAGTTTAAAGCTCCCAAAATGAGCCTTCCTTGGCTTCGTGTTAAAGATGAAGAGGACGAAATGGTCCCGGCCCAGACAAGCGTTCCGCAGCACGGAGAGGCATGTTATGTACGAGTAGTACCGGTCTACTTGTAATGGTTTTCAATCGAGATACCTACAATTTATTGACGCAGATTTAGTTTTCCACAGAAGTTAGTAGGTATTTTTGTTTATAATCAGTTGGATATTTTCAAATTTCAAGTACCTACTTAATTAATCTAATCAGTGACACCGTCACTCCGCCAGCCGCTTTCTGGCCCACTTTCTGAAGGAAGTATAGTAAATTATTTGAGTTATCACTCGGACGGATCATTAACTGATGCAATTATTCATGTCACTGTAGTGGCGCACGCGCGGCGTGTGGTGCGGCGTCGGCGCGCGGCTTGCGTGCTCGCGCTCGCTCGTGCCTCTAGCGACTGTCAAAATTGGCGGGAACCGGCGCGGGCGCATCCTGCATACATGTTATCTACACATACATCGGCTTCGCCACTCTGTAGTGACGCGCAATTATTATTTTAGTGTGACAAATTTCGATTAGAATGGGCGATCTTGTTATCAACTCTACTAGCGAGTGGCGACGTGTTCCGCTTGCGCAACGATTTTAACAGACAAGACCTATACCAATACCACTTAGCCAAAACTGATTTACCCTACCTACCTACACCTCATCATAAAAGGTGGGCGTTACCTTCTTTTAGCATACCTGGTCGTGATCACCTCTTGAGGCTTTGTGAGGCTCGGATGAACTGTCTCATGTTGACTAGCAAGAGTTCCTGCAGCTAGAGTCGTGCGTTACACAAGGTCTTTCATACAGACTTACACAAGGTCTTTCATACAGACTAACATCACCAATGCTTTATTCTGTGGAGGAGCAGTTACTGACAGCACAAGACATACAAGTCAGTACCTAACGTACTGAGTACTATGAGGTGAGTTTGATGATCTGCTCAGTAGTATGCTATATAAACTGAGTTATAGCTCAATTAAAGGTTCCTCAAATATCTAAACCTGTACAAGTAGGTATGTACATGCATAGGAACATTACTGAATGCTGCACGGTTTGCGACGGGAGTTGTGGAATTAATGTTGGCTTTCCTTCAAAATGATTATCTTCAGCTTAACTTGTAACAGCGAGATAACCTACAGTAAAAGGAGATAAAATTATAATCAGTTGCGTCATTGATAAAGATAATTCCCCCAAGAACATTTTCATGTAAAGTAACGCCAACATAATATTGCTTGCACTGTAAAAAGTTATTAGATCTTATAGAGAGCCAAGCTCCTAACTCTACACGGCCTTTTTTTTTTTTTTTTTTTTTTTTTTTGATCTCGGGGGGAAATCCTCATGGAAATCCTCCACCCTGGGGCGGGTGGAGGGGTCTGTCAGACTCTTACTGACTAAAACCACCCCGGTGTTCCATCTTCCACCTACGCCGGGGATCGCGGGAACGTATGCGACATCCGCAATCCCCGGCTGGTGCCGGCCCGCCACTGCGGGCCACCTCGCGTCGGCGAGGGGAGTGAGGTGTTTGACTCCCCTCGCTACGTCAAAGAGGGGCGCACGGGAACACCACGCGCCGCCACCTCGGGTCCGGATGAGTGGGGGGCGACGGACATCCCCAAGTCCGCCGCCCCTGGACCCAGTTAGGGGGGCCGGAAGAGGGCAGCGTATGCCCTCCTCCGACGCCCGATGCGCCTGCTGCGGGCAGGGAGAGCGGTTGTGATCTCCCTCTCCCTTTCCGCAGCCTCCTTCTGCGCGATAACTGTCTCGCAGAAGGAGACCACCGCGTCCCAGGACCCCTCACCGCCGACCATAGCATGGACTACGGCCGGCAGCGAGAGGTCACCGCCTACAACAGAGATGAGGGCACGGCGCGGCTCCTCCCAAGCTGCACATTCTGCAAGCGTATGCCGCACCGTGTCCTCCCGACAGTCGACGCAGTGGTGGCATCGAGCGTCCGGCTCCCTGCCTATGCGACACAAGAACCTCCCGAAGCAGCCATGCCCCGAGAGGACCTGCGTCGCACGAAACGTCAGAGAGCCGTGCCTTCTCCCGAGCCACAGGTCGAGCACTGGCCGGATGGCCTCGATGGTGATGAGGCCGGCGGTAGGGCTCGAAAGCCTGTCCCGCCATTCCGCCACCAGGACCTCGCGCAGCTGCGACCGACGCAACTCCAGGTGTCGCTGCGTCAGTCGCTCGCCGCGCGCCCGCGCGTCCTCGCGCCACCTGTGCAGTGACGCGAGCACTTTCGCCTCCAGGTCCCACGGCGGAGATCCGGCCAGTGCGCAAGCCGCCTCGTAGGAGATCGTGCGATATCCCCTGATGACTCTGACGGCCATCACCCTCTGCGGCCTCCGCAGAACAGTGATGGTGCTGGCCGTCAGGTCAGCCGCCCAGATCGGGGCCCCATATAGGGCCATCGATCGCACGATCCCCACGTACAACCGCCTACAGGCGGTGCTCGGGTCCCCCAGATTGGGAAGCAGCGTTGACAGCGCCCCCGCCGCGCCCAACAACTTGGGCGCCAGCCGCCGGAAGTGGGGGCCGAAATCCCACCGGCTGTCGAGCACCAATCCCAGATACTTCATGGTGGACTCGACAGCGATACGGGCCCCCCCGACCACAATGTGCGATCCCGGCGGCGGCGCTCGCCGGGGGCCATGAAAAACAATGGCCTCCGACTTGTTGAGGGCCACCTCCAGGCCGAAACTCTACACGGCCTACCCTAACACTCTCCAACTATCATCTTATAGCGAATAGCGTTCTGCGTGAATCCTAGTTTTAAGTTCTCTACAAACCCTACACGGCTACACCTTAGTCAAAATGTGTGCTTGGCCGTTTCGTGAGAGTGACATAGACACTCCGATGACCGATGGGCTTATGAACAGAAAGTAATTCACTAGAAGCATATTTTGTGCCAATAGGTCCTTGAGTACTGAAACGGCATCAAATCTGGGTATTTCAGATATTAATCTAAACTAATATTATAAAGAGTATCTAAATTCTAAACTATGTAATCTAAACTAATATTATAAAGAGGAAAGATTTATTTACTTGATTGTTTGTTACGATCTGGCTTAAAAACTACTGCACCGATTTTAAAAATTCCTTCGCCATTACAAAGCTACATTATTAAATTAAAACAAGCTATAAAATATTTTCGAAAAATTGGATTCCTACGAAAATTGAAATAATGTAACCCAAAGTAGCGAAATTTAGCCTTATAAATTCACTATTTGGCTTGCGCTGAGAAAACTATTGATGATACAAAAAAATAAGGTACCTACTACACGATTAAAGTAGGTACTCGTTATTACTTGTAAAAAAGTCTACTTACTAGAGCATATGACTAACTATTATGGTTAAGTCACAATGACAGCTTTTTGTTCAATTATTCAATCAAAACCCGGGTGGAATGGAAAAGTGGAGATTTTGGTATCATGATATTAATCCTTATCCATTTAAATGGTTTGATAATTAATGTCTACTAATGTCCATGTATGTTGCGGTTTCAGCGAACTGGGGAGAACCTTAATGCTTGGTCCGATGAAGTTGAAACACGGAATTAATTATTTCAATAAATAA
The DNA here is from genome assembly GCA_905163435.1 of Mamestra brassicae. NCBI lineage: Eukaryota > Metazoa > Arthropoda > Insecta > Lepidoptera > Noctuidae > Mamestra > Mamestra brassicae. The sequence continues at coordinate 215,179 of LR991009.1, read as the reverse complement.
ATAAGAATAACAAATGTTTGGAGTTTTCGAAAATAAACCCCTCAAGGAAGTTTTTAGGAAGGACATTTTCATTTCATTTTCATTTATTGCTTGCTTCAATTTACGTGGAAATTGCTATGAACAAACTAAAAGTGGGATAATTGCATCAGATCTATCAATTTTTGCATAATCCCTTGACGGGGAGAACGGGGTGAATAGTAGCGCTGATCACAGAATCAGCAGCAGAAATTACAGAAAATTAATGTTTTTTTTTTTAATTAACCTTTAAAAGGGTTGACGGGGCGTTGAAGTTTGTGGAGTACCTACTAAATCCAAGCGGACGAAGTAGCGGGCGAAGTGCTAGTAATCTATAAAGTACAATTGTTTAATAAACACTTAACTAACTAACACTAAAACTAAATAAAAACTCCTAACTAAATTAACACTAAAATAAAGCGTCAAAAAATCATCCGCATCGCTACCGACTGGAAGTGTACCCAAAAGACTGGCGGCATTGCCACGTTGTATGGCAATGCTTATTCTTTGACCAAGGTAAAAGCCAGCCCTTGGGTCACGCGAAATCTTTAAACAAGATATGCGCACTCGGACCCCACGACCCAAGAGTTTCAACCCCAAACGGCTCGAAAATATAACAACAAGTTTATTATATATCCGCCGCTTGAGGTTCTCTGCAGCCGCCGCGGCAGTGCCAGCACAGCACGAAGATGACAGAGCTAGGAAGATGGGAGTGCGCAAGAGTATCGACACAAGTAGTGACCCACACTAATGGCCTACCCATCTTCCATGGAAATAACGACATGCCGCTTAAAACAGCAACAAAACACAACATAACTTAAGACAGCAAAACATTAACCATTGAGTACCTATATACTTATATTAATAATGAATGGAAATAAAGAAAATAATACAATGTCAAAATTAAATTAATTTCAATGTCAAATAACTTACAATTTATCATCAAGGAATTCATCAACAGTATAATAACATAGCTTCCTTAGCCACCACTTCATCATTTTCTTTATTCGGGGTAATGCAAATACTTTTCCATTAACGCTCATCTTCGCCAGGAGTCACACTCTTTCTAGCAAAACTAGCTTTTGCCCGCGATTACGTCCGCGCATATCCCGTTTTTATACTTATTCTCTTAGTGCTCCCCTACACTCAACAAGGAAGGTTCTTTCATAATTTCAGCTTTCTATGACCAAGAGTTTCGGCTGCGCGTTGTCTGTTAGTCACTGAATCACTCAGTCAGCCAGTAACGGAAGAATTTTATATAAGTATTGATCATCTTTACCACAGCCAAAGTCCATCTAAAGTTTATTTTCTTTGGTCTTCAGCCTCACCTCCTCTATCAACAATCCTCATTCATACCTACTGAAACTTTTATACATAACATTCGTTATTTTTGTAAACAATTGCTCGTATATTTGTTGTAAATGGCAAAACATGTTGGATCATGATTCTAAAATAATACCTTAAATGTACCATGCTTTAAATGCAAATAAAATAATTCTTATTCTTATTCATGTTGCCCACATTATGACAAGTGATGTCTACAGCTTAGTGTCTTGACGTGCAGATAAGTTAATAAAATAAAAAACATCTACATAGATCGCTTATCCAGAATCCAGACTTTTTTTAATAAACCGTTTGAGTTTAATAGTTCAGGTAAAATCTAAAGATTTAAAGCCTCACCTTGAAATACCTGTGTAATTTTCTTACAACCAAGTTTGCTAAGTAATGAAAGCTCACCCGCCTATCATTACAAAAACAGTGTCTTACGATACGACGTCTGCGTCCTTATGATACAGTTTGTTATCTTGTCCGGAATGCAGCAGCGCTGCCGATGATAAGATGTGTGACTCGAGAGCATCTCCCGACAATCAAGTGTGTCACGGAGCGCGGCGGCGCTGGCCGCGCGTCCACTCGGATCAATTGAAATCAATCAAACGCGCAGCTGCCGCTCATTACCCTCTCCCCAGCACAGTACACAATGCTGAAGGCACCTCCTAATAATAGCATTACTAAATTCTTTCGCATCACTGTCGACTGGAAATGTGTACAAAACACGTAGTCAACACGTAGTTAAAACGTGCGAAATTTTATTTAATTAATTTTTGCCTCATGGGCAGCATTTACATCCGTTTCCTGAAGGAGTATTCCGTCGCGCCTGGACCAGAGCTTGATTAGCCACCGCCTGGGTGGTCCCTATCGCCAACCGCGATGGAGACCGTTGAGGAGGTGGAGGAACGGGCTTCTTCCCCGGCCGCGATGGAGGACGAAGACGACGAGAAACCAACACAGGATCCATCCTCGTCCGGACTAACTTCGGACGAGGATTGCTTTCCTGCAGGGGAGGAGATTGAGGACGATGGCAGCAGCCTCTGCTCTTCTCCCATGCGGGACAGTTAGGATCCTGCAGACCAACCTCCAGCACAGCCAAACTCCAACGAAAAATCCAATATATTTATGTGCGCATAACTAGATAAAACTATAGGTAGGTACTGAGCAATTTTTTTTTTTCGCGATTTCGGTGTTGTTCCCATAGTTAATGTTTATTTTTGTTTTTAATGTCAATGTGCAATAGGTGTACATTACCTGAATATATGAATTTATTATTATTGTCTTGATTAATTTTCCTTACACACAAATTTTCATTTTTAAATATTTCTTAAAAACATTTAAAAATTAGTAGTCCGCCGGAGTCGGGAGCAGGGTCCAAGCTACCGGTGGTTAGGGCTCCAGAGAAAGGAACCTCCTCACAATACGAGCCGTATCGAGAAGTACTGCTTTCTGTATCAGGCCCTTTACCCAACCGCGTAACGCCAGCTTCGACAGGTGTTCGTCGAAGCTGGCCATCAGGCCATTGGCCGTAACGGCAATCGGCACAATGACAGCCACATTCCACATGTCGACAACCTCGTGTGCTAAGTCGAGATACTTAATTTGTTTCTCTCTCTCAGCTTAGTCAGCTTTCACGAGATTCTCGCCGTGTGGGATGGTAACATCGATTATCATTGTGCGGCGCGCTAATCGGTCTATCACCACTATATCCGGCTTATTGGTTTATCAGTGATGATAGACCGATCCCAGTACAACATGACATGGTCATTTTCGAGAACTGTACTTGTAATACGGTACCTCAGAATCCACAAGTTTGTATTTTAAAGCAAGTTGCTGGTGAAAAATCGCATGCCCGACACACATCAACCGTCCTGTTCTTGATAATGTGCCTCCGGTAGTTGTTCGTCAAGATAACTTTGTCCATAATTGCACAGACAAAACCATCGGTTTCTCCAACCAAAGAGATTACCGAAACGCAGCCAGGCTCAAAAGCTAATTGATCTACGTCGGGCCCATGTAGGCCAAAAAAGCGTCCGTGGAGTTCCTAACTCTGCCATACCGCCCTGCGATCGCTAGTGTCAAGCACCGAATGTTTGCGCTAGTTCTCATTTCAAGCCAAGGAGAGCGGGGTGAGTCCCTTGCCCACCGCCACTACATCTCGATGCATATCCACGTCGACAGCTAGGATTATTATTATAGTAAAAGTGGTTCACAATGATGGATACAATGACCCCTTTTCAGGTATAGCGTTTACTCTGTGACACGTTGTATCATGAACATACGTAGTTTTTTTTTTAAGTAAGGGAAATCAAATTGCTTCTTCCGCTTTGGGTGGAGCGAAAGGGCGTGTCAGACTCTTACTGACTAAAACCCATCCGTGTTCCTTCTAAAGCCCTTTGCGTTTCAGGGCCACGGTGACTCTTTCGAATAAATTTCACAACCCTGGCAGGCTCTGGCCCTAGCGGGCCCCGTCTTCTATTCAACGCGCCATCGACCTTGGTCTGGTGGTGATCGGACATTGAGCCATCCAACGCTCGCCGTCCGCAGGCCCGAACATACTTAGTACCTACTTTAATATTTTCTTAAAAAAATTGGCCCAAAAGTTGAAAAATGTCATTGTTCTAAGCTTATGTTAAAAGTTAAGTGCCTACTAAATACTTATTTTTAAATGTATAAAAAGCATTTTACTTAGGTTGGTACCTAATATATTAAAAATTGTTGGTACCTAGGAAGAACGAAAGGATGTCCAAATTTTGATTACTATCAAAATTTGCAGCAAAATAAACAGCGTTTTTTTTAAATAAATTAATAGTTAGTTTTCAGTTTGTATTTTATTGTTGTTTTTTAAAAGCATTGAATTGAGCAAATTTTTGATTGGTCACACTGTCACACTAAAAAGTTTCACAAATGCATACATACCTACTCTCAGCCAGTGCAGCGCAGGCGCTCCGGCACGATATGATACTAGCGGACGCATTGCGCACTATTTAGATCTGTGTCAGTGTTGCGAGTTTCACCCGTAACCCATAGATGGCGCTATTTGCACTATTCTTTGTTTTGTGATTTTTATTTCTCGACCATCGTGGTAAAGCGATTTTTTTTCGTGTCTTATCTCGCAGGAACAAAAATCTGGATATTATTTATTTTTACCTACAAACAAATTTTTATTAGTACCCACATACGGCTAAAGACCAACCACATTTTGTTAAAGACATGATTCAGTATAAAGTAGCTACAATTAAAATAAAAAGTAAGTAGGTAAACATGTGTTACAGTCCTCCAGGTTAATTCTATCTATCTATATCTTGGGACAACTCACACACGGTCATCCGATCCCAAAGTCGGCAGAGCCTGTGCTATGGCATTGGCAACCACACAACTGATAAACATACTTATATATTTCTAAATACATACATATTATTGACAAATTACACCCAGACACAGAACAAATGATCATGCTCATCACACAAAGATTTGTCCTGGGTGGGAATCGAACCCGAATTACATAGTTTTTGACTGCCTTAGGACGTAGGACCTAACTACTTCAGATTAAATAAGTTAACTTTAAAAATGCGCTGTTAGATAAAAACGCTAACTGCCTAATCTTATGTAATGATGTTAAAAAATACTTTCTAATTGAAATTAGACTACCAATTTTAGAAAAAATAAGATAGTATTGTCATGCGTAATACCATTATCAAAAATAGAAGTGGTCCTATTATTAATCCTTGGCTGACTTCGGAACGACCCAATCTAACACACTGCTGTCGATCGCGGAGGTAGTGGGCGAGAATTCGCGGGAGGAAAACCGATTGCGTATAGCTTCGGAAGTAAATAAAAATAGCCTTTCCTTTCTACGATTCGAACTTAACATAAAATAAAGAAAGAAAGAAAGAATAATATTTATTTAGCACTTACATGAAACACGCACGGTTCATAGAAATAAAAAAAATAAATGTAGGTATGTTAAGAACCAAGATTAATCTAGTTTATAATAGTATAGGTATTTATGGTTAGCTGTATAGTTATGGATGTAGGCTGTATAAGTTAATTTACATAAGTAATAGTCGCCTCTGCGGCGTAGCCCTCTCCTAAACCTTTCCACACATCTTTTTCTCGGGTAAGGGTCCACATCTATGGTTGAAGATGTCTCTCCACCTTTTACTTGGTCTCCCTTTTTCCGGTTTCCTGTCTCTTGGTTTCCATTCCACCCAATTCCACTTAAGTAATCTTGTTCTTTTCCTCACATATATTATATTTGTTTTCTTTATGATGTTGATGTTTTTGACCTTAGCTGATAGTTTTAGACCAAACATTCTCTTCTTCTCATTTCACAGAAAGAAATTATTTCTTCGTCTCCTTCAGTGACCATGTCTGGCAACCATACCTGTGTAAGGCGTGGCATTATCGTTACTTCGTAGAGTTTTTCTTTATATTTATATTGATGTCATTGTTTTTCATAATTATTTCCCTTAATCCTCCATATTTCCTCCAAGCTAGAGTTATCCTTCTTTCTTTCTTTTCCTGTATTATTTCCGAATGATACCAGCTGTCTTAAATATATGCCTACCAATTCTTTAACATATTCAATATTTTCATTGTCTATTGTAATATCTCGAGGTACTCTTTTTGGTATAATCTTGGTTTTAGACTTGTTTATTGACAATCCCATTTTTTGATTTTCCATTGCTTGTTCTATCACCATACTCTCTAATTTGGAGGCGCTTTCTGCCAAGACCACAATGTCGTCCGCGAAACGTAAGTGGTTCATTAGTTCTCTGTCTATATGTAGGAATTCCCTTCGTTTCCCAATTTAGACGTCTGAAGATGGATTCGAGCACCGCTGAAAACTATTTTGGAGAGAGAGGGTCACAGCCTTACTCCTTTTTGTATTGGAAATTCTGCACCTTCTCGCTCTAGGTGTAGTTTTGCGTGACTTTTGTTTAAAAGCTCTTAATTATGTTAATGTATTTCCGGTATGCACCTTGTTGTGTGAGTCACAATCAAATCAAAAGTCAGTTATTGAAACTAGGCTGAAAATCAGCACTTTTCAACGTCAAAATTTTCATGAAGACAGTCCCCCAAATCGCCCAGCTCGTCACCACTTCCTAGTATTTTAGCTTGGAAGCAGAAGTGGCGCAACAGACTCCCCAGCAACACATCTGTCTGTTTGAAGAACTTGAATTTATACAACGGTATAATGCTGCATGCGTCTTGGCGCTCCTTGTTGTTCTCCTCATCGCTGCCACTGTGGCGAAGTTGTCAACAGCCTCGGACACCCGCCCCGACCCTTGCTCGAGCCAGCCCGCGCCGCTGAGCCTGTAATCTCAAATTCGCCCCTTAATAATAATTTCAGTTCGATCCAGCCCGTCCCTAGCTGTCCTCTCCCCAGCGACGCCCTAAGCCGAGGCCCGTACCCCACAGGGGGTGCCCTTAGCGTGTAGTCGCTTAGTTTGTAAGTTTTTTATAAGCCCTGGCTGGGAGGCTTTAATATTACATTGAGGCCACCACAGGCAAGCCCGGTTAAGCAGTCGACAACCTTATAGGTTGAACTGCGAGAAGCCACTCACAAAAAAAAAAAAAGAGCCTCGGACACCACGGCCGGTCATAGCGCGGGTCGCATAGCGCCGCATGCGAATCTTAACGACATCATCCGACGAACTCTTGTCACCGTCGGTGTTCCGGCTGTGTTAGAACCTAATGGCCTGGTACGCGACGATGGCAAGAGACCGGACGGCATGTCATTATTTCCATGGAAGATGGGTAGGCCATTAGTATGGGACGCTACTTGTGTCGATACTCTTGCGCCATCCCATCTTCCTAGCTCTTCGTGCTGTGCTGGCGCTGCCGCTGCTGCTGCAGAGAACCTCAAGCGGCGGAAATATAATAAACTTGTTGGTAGTTATATTTCGAGCCGTTTGGGGTTGTAACTCTCGGGTCGTGGGGTCCGAGTACGCATATCTTGTTTATAGATTTCCCAAGACCAAGACGCTTAGTTGACACTTCGCGTGACCCAAGGGCTGGCTTTTACCTTGGTCTAAGAATAAGCATTGCCATACAACGTGGCAATGCCGCCAGTCTTTTGGGTACACTTCCAGTCGGCAGCGATGCGGATGATTTTTTGACGCTTTATTTTAGGGTTAATTCAGTAAGGAGTTTTTATTTTTATTTATGGAATAAAGTATGGTATAATTAAACATTGTAATATAACTAGAACATTACATTAAATTAAGTTAATGGCACTTGTCTGCTAGCACACTATATTACACCAACAACTAAATCTGACAAAATGATAGAAATAAATACATAGGTAATTAAATTAGCAAAACCAGCATTCAAAAGCAATAAAAATTTTGCCTCCAGGCAATAAATGGTGGGCCCGCTTACATGTGCAACGCTGGAATTTAACCATAAGTTGTGACCTAAAGTAACAAGTGATAAACTAGGACTGTCGTAGTAAAATTAATAAACAGTTAATAGTAACAACAGTAATTAACTATGGTCAGCAAGACGACCAATCACCACAAGCAGCATCCGTTCACGAGCATAACGCAAAGATCAGCCACTACCCCCCGCCATATTAGAGGGAAGGGGGTAACCCGATCCGTGACGCTACCGTAAGCAGCGACATCTAAAGGAGCATGACGAACTTTGAATTCGAATTTGTCGAGGTCGCTAGATAAACAACTCAAACATGGAAATGAATGCGGATGAATTTTTTAGTTTAGGCCGTGTCGGCGTCAGTGAATTGTGTAACTTTCCTGACGGCGTAGGCGGCAAGCTAAGCTTTCCCGAAAGTGTTGATATATGAGGGCCCCATTAAAGTTTGACATCAACTGTTAGGCCCAAGAAAACAGCAGAGTCAACAGTTTCGAGCACCTCGTCACTTATGGTTATATTGGGTCCTAGATTTTTAACATTTGGTAAGGCAAACTTTACATATTTTGTTTTCTTAGCATTTAGAATTAGATTGTTTTTCGTAAACCAACCCGTACCTAACCATGGTGAGTGCAATATTTACGTTCAAAGTCGCGTCTTTTCCTCTCTACTTTAAAGATATCTTTTAAGTATCATCAGCAAACAGAACTACATCACATGCACCCTTTAAATATAATGGTAAATCATTTATGTATACAAGAAACAAGAATGGACCCAGTATTGAGTCTTGGGGTAGGTACACCTAACTAAACTGGTATGCCGGAGAAGTTTGCATCATTAACATCTACACATTGTAACCTATTATTCAAAATTAGAATCTATTACGTTAAGAGCTTCATTTTGGAGACCGCAGTGACGTAGTTTACGCAAAAGCGTGACATGGTGTGCGCAATCAAAGGCTTCGCAGAGATCACAGAAAATTCCAATTGCACTGTGCGAGTTCTCCCATGCGTTAAATATATGTTTTGCTCGTGACTTCGTACGCGCATATCCCGTTTTTTTCCGATCCCGTAGGAATTTCCCGATCTCTTATAGCCCATAGCCTTCCTCATGAATGTGGCTATCATAAACAAAAATTATTTTCCAAATTCGAGCGTTATTGAACGTTTATTTATTTGAACGTTCAAATAAACAAACAAACTCTGCAGTTTAATAGATTAGTATAGATAGATGTCTGAGTAATTGCTTGAGTATTAATTTTTAAAATATTTTTGCCCTATCAAACGCTTTTTGGTAGTCAGTACACGTGGTCTTCGCGGTCTTAAACGTTCAGAAATGTAGTCTACAAGGGTAATAAGTTTTCAATAGGTATTTCAGAAGGAAGTTTGTCAGCCCCTACCGAACTACGAAGTTAAGTTTGCCTATTCCTGAAATGTGTGCAGATGTGGCTCTGCGAATTACACTCGGCGATAGGTAAGCTTATTTATATTATGGCTGATTAAGCTAGTTGGCTGCGACAGTTACAAAACGAAATTTCAGTTTTCTGTTGGTAAGATCATACACGTGGTTGTCATACAGTAAACATAGTTGTAACAAAGACAAGCTCATCGATGAGTGATGGCAGCGAGCAGAGAGAGTCGCTGCTCATAGGCTGCGCGGAGGCGCCGGGTGAGAACTGGGTGACGGCGACGTCGCCACCCGGCACCGCCCGCGCCGCGCGCCGCCCAGTGCAGGGACGGACTCGCTGACACGACACAACACGACGCCGTTTCAGCTGCTCTACTCACTCGCAGGCAACCGAATACACTTGTTGTAGACTGAAGAGTATCTAACTCTTGGTACTATCGGCATTCAAATTAGGACGAGGTGGGTGATCACCTTTTGCCTAGTAGGCAAGTAGTCGGAAGCACACGTATGGATTGCATCCTATTGCTTCCCTGGCGTGCATCCGTCTGCGGCCGGAGCGCGCGTGCCAGCCACGGCGCGGCAGTGAACCGCCGCCGCCGCCCGCCGCGCGACCGGGCTGTCTCGAGCCTCAACTAATAAATACTTACTAGTAACATTACTGGACGTGAGGAAGTGCTGGCTGAATAATGTGTCTGTTGTGTTGACACTCTGTGGCTGTGAGCGTTATATTGTGTTGTTGACAGTACTCAGTGCATATTGGCGTGACGCCGAGATGTGGCCGCCGCCGCTTGGCTGTACGTCGCAGTACAATATAGCGGAAATTGTATCGCGTGGAGTGGGCAGATAAAGTGCAAACGAAAATGAATGGCGGCAGATCAGACGCGTCCACTTCCACTGACGACGTTAAGGTGAGTTTTACATCCAAAGTAGAAAAAAGACTCTTAAAGTATGTGTATCGCGTCAAAATTGGCGGGATACGATGATGTCGTTGCTTCGTGTAGGTAAGTATTGTGGCGTGTTGCAGAGTCGTCCGCTGTGCCTGTTCTACTTCACGCACCCGTTCGGCGTGCTGTCTGCCGAGCCGCCCACGCTGGCCGCCGCGCCGCCGCACATCGCGCGCGCCTTCCTCAACATGCAGCCCGTGCCGCCGTGGACGCTGTGGAGCCCCGCGCCGCCCACGCCCGCGCCTCCCTCCGCCGCGCCCTCTGACGACGACTACTGCTCCGCCAGCTCGTCGCGGCCCAGCTACGAGCTGGGCGCCGCCACCGTGCACCGCACGCCGCTCAGCCTCGTGAGTGTGACGCGCACACGCAAGTGCACGCTCGACTTCGGCGACTCCATCTCGTCGTCGCTGTTCTCCAGCGACATGTGGTTCAACTCCAGCGCCGGCTGCCGCAGCACGGAGTACCCGCGCCGCCTAGTGCCATACAACAAGACCCTGCCGCCGCTGCGGCTGCCCAGCCCCAAGGACTCTTCCACCCTCTCTAGTTCCGATGACTTTTGGCCGAAAAAGTGTTTGAATCCGGAAAAATTCTCCCTACCGCCGATCGAACTACCCTCGGTGAAAGTGAATATAGTGCGCAGTAACAAGTGCAGCGCGAGCTCGGAGGAGGCAGGGGGCGCAGAGGGCTGGGCGCGCGGGGGCCGCCGGCGCCGCCTCGGCGTCAGCAAGCCGCGTCGCGCGCGCGCCGCCGACCTGCGCCGCCTGCTCGCCGCGCGCATGCGCAGAGCACTCGCAGGTATGTACTTTGGCATCTTTAAACTGTAGGTCGTTACTTTTTGTACGTATGGAAGTCACTAATAACTTCTATAAACTAAGTACCTACTACTTAACATATTTTGTTAAATAAAAAAAATTCAAAAATACAATTTTAGGTCAAAATAAAATCACTTTAATCAGTGTTGTTTTGCTTGGATATGTTAGGTTAGACGATCTGAACACTGTTAAAATTTGTCCATCTATTTTAATGGAACCTTATATAGGTATACAACGTGTAACAGAAAAACGCAATACCTCTTAAGGGGTCATTGTACTCATCATTATGAAAAACTTTTGCTATAGGACCAACCTCGAAATCGCGAAAAAAAAACAGCTGTTCAGTTTAGTTCACTTTGTCGAATTATGCGCACATTTATGTAAAAGTTGTTCATAATGATGAGTACAATGAACTCTTAGTGGTATTGCGTTTATTCTGTAACACGTTGTATAGTCAGTTATTGCTCGAGGCTTTGGTACATTCTAACAGTAGTAAGCTTAAGCGCTCATTAGCTTTAGGGCAGAGTGGCATACGACCTCCGAACATCCTCCTCTGAACATTACTATGAATATTTTCATGTTTTATACGTTTTAGAGCATGATTTTTCAGCCGTCGGGTTGGTTGACTTGTGATGCTAATTCGTCGCATTACTTATTTCGTATAATTTTTGATTCCTTACCGATCTCTACCTGTTTTGTAAAATACGTCAGTGTGTGTCATGTTCTTTTGCTCGTGTAGTCGTGTCATCGTGTGTCAATCTCAATGACGTTGTATGTATGATGTTTGTCAGTGTCTATGGCGGTCTATTCGGTGACTCGGTGCGTCAACATAACGTCAAAATTGGTCAGAATAACAAGTTATTGTCCTGTACCTCCCGTATCCTCTCGTACGGCCTTTAGGGACTGCTCTCAGAGTAGAGGACCGCGCACGTAGGAGGTGCCTATTTAGTAAGAGCTCCGTACAAAAACTGCGGCAGCGGCATGGGTTACTTGCTGGATCGCTGCCCGGTGGTGGACCGCTGCTGCTTCCTGCCGCTGCGCGAGGCGGCGCTGCTGGCGGGCGCGCTGGGACTGGCATGGGCGGTGCTATACCTGTTCCTGTTCAGCGCGGCGGGCGCGCGGCTGGTGGCGCGCGGCGCGGGCGGCGACGCGGCGGCGCTGCGCTACGCGCACGGCGCCCTAGGCGTGCTGCTGCTGGCGTTGCACGCGCTGCTGCTGGCGGCCGTGCTGGCGCGCAGCGACGCGATGCTCGAAGTGTTCATCTACGGCATGCCGGCGTGCTGGGCGGGGCTGCTGTTAGTCGCCGTTTGGTTCGCAGGCGCCGCCGTGCTGGCCGACCAGCTGGCGGCGGGCTCACTGGCGCTGTCCGCCGTGCTGCTCTCCGTGCTCGTGTCCGCCTACTTCCTGATGGTCGTCATCAACTTCCGCCTGACGATACCGTGACCGCCTGACAGCCGCGCGCCGTGTTTGTTGTTTTGTAAGCTTTTAGTTTCAACTTTATTTTTTACTGTTTATCGTGTACATATTAATATGTTGAAGTTATACAGATTTAATATAAATGTAAATCGTCGTAAATCCTGTGTTGTATGTCAGGCGAGCGAGTGTGAGCCGCGGCGGCGGCGGTGCCCTACGACGTGCGACAAACGCGCACAAGTCACTCACCACAATGAAAATCTCGCAAAAAAAACATTGCTGGCTTGTTGCTTCCTACGTGACAATTGTAACTAACGCGGAGATATTGTGGCGTGCGTGCTGCACTTGCTCATCTCTATAGCTCTACAGCCAATACGTTATGTGCATACATTACGTTGTTACCAAGAAGGCAATTCAGTCCTTATGAGTCGAACGAAACTCACGAGCGAAGTGCAGTCAGACTTCCAAAAATAGTTCGGTCACGAGCAGCTCCAACTTGGTGCTACAACTAACTGTTTGATAGCATTACTCACGCTCGCGACTCCGTCCGTCATCCTCATCTCAGTATAATTATCCGGCACCTCATCCTTTGTGTACAATTCTGTCGTTACAATGCCACCGTGTAGTTGTGTACAGTTTGACCTTTCTGGCTTTGATTGTGCAAAGTGTGCGGATCACGGCCTATAATAGCTGTCAAGCTTACAAGGCGATAAGGTGGATATAAGAGCTAAGTGCTATGGTAGTGCACTATGTTATCGCACACACTAGTGCACTTCTTCCCTTCCCACTCGCAGGCGCCGAAGCCGTCGAGGGCGGTGGCTAGTCTCAGCTGAGACGCCTCCGCCGCCAACACCGCGTGCCGTGCGAGAGATTCGGTCTGGAGGGCTATTCTTACTTTTTGTGTAGTTTAAAAATACCTTGTCCGGGTCAACAAAGCGAAACTAATTAGGTACTGGGTACCAGTGTTCTTATCATGCCGGTGCAATTGCAGGCACGCAAGACATTATCAGCTTTTTCTCACAGATGTCGACACACATCATATTATGATGCCGCCGGTCCTTCTGGATGTCTGATATCTACGGCAGAGGTCTGTAGGCGGCGGCAAGTGTCAATCGAATAGCTCTACGTAGATATTGTTTGCGATCCAATGACTATTAAAACAAAAGTGATATGGTAACCGCCCGAACGTTGTGGTTGCCTGTACAAATATGAACCGGTCACAGTGGACACTGGGTATCGGGTCGAGCAGCCCTGGTTACCTAGACGCACCTACGAGTAGTTAGAGCTCAGCGCACGCGGCGCGGCGCGGAGGTGAACAAAGCGGACCGGTCCGCGGGTCGCGCTTCTTGGGTTACAGCCGGCGCCCCCCGCCCGGCGCCCCCGCGCTCCCCGCGCACCTGGCTTGTTTGCGTCCTGTATTTGGGTCACCTATTTAAATAATGGTCCCGATAGCCGCCCCTGCACCCACAGTGCGTGCTGCCTGCTGCGTGCTGCGTGCTGCGTGCGGCTGATGTCGCCTCTGGTATGGTTGTACAGTTGATGCGCTGCGCCACCACGGCCCCATCTGATTATTGTTAGAAAAATAGAAATACGTATTAGAACAATAAATAATGCTGTGTACAACAAGAGTTGTAACATTACTTATTGCAAAACTTAAATTAATAGCTATTTGGACTGTGCGACTTGCGAGGCCAAGACTCTGACAGTAAAATGGATAGTTTCCAAAAAGTTCCGACTTTCATAAAGCGGTAAAGGTACTTACTGAGAGTGAATTGGGGCTCCTACCTATTTCTGTCTGCAGGGTTTATAAGAGGAACTTAGCATGAATGGCATAACATGCCATTCGAACCTAACCTATCCGTGTCGGGGTGCCCTAAGCTCCCTGTGCTTATGTTCCGCTACTTGGCTAGACAAGTCATTAAACGATACTGAACCAAGTCATTTGCCTGGGTGTTCAATTAAATGCCGGGATGTCACTTAGACCGCTGAATAAACGGCGCCGTTCAATAAAAAGCCTAGGCAGCCAATTAAACGGCTGACTAAGCTAGTTGGCTGCGAGATTTATAAAATGCTTTGTCCAGATATAGAGCAACGCACAACCTAAACCGTTGGTCTCTGGGACGTGACATTTGGACGACCTAAATTACCCTAGGCTGATAAATTTTCGTTTTTCCTGAATTCCAAAAGTATTAAATAGTCCAATGCCTTGTCACGATGTTAGGACAAGGTAAGGATTGAAAGATATAGTAATAAGACTTAGGAATTCGTAGTTAGAAGTTTAAGTATAACTACGGGATGCAAAGTAAATTACTATCCTTAATTAATTTTAGATCGCGTGAGAAACCCTTACGCTAGCGTAACAGGTATTTAGTCAATAGTAACTCCACGATACTTCACATCTCCATACCATAGCACTAAGAGCAACACTTCCTTATGTGACACAAGCGGCTTTTGAGCGGGCATGTGTCAGTCACATGCTCATATGGAGATATGCCCTAGCCGTTCCTTAGAACTGTAAAACGTGACGAAGCGGCGATGCCACCCATAGGTACACGCAATATGTTTTGGGAATACTTTCATTGTGCCTACAGCTGAGGCAACCTTGGGGTCCTTTAGTCAAGTGAACAGCTTACTTCTATTGTAAGCGTGCTCCGTCGTCGAGCACATCATCGCTTGCCATCAGGTTAGATTTTGGTCAAACGCAAGACTTACAATAATAAAAAGCCAGGTACCTACACAAAAATCCATTTTGAAAAATTCCTCAAGCCTAAGGCCGGTTACAACAATTACAAAAGTTATTGTAAAGAGTGTATTAATGTATTAATACCTACATGTTTTTTAATAAGTACAGGCCACAGATCAGCCTATAGATAGCAGTAAGTAGTCCGCAGGCGCACTGTGCACTGTGCGACACTGTGCGACACTGTGCGACACTGTGGCGTTGAGCTTATCTACTTATCTAGTATAGTTTGATGGTTTGCGAGACCAGCTTATACGTATTGGCTTTTTTACTACAAACGGGCGGCCTATTGTAGGTTCCAAAGAAAATACCATGTTTGCAGTTATTAGAGTTTTTATTTTATCTATCAAGCAATGTTTGCAGTTAAATATATGCGCGCAGCAAACATCAAAAGTGAAGCCACAAAATGGCTTCACTTTTGATGTTTGCTGCGCGCTGTCTACCTTTTTTGTTGGTCTGAGTTGGTACTACCCACTTTTGTATTCTTTTTCTGTCGGTGAATAGGTGTCCCAGTCTTCGACGGGTGCTTTAGCGACTTCGTTCCAAACTTTTTTCCTAAAGTGCGTGTTTTCCTTGGGCGCCTCGGGGCAGTAGCGCATGCAGGTACAACACCGGCCACTTCTCCACTTCGCTATGATACGCACCGGGAGAATTTCTTCTTATATTTTCTTTTTCGGCCAAGCCATATTAATTTAGGTATATTAAAAATGAAAAAGCTACCACGGTGTCATAGTGCAGCGAGTGCCCTGCTCTTCGCTTCTGTATATTGGTCCGAAATCCGAATGGCTCGGCCCAAGCTCCAACGCTTTGCGAAGTCAGGAACACGAGAGTGGTCAGCCGGGCGTCACGCGGTACGAACGCGAATGGAATGCCACGAAACGCGACGATCACTTGCGAAGTCGCGACTGGCTTAATTATGTTTTAGAGTCATTCATTTCGCACATAGGTACTGTCTTAAGTTTTAACGTATACTTTCAAGATTTACTCGATAACAACAGCCGCGAAGTAATGAACAAACACTGTGTGTATGACTGATAACCACGTAAAGTGTGTTCCAGACTCCCAGTGAACAGTTGAGCACAGCGCGGGCCGACTGAGCTCGAATCGTGTGGCTCCGCGCCGCGTCGGCCGCTATCTCGTAATGCCGCGACGTCACAGCACAAACCACCACTCTCGAAGTCGCGATAGCTAGTTTTGATGTTACACAACTGAACTTTTGTAATGACAAACTTCAACGCCCCCTCTAACCCTTTTTTAAGGCTTGTTATGGAAAATTAAGCACTAGGTACGATATTCATTCAACGGTCTCAGGATCAACCTACTATTCAACCCGTTCACCCCGTCAAGGGTTGATTAAAAAATTGTTAGATCTGATTCAAACATCCCACTTTTAGTTTGTCGTTCCAATTTCTACGTAAGTTGAAGTAAGCAATAATAATTAAATAATTTTTTGATAATTATAACATAGCCTATGTTACTCGGTAGAGATGTAGCTAGTAGCAGTGTAATGGTGAAAGATTTTTTAAAATCGGTTGAGTCGTTTTTGAGCCAAATAATAACAAACAAATCTTTCCTTTTTATTATATTAGTTTAGATTGTTTTGCTTTATTTTTTCGGAATACATTGTTTCATTACCCTTAAATAATTACATTTCTTGGCTAATAGTTTTGCTTCAAATAAATATGTGCTTTCATTTTGAGATATCTCCTAACATAAATGCTTGATTCATTCAAATTAAACGGTGTGAATGGTGATTTTGCTCTAAATTAAACACTCAAGATGATAAGGATAACACCTTTATTTACTTAGATAAGGATTTATACTATATTATTGAAAACTGAAGACACCTTTGCAAATAAACTATGCCGTATTTTATACAAAGATATTTTTCCGACCTCTTCAATAATAATCGTCATATTTCAGCCAATTTACACAAAACTTTGACAAATCATATAGGTACCTGAACTTTCCTCGTAAATCACTCTATCTATTGGTGAAGACCGCATTAAATTCCGTTCAGCAGTTTTTGAGTTTATCGCGAACAGACAGACAGACGCGGCGGAGGACTTTGTTTTATAATATGTACCTACTTAGTGATTCCCACATGTAATTGTTTTATCAATACTTGAGCAAAAAATGCATTTACGAAGCCTGTATACATTGTTCGAAAGTTAAAAATTACGAACCAAACAATGGAACGTGCGGTAAAATAGGTACTTACGCCCATCTAAGTACATACCTATTTTACCGCACTCCTCTTTGTATAGTGCCGCGCGTATCCTTTACGGTTTTTTTTTGAGTACTTACAAAAAAAATATATAAGTAATAATTTCAAATTACTGGAAAAAATAAGCTGAATAATCAAACCTCCTTGAAAGTGCTGTTGCTCAATACTTTCGTCTCATAATGTTACTTGAGGCGAAATATGTACCTAGTTCAAAATTCAAATTCGCGCTATTTTCATATAAGAAACGTCAAAGATTGTTGCGACTTTCCGACTGATATTTTAAAACTAAAAGTTTGTTTCATTGCCTATAATAATGTAGGTACTGTTTTCTCACAAATGTGTTGAAAAACGTTGTATGGCATACGTGCGGAAATTGGTTTTTACAAACTCGTGACTATGGTAAGCCACTAGTATCATTTCATACTTAAATAACTATTACAGTTACCCTAGCCAATAAAAGTAGCCACAAATGAGCACAGAGGGCCGCGGGCCCGCGGCATGGCGGCATGGCGGCACCAGCTCGCCTCGGCTTGGCAGCAGCCGTACTTACTTATTAGTTCTATTACGTCCGTTTATTTTTTTATGAATGAACCTACCTAATTATTATATTTGTTTTTAAATTTTTAACAAATCTGGGCTGAAAACTAAATTTTAAGCCAAAGATCTAGTTTTCAGACACATAAGCGTCGTAAAAGGTGCCTATTTCGAAGTAGCTCACGAGTCACAGTCACAGGTCAAACCGGTGCGCAGAGGTTAGTGAGTAATTCATTGAGACTTCCGCAGTTCCGCGAGACCTCGGCGGCGGCGGCGGCGCGCAGGCGGGCGAGCGAGCGCGCGGCAGTGCCACTCGGCCACCGCCGCGGACCGCACGACTCACGCACTCCAGTTAGAGCCCCCGGGCTGAACTGCGACGAGCGTCTCGCGCGCACTGCTACCCGCTACTCGCTACTGACTTACGAGACGAGTCTGACTCGTGTTTCTGCAAAATCCCTCTTGGGAGACGAACACGACTCTACTCGAAACTTGACAGACCAAACTTTTATTGTCAACACAGCCTTAACCGCGCCAAGTTCCGTCCGCGCGACCTAGTTGACTTCTGTTACTAGACCGTCCAGCAGTGTGCCGCTCAGGGCCGAGCAGATCATCCCCATCCAGAACTCTGCTCGCCGTCACATCGTCGACTGCGATAAAGTTAGTATCGATTTTCCGCTCCAGCCGATTAGTGTTTACCTACATCCTGAAGCTATCAAGCTGATTTATGCATGTAAGAAGTATGTAATGCAGTGTGTGTAGTAGAGTGCGGCGCGGGCGGTGTACCCGTGGAGGCGCCCGTCCTGCTGCGCGGAGGTCGGGGCGCCGCACTGCCACACTTAGTGTTTACACCGTGGTTGCCCTGACGCCCGCCGGCCGCGGCTACCGCAGCCGGAACGCTGCTAAACATTTTTCCTTGAGTTGCTTTTATTTGATGCAACATTGTATTTAACAAGTATCATTCAATATGAGAAACTGTATAATCTGACCAACTAAGAGTTTAATAATGATATTGTGCATTTGGCTGGTAATGTTGGGATAGTAAGTACCTAGTACCTACTTATTGCCAATTTTATTAATTTTTGAACAACGCAATGTCTGTCGCAAACTGTCAAAAAAGTCTAATTTTCCCGTTGATATATTTTTAATAAGTACATCAATTGCATTTTCCCAACATTGGACAGAGATGCGAATGCAATCGTTGCCGAGTGCGAGTCGGACTCGCGTGCAAAGGGTTCCGAACGAATCATATTTTTTTAATGTGTTACTTTCAAACCATAGGGTTCTTAAAGGTTTTCAGACCTATTATATTTTGTATTTTTCTCATAATTTTAGGCTCATTAGTTTCGAAAATAAGAGGGGGGAGGGACTGGTCAATTTTCATGTATTTTCTAACTTCAGAATGTAATGAAATTTGAAGCAATATAAGTCGCACGATACAGTTCGAAAAACTTTTTTTTTTAATTTTCGGGTTACGGGTCCGTATTTGGGTCACAGCAACTGAATCGGTCTAATAGATTCGGGGAAAATCGTCTGTGACAGAGGGACAGACAGAAAATCGAGTGATCATATAAGGGTCCCGTTTTTTCCATATTGTGTAGAGGTTCGAAACGCTTAAAATTTATGAAATTGGCCCTCCATACATTGAATTGTAGATGCCAAAATAGCATGCGAGCAGCCTGCCAGAGGCTACCTGTTCAATATCGACGCATTATGTTGCTACTCGCCATGTATATACCCGTGTGGACAAGTTGAGAGTATGTATTTGTCGCGGTCGGTCGGTGGTCGCTGGTCGGTGCACTAACAGCTGTGATGTAGCCTAAACAGTCCTAAACAGCCAGCAAACGGCGACGTCACTGCCGATGGAATTGGAATTATTTCAAATAGCAGAGCGTTATTACGTGTTTGACCTTGCAGTATTATGTTGTGACGTACGCCATAGCTTGACAGCATGAATTTCTCTGCCAATAGTTTGTTTACAGTGGCAAAGAGTTAATTCTGATTTAGGACTCAAGTACATTGTAGATATTACACTGCGGGTTTGCGGTAAGTGACTGAGCAAACAACGAATTATACTCGTTATTGCCTCGTCCTCGATGATGATAGAAAACTAGTGTAGTCTCGTATTTATAGTCTGTGGCGTCACATAATTTAGAAGAAATAAAAGCAGAAAACACATCCCTATGCGGGTGTGTGCTGCCATCTGTAACAATCTTCATTCGGATTTTATGTCTAATGTCGGCGTCACGTTATTCCTTAATTTTTTTGTTCTTTTGTGTTAAAACTACTCATCTAGCATAAAAAATGGCTTAAAGGAAGTCAGAGGAGAAGACTAAAAGGTCACATTTACTGAAAAAGATAAAGAAACTCGAAAAACAGATTGTTCCGTTTCCAGGACTTGACGAAGTATGAAAATGGCCGCTATATCTGACAACGAAAACGCCGCCAAAGTTCGTTCGTGTGTTATGTGTCATATGCTTTGGATGTATTTGCGACCTACGATTGCACGTGGTAAAATAATTTAATGTCTTTGCATGTGATCTGCAATGGATCTATTGGGAGCAATTTGCCTGACCTTTTTTAGGGCGTTCTGTGGGAACGCACGTGGGTTTGTAATGGCTATATCACTGAGCGACTTGCCTTGCCTGACCTTATGGGGCGTCCTGCGGGGACGCACGTGGTTTTTACAATGGCTATGTTGTGAGCTAAGCATCCTGTGGAGTGTTAATGGCTATTGGCTATATCACTGAGCGACTTGCCTGACCTTTTGGGGCGTCCTGCGGGGACGCACGTGGTTTTTTACAAAGGCTATGTTGTGAGCTACGCAACCTGTGGGGTGTTCTTTAGGGACACACAATGGTTAACATTATAACCTTCAAGGGAAGTTCTGTGGGAACTTACATGGTTATAGAGGGCAATGTTGTTGCCTTTACAGCATGCTTTATACTTTTCCAGTTACAAGACCAGTAAACAATTCACCTGATATACCTACAGGAAAATAATTAAAATACCCCTCCGGAGTTGGTAAAACATCTTCAACCAAATGTTGAATGTTGAGGAGACAAGATTGAAAAGGAAACTTCTACCATTTGCCAATTTACAACTTATGGTGCAACCTAAATTAAACCCTGTGGTAAGCGCTGCAATCAGTGAAATGTCTCGAAAGCGAGATCTAATCATACAAAGAAGGCAACAGCAAATTACCACAGCCTTGTCATGTCTGGGCTCAGGCCTTTAAATGTGCCTCAAGGGCAGAAGATGAACATAATTAAACATGACGCTTCAAGGTTATTATGTGACTCAATATGTCTAGATACAAGGGGACGCAGATCCCTCCTATTATCAGTCATACATAAAGATATTAAAGTTTTTTGATGCAGTTGGAATCAAAAACATACTTATTTGGTGAAGACCTCACTGATAAAATAAGAACAGCAAAATCAGTGAAAAAATTGGGTCCTGGCCCAATTTTGTTGCTGAAGTTAGTGGAAACAAAAAGTTTACCGCTGGACAGAATGCATGGGTTTCTAGAGCAAACAACTCTAAAATATCAAAGCTTTAAACTGGTGGGGGGGGGTCCAACACCCGGAGCACCAGCAGTGGGCAAGAGAGGGAGGACAGGAGAAACCATCAACATCGCAAGTAAACCCACAGGTGGGCAATCCAATTAATTTTTTTTGGCATTGGAAACTAATCATCGCAGATCCTTTAATTCTTGACTGAGTCTACAACCCAGTCAAGAATGGAATTGGAATGGAATTGTAGAGTAATTCTATTTCATACTAAGCCACACCAGAGTTACCACACTTAGTGACAAATTACACCACGGCTTAGTGACAAATTTTCCAAACTGGAGTCCTCACAGATAAAATCTGAAATAAATAAATTAGGTACTTTCTTTAAAAGCAATAGAAATTTGACAACCTATAGATATTCAGTTTTTTGCTCACAAAATGTTTTCTAAAAAAAAAAAAAAAAAAACCCCATGGAACTTTTATGTTTCATTTGAAATTTAAAAAGGTTAAATACTTTTGTTAAAACAGGTCATTTCAAATTGGAAGATTATCAACAGTATGTAAATTTTTACAGAAGTATGATTTTCTTGTAACATTACATTTAAAAGATGCTTATTACATGATTAACATAAACAAGAATTATTTTCCAAGGAATATACTATGAATTTAATGTTTTTACTTTTTGGCTTATGTACGGCTCCATTAACATTTACAAAACTAATTAAACCAGTGTTATCTTACTGAAAAAGAGGCTTTACTTACATCAGTTACATATATTTTGATGATTTTCTATGTACAGAAAATAATTGTGTTTGGAGAATATACAGTCAACAGTAAATATAGGTACTTACTAGAAAAATAGGATTTATAATTTATTAACAAAGATAAATGTGATTTTATACCAAGACAATTTTCAATACCATTGTTATTGTATATTATATTTATTGTTATCAATGAAAATTAATAATCAAATTATTTGCTAAAAGTCAAATTAAGGTTAGATTTCTAGCTCAGGTTATTGGAACCTTAATATCTGTTTGCCGGTTTGCCGCTATGTATGGTACTCTTTATACTAAAGACCTTGAAAAACATAAATATCTTATTTAAAAGATAATAAGGACAATAATTATGATTTAAACACTGAATTTGATGGTGCATGCATTCAAGATATCAAATGGTGGTCTATAAATATAGTAAAAATCAGGCAATCCCATTAGAAAGAACTTTTTTGAGTTAGAAATATTTACAAATGCCTCCTCCACAGGATAAGAGTGTCTTGTGACTCTCAGACTGGCCATGGGCAATGGACTGAGGATGAAACTTGGCTTCACATTAATTCTTTAGAATTATATGCCGCTTTCTTTGGGTGAAAATGTTTTGCCAGCCATTTAAGAGATTTGTGAAGTCTTATTATGTATTGACAATATGACTGCAGTGTCATACATTAACAGATTAGGAAGAGTTCAAAATCCCCTCTTACATAAAATTACCAAGAATATATTTTGGCAGTGGTGTACGGAGTACCGTGTTACCCAGTTAATGGGTTGTGGAGGTCTGGTAGGCAGCCGCTCCATGTAAAATACTGGTATTCAGCTGAATCCAGTTTGTCTGGAAGCCGACCCCAATATAGTTGGGAAAAGGCTAGGCAGATGATGATTTGGCAGTGCTGTGAATCTAGAAATTTATTGGTTTTTTGCTACCTAAGTATATAAATACCAAAGATTATGTGATAGCAGATTTTGATACAAGAAGAGAACCAAGCAATACAAAATGGGAACTATGTGACACAAATTACCTTAAATTGATGTGTTTGCATCACGGACTAATACAAAGTGCCATAGTTATGTATCATGGCACCTGGACCCAGGGGTTGTAGCAGTGGATGCTTTTACTTCGCATTGGTCTCAATATCATGTATTCTATGTTTTTCCTTCCATTCTCCATGGTTCTTAAAACCATTGAAAAGATAATAACAGACAGAGCAACAGGTATTGTAGTAGTTCCCCAGTGGAGCACTCAACAATGGTTCCCAATATTTAATAGATTGCTAATAAAGGAACTGGTTATATTTCAACCTTTTAAGGATCTCCTCATAGTTAGTAGATAGTCCTTTGCATAGTTCCAGATTGTCTCATACCTCATACCTTCAGAAATTGACATTGAGGGCAGGAATATTACCAGGAAAACATTTGTAGACCTGGAAATTAGTGATGATGCGGTGGATATTATGATGAACTCAATATCTAAAAGTAAATTAAATCAATACTCACCTGCAATTGTAGCATGGGCTAAATATTGTAAGTCAGAAAATATAAATATTACCAAGCCCACTATTACTGAGGTCATTCAATACCTCACTTGGAGTCTTTTCAGGAGGGACTTTCCTATGGCAGTTTAAACTCTCTTAAATCTGCTGTAGCTTTAGTTATAGGACCATATTTAGATACTTACAGTGAAAAAAGCAAAAGACTCTTCAGAGGTCTCTTTGAATTAAGACCTACAAAACCTAAATACTTGGGAATGATTGGCCACCAGTCAAAGGTCAATCTCATTAATTAATGTTATTAATATAGTAATCAAAGAAGACTGCATAATGATTAAAATTGAAAATGTAATTAAAATTTCAGGGCCAAATGGATGCCAACCTTTTTTCTTTTTTAACTGTTCCCTTCTTTAATACTAGACCAAGAGTGTCCCCAGCTACAGCTGTGGTTAATTATTTAAACATAACAAAAGGTCTGAGAGACCACTAATTTGCTAAAAGCTGTGAGCTCCAGAACAATCCGCCGTTGGGTCAAAAAAGCTATGAAAGAGAGTTGAATGGACATTAGCACATGGTCGACGCACACGCATAGTACCCGCCATGCAATAACATCAGCAGCTTACAGTAAGGGGTTTAATATCGATGTAGAAGAGCGACTGGTTGGACTGGGGAGTCAACAATTTTTGTAAGGTTCTACAATGGATCTATAATTAATAATAGAAGCTTCTCTGAAGCAATTTTTTCTACCAACAAAAATAATTAAAATTAAAGTTTTTTGTGATTGTTTCTAAGAGACATTAAAAATAACTTGTGTTATTTTGTTTTATTTCAAAATAAATTATTATTGTTTTTACAACTAATCTTTGAACATCTACACTAGTTTTCTATCATCATCGAGGACGAGGCAATAACGAGTATAATTGAATAGTCAAACGAACTTACCTGTAAGTGAAGTTCGACGGTAATTATACGAAGTTATTGCCTCGTCCGAAGATGATGAGTCCCACCCGACCCAAACATTTCATGCTATTATGAGCATGGACCCTATGTTGTAAAACCAATAAAATTGCTATGAACTTAATGAAGATTGTTACAGATGGCAGCACACACCCGCATAGGGATGTGTTTTCTGCTTTTATTTCTTCTAAATTATGTGACGCCACAGACTATAAATACGAGACTACACTAGTTTTCTATCATCATCTTCGGACGAGGCAATAACTTCGTATAATTACCGTCGAACTTCACTTACAGGTAAGTTCGTTTGACTATTCAATTAGTTTCGTTGATAAAGAGTGACAAGTGCGAGGAGCGATAACGTACGCTCCGCACTTGACATAAGCATCACCATTCACCACTACTTCTTAATCCAACGACAATACGACGTTCTAGCCTTGCACTAAACTACTACATTATTCGGAATTACAGAATTAAGTACCTACCTACCTACCTATCTAATTTATATTAACAAAGAAAGTATCAAGAAAAGCAACTACTAAAATGTCTCGACTAGTGTTCGCTTGTTCGCCTGAAAAGGGGTTTCTCACACTTTTTCTGGCACGTCTTTACTAACAAATGTCTGCATGTTTGCAATCACAGGTACAGTTGACTTGATTCGAGATCTTGTTGCTGATTGTAGTAAACGGCTCAGCTAGTTCAGGCGTTCGGGCGACGGCCTCGGGCAGTGCCGGCGTTGTGTCATGTGTGCTGTGGTCCGTGTGTGGTGTGGCCGACATTGTTTGTGGCTGTACAATGCACATACTACACGTGCAGGCGTGCACTAATGGGCGTGTTATGTGATTAACTATTATGTGTTATCAAACTAAATGGAAAAATATCGTTTTATTTATAATATATGATGAATGATCACGTTGCTTGCCTTGTGAATTGTGATGATATTGTTGAAATACAAATACTAAAAATACCAGCCTGTGCTAGAGATAAATAGTGAAGAGCTTCAGCTCGCAATGGCGTGAACATGGCGGTCTACCGGGTCAACAGACCAACATACTAATTTTATTATCCTTTAAAACCTTTATTACTTGGCTTTGTGTGAGTGAGGTATTTGTTTCATTTATGTTTTTAGTTTCTCCTCATAATATCTACCTACTACTAGATATTATTTAATTTGACTACCCGGTTGTGTTATAATATGTCACCGGAAAATTGCAGACTCCGTAAGATTGTAATAAACCTTTACGCATTAAAATTTCATAGTCTATAATTATGTAGATGAAAAAAAAAAACGGAAAATGGCAAACTCCGTAAGATTATAAAATAACTTGAGAGATTGTAAACTCTCGATAAATTGTCAACTAAACATTTGGAATACTTTTTACGCATCAAAATTGTGTTGCTATTCCACCAATTCGCACTAAACGTTTCCAAACGTCTTTTATAATGCGCACAGCAAAAAAGTAGAACTCTGCCTGCGTCTGTGTTTCCGAACGCATACAACCCTAATCTCTTTAAAATTAGAGTGAACAAGCCTGTTCTTCGTGTCTTCTGGTTAAGCTCGCTCCATTGTCGACTTTGTATCTGTCATCTACGACCTAGACTAGAGTCAAGAGCAAACCCATCTCAAATAAAAAAAAATAACAAACTGAATGTGGGATCATTGAAACAGATGTACCCACCAATTTTTGCATAATCAACCCCTGACGGGGTGAACCGGGTCAGTAGTTGATCCTGAGACCACAAAATCAGCAGCAGCAATTTCTGGGTAAATAATGGTATATATTAGATAAACCTTAAAAAAAAAGGGGTTAGAAGAGGTTTTGAAGTTACGGAGTACCTACTAAATCCGCGCGGACGAAGTCGTGGGCGAAGTGCTAGTAATATATATTTAATGCAAACTTAGAGCTTTTGAAGGAAAAGTCAGTTCTCTATTTTAACCCTAGTTTTTGACATCATGCAAATTCAAGAGCTGTTTTTGTAAAAAAGAACGTACTACACTGTCAGTGCCCGCTAGTTTAAAATATGCCTAGGTACAACATACCGATTTCAAAATGGTATCACAATAACAAATCCTATAGTTGAACAGAAAGATATCTCATTTTAATTGAAGAAAAAAATAAAAAAACCCCCGACAACAAAAATTAAAAAGCAAAAATGATCCTTTTAGTTTAATATAGGTTCGACTACTTACGATTCTTTGGACCGTCTTCGCCTCGGGAGACCGAAAATTTTCGTAATTACATACCTACTTAGTATAGTAGCGGTCCCCCGCCTGGCTGCGTTTCGGTGATTTGGGGAAACCGAAGGTTTTGTCTGTGCAATTATGGACAAAGTTATCATGGCGAAAAACTACCGGAGATTTATTGTGAAGGTCCGGCATGGTTGACATAATATATGTCGGGCATAATCACCGTCCGGGAGAATCAAGTCAAGTTTCTCGTCTAGCTAACGGAGAGTACTTGCATAGGCACAACCTTGTAATCAGGATTATCCATCAGCAACTAGCTCTGGAATACTCTCTTGTGGAATCGGAAGTGCCGTACTACAGGTATGCGCCCGACCCAGTTCTCGATAATGGCAATATCACATTGTACTGGGATCGGTCCATCATCACTGACATGACTATTGTTGCCAATAAGCCTCATATAGTGGTGGTGGACCGAATCGAGAGGCGTGCTATGATTGTAGACATAATCGTCCCGCATGACGAGAACCTCGTGAACGCCGAGAAAGATAAGCAAATATATTGACTTGGCTCGCGAGGTTGTCGCCATGTGGGATGTGGACTCGGCAATCGTACCGATAGTCGTGTCAGTCAATGACTTAATAGCCACGAACCTCGACAAACACCTCAGGAGGCTCTCGTTAGGCAGGTGAATCAAGGGCCTAATTTAGAAAGCGGTACTTCTGGACACGGCTCGTATTGTTAGGAGGTTCCTTTCTCTGGAGCCCTGACCGCCGGTAGCTATTTTTATATTTTTAATGGTTTTTTTTTATAATTTATATTATATATTGTATGTACCTAGGTTTAAATGAATGACACGGAATAATAATATCTTGGGACAACTCACACACGGTCATCCGATCCCAAACTAGGCAGGGCCTGTGCTATGGCAACCAGACAACTGATAAATATATTTATATAGGTATTTCTAAATACATACATTTACTATGGAGTTTCTTGTTCGTTCTTCTCCATAAGAATCTACTTTTTGCGAATGGACAACTAGAGTCACTTATATTTTAATTTTAAACTGTACATTTGACGTTCAAAAGTGCCTTTTAATGGTCTAGTTGAAATAAATGAATTGACTTTGACTTTGACTTTACATATTATTATTATGTAAAGTATTATGCAAATAAAATATTTGATTGATTGATATTATAGACAAATTACACCCAGACACAGAACAAATGATAGTAGAGAGTAGGGACTCCACTTTCCACACTTAGACTCCCATTCGGTCCGTTGTGCGTCGGTATTATATACTGGCTAAGCTAGCCAGCCTAGCTCCACTCAGAAGCACAGAAGTTTCCTGGGAGCTTCACAGGCTTCACCGTTCCGAGGATTTGTTCACGTTGGGTAGCCACGGCCTCGCATTCTAGGAAGACGTGGGCGGCTGTTTCTTCGGCATCAAAGCTGCCCCTGCAGAGTGGGCTGTCTGTGGCGCCTATGTTAAAAAGATGTTTATTTAGGGGGCACTGGCAAGTAATTGTCCCTATTATTGTTCTGAGGTTATTTCTACTTAGGCTGCGTATTCGTTTTGTTAGTCGCGGATGTAGACTCAGCATTGCCATTTTTTACTGCATGCAGTCTGTAGCCCGATACCATTTGTTGTTATGCAGTTCAGTTGATCTCTGGTGAATCCATGTACGAAACTGTGAGAAAGGTAAGGTAAGGGAAGGAGTGGGTACGGGCCTAGCACTGCCATCTCGGAACCTCTCTTTGCAAGTTCGTCTGCGGCGTCATTGCCTAGGGATCCACTGTGCTGTGCCCCTTGATCCACTGGAGGATGATTCTGTTAGACAGCGATGTACTCTCCAGGGCGAGTGACACTCAGAGATTAATTTGCTGTTAGTCTGTTTGTTTTCTTGGGGTTTGAGCTTAGCCAGGCTGTCAGATACGAATCTAATTGCGTAGATGTGTACCCACCCCTAGATGCTTTACGGCTGTTGCAGCTTGTGTTAAGGTGTAGTGTAGTGGTAAGTGAAAGTTAATGTTGAGGTCTAGGGAGTGTACGTACTAGCCTTTGGAACCGCTGGAGCCTAGAGACGGTGTTCGTGAGTTCAGTTCTTGTCCACCAAACCATAGCGTCATAGGTCAGCATTGGTCGGATCACAGCTGCCACAGCGTGATCTTTGGAGATAGCCCCCAAGTATTTCCTAGCATTCTTTTTGCATTGGTAGAATGCGTGCTTTTATTAAGTTTGTAGCGTACTAGTAAGATGATGCTTGTTCCGGAGCAATTTGCTATCAAGGATCACTCCTAAGTACTTGACCTCTTCTTTAAGTGTTAGTTCGGTGTTGAAACGTTTAGGAAGTTTCTAAGGTCCGAGGACTCTCTTGTTAGTGAACATTATTAGTTCTGTTTTCGAGGGGTTGACCGATAGTTCGTGTTTTGCACACCAATTCACGATAATTTTGAAAGCTTTCCTCATGAGGTCACATAAGACGCCTTCAAATTTCCCCGTGATTAGAATTGCTATGTCATCTGCATAACCCACCGAGTACAGACTGCTAGCGTTGAGCTCTGCGATGAGCTCATTAACAACTAGGTTCCACAGTAGTGGTGACAGCACCCCACCCTGTGGGCAGCCTCTACTTACGATGCCTCGTGTGGTGGTGTTCACAGTGAATTGAATAGCGCGGTATTTTAGCATGTTGTGAATCCATTCTATAAGTGTTGGCGCCACACCGTGCACGGCCAGTGTCTGGCCGATGCGGGTGAAGTTTGTTTTGTCAAAGGCACCCTATATGTCAATGAAGGCGCCCAGTGTTGGATTTTTAGCTTTGAGAGCATTTATGCGTGTGACTACGCAGTAGAGTGCGGATTTAGTTGATTTGCCTGCACAGCAGGTGTGTTAGTTTGGGTGTAAAGGTTTAAGTAGCGAAA
This sequence comes from Mamestra brassicae, assembly GCA_905163435.1. Taxonomy (NCBI): domain Eukaryota; kingdom Metazoa; phylum Arthropoda; class Insecta; order Lepidoptera; family Noctuidae; genus Mamestra; species Mamestra brassicae. The sequence goes on along the minus strand of LR991009.1, from coordinate 185,535 downwards.
TTTGGTTCCTAATCCTTCTGTCCCCAAGCCTCTCCAGCATCTTCAGGAAAAACGAGGTGAGGCTGATGGGTCTAAAGAATTGCCCATATTATTTCATCTTTGTCTACTTCTTCTGTAGTCTAAGTAGAATGGTGAAAATAAATGTTTACGATTTCACGCGATATTTTACAATCTTACGGCGTTTGCAATTTTCCGGTCACATATATGTACTTAGTTAAGTGATGATCACGAGATCCTGCACAGCATACACTACTAGGTTTCTACCTATACCTATCGAGCGTCACTGTGGATGACTGACTTATAGCTAGTAGTTTAGAGTAGTGACTCAGTGTCACGATACGACAGCAACATCGTCACTCGTGCACTGCCCCACCTCAGTGTGCCGCTGCACACACCTATTATATTATATATATTATAGCACTATTAACTCACACACTAAGTTACATCACGAGCAATTGGTTTATATTACTTTGAATCGTGTGATCGTAGCGCGTCGCGTGAGCTTGTGACTCACACTTTCAGTTTCATGACATCCGTCAGTGCCGAGTGCTGCAGTGCTGTTCGGTAACAATCTCACATGAAAACTCACTTAGGTGGAGTGAGTTTGAAGTGAACAGTCATTCAAGCTTCATTGGATGAATTGACAGCTCACTTCATTTTCTCTTCATCTAAGTTTCCAGGGTGAGATCGTTACAGAATAGCACTGGTGGCAATGGTGACGTCCACCACACACTTCACTATACACTTGACCTCTGATCATACTCAGTACAGTTACAGAACCTTTTTCAACCTCTCTCTCCTGCCACTTCCCTTAAATGAATCGGCAGTATGTTCTGGACATTGCACAGAACGGATTTCAAGAATCTTTTCAATTCTACAACCTGTACTAAACTACAGCTGCTGACGATGTGTTGACGTCAGTCACCCCCGTGCACAACTAATGCTGTCATATATTTGATATACTTTTCATTTGTAAGTTATAATTCTTTTGTAAGGAAATTTTGTAGTTTGACCAAAGATTGACTGATGGAAAATGTTTTCCTGGAATCCCAGCATCAGATCCTGACTTATACCTTTCATCATCAGCTCAGCAAGATGAGATTTTGATTACCAGGCACAATTATCTGAATTGCGTTAGAAAGAATATGAAAAACATTGTATGTTTAAAATTTGAGGATTGTCCTCGATTTCCCTGGGATCCCATCATCAAATTCTGACTTGGTGCCAATGGTGGTCCCATTGGCACCGGGAGTATAGGCCTTCGAATAATAAATAATCATCCAAATTCGTTTTATTAGGAACAGCCTTAACTCATTCGACGGGGTGCAAGTTATTGAAATGACGGGAAACCTGAAACAACTTTTATTAAGTATAACTATAGTACATAAAATAATCGCACTAGCAGAAACGAAATGAGATTTAGTTCGAATGAGCGCTCCGTTGTCGGAGGCAGCCGCCGTGACTGTCCTGTGCGATCTCTTCTTAAATGATTGATTGAAACAATGAGTGGTTCAGTCAGTAAAGTGGCTTGTAAAAACTTGTAGTTCCCGTTAGTCGACCGGCGCTCTGCCGCCCCCGCGCACTACTTACCCGCTAGCTGAGTGAGATACGTTTTTTCCAATAAATATTATCCGCATTCATTAACCGCACGCAAGTTTTGATTTGCGTCTACAGTCAGCCGCGTGTCGGCCAGTAGCCTCGCAATGGACGTAATAAAATACAGGGTTAGTTCTCAATGAACCGCCATTTTTTTCCCGGCATCAGGTAAGTACTTATAAATTAAAGACCCGAATTATGCAAAAATACTCACCCTCAAATCAAGAGTATTCAAGTGTCTACTGCTGTCCAGTTTGCAAGTCGCTTGCTGCCTTGTAAAGTTTGTAGACGTTGTGGTGGTGTGCCGCCAGTCCGCCACCGCTGCGCCGCCTGCCCGATTCACAGTATTCACACCCTCTGACGTCATCTAGCTACATTAACTCTCTACTCCAACAAGCATATGCTTCAGTACAAATATTGTACTATTGGTACTCGTTTCTGAATAACGGTTATGTAAACTAATGGCAACAACATATATACTAACACTGGGACCACAAGGATTAACAAGCAAGTAACCTGCGCCCCGCGGGAATCGAGACAACGCGGACACAGAATAAACTTTTACCGTAGAAGAATCTACAAAATTGTAGAAACCAGAAACAAAGAGATCATAGAATATCATGCCTTCGCCGAGTGTCAGACTTTAAAACACCTCGAGTGAGTGCAGAGCGAGTGTGGCATGCGACAGCTCAGGGACAGCTCAGTGTGGTTCGTTCGGTACAGCAGACGGTTAAAGTAATTTTAAGTCCGTACCTTTAGCAGAATATCGTCGTTAGATCCAGTAGGTAATGTTACAACTAGTTAACGTCACAGCTAGTTGGCAGTAGCTCTCGTAGCCGTGTAGATGGTGTAGCTATGGCGAGCCTGACCTGTCCGACCCAGTGCCGCTTCGATTCACCGCACTTCGGCCTCACGGCAGAATAGATGGTCCCTGGTTCATTACTTGAATTAAACAAGGGGGACTCGTTATTTGGGGAAGCTTGGAACCTCTTCTCCAAAGATTCATACTTCCTCATTCGTTGGATAACTTTTCGCTTAGTCACTTCTCCTGGGTGTGTAATATATGCCATAATAACAGATAATATATTATCACTTGAAATAACGTTCACATGATATAATTTTCATATGCTATAAAAACAAATAACCTAATTTCATGTGATCTAATGTTCAGTTGACCTAATTTTCATATTTACTCATTTTCTGCCCAAATTCTGTAGTGAATAAGTAAATATCAGAAAACATCATACTGTTATAACCTCATCTAATCCAAATGATTCACCAACAATAGAAGGGATCTGACGCAGGTATACATATAATATGAGGTGAATATGAAAGAACAAAAAAACATATTAATTCGTAGTTATTTATTCATACAACAATGTTATAAGTGAAAACAAAATATACCATATTAAATTAGATAAAATGAAATTCATTACATTATTTGATCGTTATATTAAACAAAAGTATATTAAATGAAATTAGGTCATATGATCATTCGATCTTTTGTTTTTATATTAAACCCACACACACACACTTCTCCTATAGGGGTGTCGATTTCGGCAAGTCACGGATCCGTTGTCAAACGGGGAACAAGATATTAACATTGTAGATAGCCATATTTGAGCTTGTGTGTGTCTGCGTGCGTTGTGCGTTGTGCGCCTGTGTCGATATGTAACATTTTAATGGGAACACTAGTATAATCTTAACTATATTATAAAGAGGAAAGATTTGTTTGTTTGTTATGAAATTATGGTTTAACTCAAAAACTACTCGACCGATTTTAAAAATTCTTTCACCGTTAGAAAGCTTCATCTTGACCGAGTAACATAGGCTATATTTATTTCCAGAAATAATTAGGGATCCCTACTAAAACTTGAATAATGCAACCCAAGGTGTAAAAAAATTGCCATAAAATGTTTTCATCGCATGCGCTGCGTAAACTACTGATGATAGAACAAAACAATATTAAAGAACATATCAATATGTATAAAAAAAGTCCCCGATAGCATATGCCTATCTCCGACGGATAACTCACCGTCATTTATGAACCGATTTAAAAAAACATTTTTTCATGTGAAAGGATATACTTACCTACGTTCCGATTGGTCCCATAGAAATTTAATCAGAATCGGTTTAGTACTTTGGTTTCTAAATAAAAATAGCTGGAGGAAATAGAAAATACTTTCCAGTGGTGTTGTTAGGTGGGGTGCAACAGAAAAATAAAAAATAAAAAACCTTTAAAAAAAAAATACTTACCGACTTCCAAATAAAAAAAAAACTACAAAGAATAAAATAACTTTAATTTCAGAAATCGTGTTAAAATACGAAGAAAGAACCAAAAACACCGACTTCCGAAATTAAAGTTATTTTATACTTTGTAGTTTTTTTTTTATTTGAAAGTCGGTTAGTATTTCACTATAACATTTTTTATTAAAAAGAATGAATTTTTGCGAAGCTTATTTAATCTTTTATATCATATAGTATTAATCTTTTATATCTAAAGTTTGTAAGAAAGGAAATTTAATATAGAAAATTTGTGCCCTTAACTCTATATAGTACAAAATAATATCTTAGAAGATATCTAAACTAATATTATAAAGAGGAAAGATTTGTTTGTTTGTTACGATTTGGCTCAAAAACTACTGAACCGATTTTAAAAATTCTTTCACCGTTAGAAAGCTACATCTTCATCGAGTTACATAGGCTATATTTAATTCCAGAAATAATTAGGGATCCCTACTAAAACTTAAATAATGTAACCCAAGGTGTAAAAAAATTGTCATAAAATGTCTTTCATCGCACGCGCTGCGAAAACTATTGATGATACATAAAAATAATGTATGTACTACATAATTAAAGTACTCATTATTACCTAGAAAAAAGTCCGCAAGGCTGTATGTCTAACTATTATGGTTAAGTCATAATGACCGCTTTTTGTTAAAATTATTCAATCAAAGCCCAGTTGGAAAGAAAAAGTGATGATTTTGATATCAAGATATTAATCCATATCCATTTAAATGGTTTGATAATTAAGTTTTTTATACATGTAAATTACACTTTTAATTATTCAAATCGGACCTTTCGTTTCAAAGTTATGACGGGTATAAAAATGCTCTAAGAAAAATGTTGCGATTTGAGCGAACTGGGGAGAATCTTAATGCTGGGTCTGATGAGGTTGAAACATTAATGATTTGGATAAAAAATAAGAAAAACAAATATTTGGATTTTTCGAAAATAAACCCCTTAAAGGAGTGATGAAGTTATTAGGGGAGGACATTATTGCTTACTTCAATTTACGTGGAAATTGGAATGAAAAAACTAAAAGTGTGATTTTTGAAACAGATCTAACAATTGTTACATAATCAACCCCTGCTGGGGTGAACGGGGTGAATAGTAGGCTGATCCTGAGACCGTTGAATGGATATCGTAGAAATTAATTTTCCAAAACTTTAAGTTTGTGGAGTACCTACTAAATCCGCGCGAACGAAGTCGCGGGCGAAGAGCTAGTCGCAATATAAAAATAAAAATATTCGCGCGACAAAATAATTGCGCGCGCGGCAGTAATTCGGTCCGGCCGTCGCGTCGCAATATTATGTAGGTACGTGGGGATTCTGGCCTCCGGGAAATTCCAATTCAAAATATTTATTGCACCGTAATGTTTACAAGTACAAGTACAAGGTATTATTTAACAGTAAGAGATACCTCTAGTAATTCTCACTTTAATATAATCCAAAATAATAATAATCTAACCTAATATTATAAAGATGATATATTTATTTGTAATTTTGATTTTAAAAATTTTTTCGCCATTAGAAAGCTGCATTAGTAACTTAAAACCTAAAAGAATAGAAATCCCTAAGAAAATTGCAAAATTGAAAGCCAAAGTACCGCACCTACACTATCGTTTAGGGTTTAGTTTCAGAAAAATAAAATTATGTAAGTATGTCGTTTTGTGGCAATTAAATACTTTTTTCTTCTTTATCTTCTAGCAAAACTTTCTTTTTTTTGGCGAAGTCATTATTGCTTGCTTCAATTCACGTGGGAATTGATTGAACAAACTAAAAGTGGAATAATTGAAACAGGTTTACAATTTTTGCATAATCAACCTCTGACGGGTTGAATGGGGTGAACAGTTGCGTTGAGCCAGAGACCACAGGATCAGCTGCAGAAATGGCTTACCCAGCCATATGAAAATCCTGCCAGGGTTGTGGAATTTGTTCGAAAGAGTCACCGCGGCCCTGGAACGCAAAGGGCTTTAGAAGGAACACGGATGGGTTTTAGTCGGTAAGAGTCTGACACGCCCTTCCGCTCCACCCAGAGCGGAAGAAGTCATTTGATGATTTCCCATCCTTAAAAAAAAAAAAAACCCATATGAAAATCGTTGTGCCTAATTTTCCAAAACTAATCTTTAAAAGGGGATAGAGGGGGCATTGAAGTGCTAGTAAACAATGAAGTTATACCCGAATAGATAACCCCAAAAATAAGTTAATTCAGATTTATTTGTTTGCATCTGCGTACCCCTTCACAGCGTACCGGCGTGATGTTATGTTATGTATGAACTGGTGTAAATAATAAACAGACATGTGATTTCAGCTATTCCGGGTGATTTGCTATCATTTATTGAAGAGTGCCTACCTCCGAAGTCCTTCATCAGATCTTCACCAAATTGAAACGGGACCAGTTTGTAAAAATATGCTTCCAAATAACAAAAGTATCATCCAAATCAGTTCACAATTCCATCATCAGATCTTGACTTGGTGCCAATGGGACCACCTCAGGAGTATACTCTTTTGAAATAAAAAAAGAATTTTGAGAATCGGTCCACAAATGGGGGAGAAATCAGTGAACGTACATAAAAAATACACAGTCGAACATATAACCTCCTCCTTTTTTTGAAGTCGGTTAAAAAGCAAGTTCATCCGTGTCATTGATTTTACGTATCTTCTCGTTTTCCCAAACGGAGTTACCGCAGGTATTTTTTACAAGGACGTCGCAAAAAAATGATAACACTTTAAGGGAGTCGCTAGTCGCAGTATTAAGAAGAACCTAGGGGTTCTTCAGGGGACTAGACAATGATAAATAAGGAAGTTTAGTTTAGCAATACATATCATTATATCTGTGTTCATTCAGAAGTTTCTATAATAATTTTCAAAAAATCAACTCGTAAGTAATACAAGAAAACAATACGACCGACTTCTAAATAATAAAAAGTATAAAATAATTATGTATACTTAACAATTTCGGAAGTCTGTGTTTTTGGTTGTTTTTAACACCGATTTCCGATTTTTTTTTATTTGGAAGTCGGTTGTATTTTTTGTTTTATATTTTTCAATTGTTATTGGTAAGAAGGTAAACCACACCAAACAACACCCCTAGAAAGTCACAGGTAAGCAAAATACGCAATTTCGTTTACTTAGATGACATTTATAATTTTTTCCATTCGGAAAATACAATGTGTAACAGAATAACCGCAATACCTGAATAGGGGTTCATTGTACTCATCATTATTAACAACTTTAACCATGGGACCAATACTGAAATCGCATCAAAAAAATATCAACTTCCCCATACTTCTGTGCGCATAACTCTACAAAATATCAACTTCCCCATACTTCTGTGCGCATAACTCTACAAAATATCAACTTCCCCATACTTCTGTGCGCATAACTCTACAAAATATCAACTTCCCCATACTTCTGTGCGCATAACTCTACAAAATATCAACTTCCCCATACTTCTGTGCGCATAACTCTACAAAATATCAACTTCCCCATACTTCTGTGCGCATAACTCTACAAAATATCAACTTCCCCATACTTCTGTGCGCATAACTCTACAAAATATCAACTTCCCCATACTTCTGTGCGCATAACTCTACAAAATATCAACTTCCCCATACTTCTGTGCGCATAACTCTACAAAATGTACTGAACAGCAGATTTTTCTTTCATAATGATGAATACATAACAATGACCCCTTCTCAGGTATTGCGTTTATTCTGTTACACGTTGTAAGAATATCCTTTCACCTTGTATAATAAAATATTTTTCAAATCGGTTCATAAATGACAGAGTTATGACACAGTACCTAACAAACATTAAAAAAATACAGTTTTTGAAGTCAGTTTAAATGTCAAAATCGAGCGGCAGCCTTTACTATTTTAGGGTCTTTTAAAAACAATGTTCACCTTAAAATCGACTTTATAAATCACACAATTTTAAAGTTGATAACTTTAAACTTAAGTTGGTGGGATTGGATCTAAATTATCTCGAATTATTAATTCAAGTAGGTACGTATAAGTAAGGTTGGGACTTAGGATAGGATCGAATAAGTAAGAAAGAAGGCGCTCATTAGGTAAAAATGAACGTCATTAGAGTAGGTACTGCAGTAGTTAGTGAGCTCATTCAACTGGACAAGTTGCTCGTTCGGTACTTAGTACATCAAGTTTGCATACTGTTGAGCGGGACGGGGAGGTCGACGAGTCGTCCGCGCATGTGTGTAGCTGTACGTACACAGCTGCACAGCACACGCTGACACGCGGGTGTCGTGTAGCGAGCGCGGCGAATGCGGCGAGGCCGACCGCGACCCTTATCTGAGTGCCACTGAAATAGCCTGTGACTCACTGGCGCAGACTTACCGAGCGCCTAAATGTTAGTCACGACGCAACGACGCCACTCGGCCGGCCTCGCCGCGACCAACAATGACCAAACATGTGGGCCCAGTCAACGTAATTTGTCTCACGGCGACAGTGGCCGCGCAGGGACAGGGAGGCAGCGCGTGAGGCCGGTCGATAGCACGTGGCCTCGCACTCGGCGGTGAAATGATCAAAAGTAACAAGAGCGGAAGTGACGACCGGAACAACAGCGACCTCGCGCTGCTCGCTCGGCGGCGCACTCACCGGCAGCAGTGCGATTCTGTAAGCCTCCTCTCACTGTGTAAGCTTCGGTGAAGTGAAGCAGTCATTCCAAACAAACAATCGTCATTCATCGTCGCTTTCCGTCAGTGAGGTAGTGGTCACACGCGAGCCCATCAATAATAATAATAAAAACAACCAGATGGAACGACAGTTCACTTCACTCAGCTCACTCTTCCTAGAAAGTGTAGACAAAAAAAATCGCAACTAAGTATTAGGTATACATTCATTTTCTGGTTTCTTATATCTGTCACCGGAAAATTGTGGACTCTGTAAGATTGTAATAAATCTTTATAGTTTATAATTATTTCTCGATATATTATGAAAAAGTCAATCTTTTATTTAGTTTCACCTGTCCAAATGTTTGCCTGTCATCAAATCTTGCAAGTTAAATTTGACACACCTCCCGGTTTTCGATTGAGCTGAAATTTTGCACGCATATGAATATCGCGTAACAATGCAATGACATGGAGCTGATCTGATGATGGAGCTGGAAAGTGGCCATAGGAACTTTGTAATGAAACGACGCAACTCGACTCGTTGGATTCGTCTTGACGAGTACTTTGTGTCTGGACGGTATCCAGGGTCTAATGATGGAGCTGGAAGGCGGCCATAGGAACTCTGTTATAAAACGACATAACCCCATCGAGTTTGGGATCGTATGATTCGTCTTGACGAGTACTTTGTGTCTAGACGGTATCCAGGGTCTAATGATGGAGCTGGAAGGCGGCCATAGGAACTCTGTTATAAAACGACATAACCCCATCGAGTTTGGGATCGTATGATTCGTCTTGACGAGTACTTTGTGTCTAGACGGTATCCAGGGTCTAATGATGGAGCTGGAAGGCGGCCATAGGAACTCTGTTATAAAACGACATAACCCCATCGAGTTTGGGATCGTATGATTCGTCTTGACGAGTACTTTGTGTCTAGACGGTATCCAGGGTCTAATGATGGAGCTGGAAGGCGGCCATAGGAACTCTGTTATAAAACGACATAACCCCATCGAGTTTGGGATCGTATGATTCGTCTTGACGAGTACTTTGTGTCTAGACGGTATCCAGGGTCTAATGATGGAGCTGGAAAGCGGCCATAGGAACTCTGTTATAAAACGACATAACCCCATCGAGTTTGGGATCGTATGATTCGTCTTGACGAGTACTTTGTGTCTAGACGGTATCCAGGGTCTAATGATGGAGCTGGAAGGCGGCCATAGGAACTCTGTTATAAAACGACATAACCCCATCGAGTTTGGGATCGTATGATTCGTCTTGACGAGTACTTTGTGTCTAGACGGTATCTAGGGTCTAATGATGGAGCTGGAAGGCGGCCATAGGAACTCTGTTATAAAACGACATAACCCCATCGAGTTTGGGATCGTATGATTCGTCTTGACGAGTACTTTGTCTCTAGATTTCCGGTGCCATGGTTATTTAAATTGAAAAATACGTTACAACTATATATATCAAAACAAAAACGATTTTAACAATAAAAATTGGCCAAATGCGAGTCGGACTTGCGTGCAAAGGGTTCCGGATGAATTTAACTTTTGTAACATGTTATTTTAACACTCTAGACTTCTTATAGGTTTTCCTGTAATCTATGGGTGAAGAACTGTTATCTGCATTTGTTTCAAAATTGTAGGCCCTTCTGTTTCGGAGAAAAGGCGGCGAATGGTTGTTTTTTGTCTTTTTTCTTGAATAACTTTAAAACAATTTATTTTAAAATCATGGAAAAAATATAATTAAAACCCCCACAATAATCGCTTTAATTGGTTATTTGACTAAAACAATCTAATTAGTGCGTCAGTTAGATTATCGAAAAATATTGGATACGTCTTTTTTATTTTCGCGAACGTGTTTGGTTCACAGAAGTTCTTTTGTGTACGAAGTTTTAACCGAATCGGTCCAGTTGATTCCGAGAAAATGGGCTGTGACAGACGGACAGACAGGCAGACACCTGAGTGATCCTATAAAGGTTCCGTTTCTTACGGATGTTCGGAACCCTAAAAACCGGCCAGTTGCGTGTCGGGCCGCGCAGTGACTCTAACAAAAATTTGCACTTTAAAGCTTAATATTTCAAAAGTCAAAGTCAAAGCATTTATTTCAAATAAACCATTATCAGGTACTTTTGAATTGTCAAAGTCGGTCAAAAACATGAAGCTATTTGCACGTTCGAAAGCGTAGATCTCTATCGAGAAGAACGTGCAAGAAACTCCACGGACACTCTTTTAAATCATTTTATGTTTACAAAAATCCTGGTTTTATTAACCTTGTTGCTTCTATATATGAGAACAATGTAAAGAAAGAAAAAAACAATTTATAGTATGAAATATTAAAATGAGGCAGTGGCAACTAAGGGATGACCAGTCTCCACTGACGGCGCCCGTTCACGAACATGACGCGTGCATCAGCAACATTCAGCTCAACCATTTTGAAGGGAACTGAATGATCCGATACACGCGCCACCATCAGCGAGACATTGGAGTGAGCATGACACACCCTCAACTGCTCCTGCTATTTCATGTCAAACAAGGAAACTATCTATTAACATCAAGCAACATCAAAGTCCATGGTTCTCACATTTACAGAACTTGAAATAAAACTTGCTTCTACATTATATAAAACTATGAATATCAATCTGAAAAGACAGAAAAAGAAAAGTTTTATTCCAAACATAATATAAGATTATGCGGAATAGTATTATTATTAGACATAAAAGAGGGTGAGCATCTCTTCCAAATATAAAACCTAACTAGTGGAACCAAGCGGCTGAGGCTGTGGAGCAGGACGGTATTTAGCCAAGCATTTTTATCAAGGATATAATCTTCCAGTTTATAATATGCCTGTCTACATAGAGTGCGTTTTATGCATGTTTTAAATTTTTTCTCATTCAGTTCGAGAATCTCACGTGGTATTTTATTATAAAACTTAACACAATATCCCATAAAAGAAGTGTGTACTTTAGCCAATCTGAATCGGGGTTGATCTAATTTATTCCTATTTCTAGTATTAAAATTATGCCTATCACTAATCTTACTAAAAAGATGAAGATTTTTCCAAACATACATAATTTTTTCGTATATATTTCGCAAACGGATTGTTACATGGAAAAGTAATAGTTGCATACCCTCAATATTTTTAAAGACCTATCCGAGGACACCCCACATCATGGGATAGATGATAAAAAAATTCACCGCACTTTACGCATAGGAAATCTTAAAACATTTTCTTTTTCAAGTTTTTATTTCACTACTTTGTCGGCGTGATTAAAATGTGTAAGTAAGTATACCAAATTCCAACTTTCTTTTCGAACAAGACAAGGCGAAATTATAAGAATTCCTTGTTAACTACGGAACCCTAAAAACAGTTATTTTTCTGCTGTAGGTCAAGTGTTTGTATATATAAACTAGCTGACCCACGCAACTTCGTCTGCGTCACATTTTTCTTGAATGCTCGGCTCCTATTGGTCGTAGCGTGATGTTATATAGCCTATAGCCTTCCTCAGTAAATAGACTTCCTACAATTAGCGCGTTCTACCAAACTAATAGTCAAGAAAACTAACTGATCGAGTGGTGGTAAATGATCAATTATCGACCGCCGAGAGTAGGAAATAATTTAAGTACTAATATCGCTATTAAAAAATAGGGGTTGATGATAGAAGGGTGAAAATTTAGGGTTGTATGTATTTCTAAATGCCAAATTATAAAAAAATAAAATTTTGTCGAAAAAAAAAATGTTCGGGGTGGACAACTCTTATCACTTAGGGGTATGGAACATAGATAGTGGCCGATTCTCAGACCTACCTACTGAATTTACATATAAAATTTCATAAACATCGGTCAAGCCGTTTCGGAGGAGTATGGTATCTAACATTGTGACACGAGAATTTTGAACGGCGCGCGGCTCGCGGCGGTCGACCGCTTCAGATGTCGCATACAACGTGTTACGTGTACCTCAGACACCCAAGTACAAAATTAAGAACATTCGTTATTAAATTAATTTAAACCAAACCTAGTCATTTTTTAGGGTTCCGTACCTCAAAAGGAAAAACCGAACCCTTATAGCATTACTTTGTAGTCCGTCCGTCCGTCCGTCCTTCTGTCCGTCTGTCTGTCAAGACCCAAGACCCTTTATCTAGTTGAAATCGAGTATCGAGTTGAAATTACCATTATACTCAAGTCTACAGTCCCTTGAAGCTGTGAAAAAATCAAATTTCAAAGTTAACGTAAAAAAGAGATACGGCCGTTCATGCCGCAAAAAACGTATTTTTCGACACTCTCAAGGGAATAAAAATGTATAGGGTACTTTCCGTTGACCTAGATTCATGAAAATTGGCAAGAAGATAGATCTTAGAGTACAAGTACAGGAAAAAGCCTGATAATTAGGAATTTACAGTTTTCTAAACTAATATTATAAAGAGGAAAGATTTGTTGGTTTTTTGTTTGTTACGATTTAACTCAAAAACGAATCGACCGATTTAAAAAAATCTTCGACCATTAGAAAGCTACCTCTTGACCGAGTAACATAGGCTATATTTATTTAGCCTTTAACCAGAAATAATTAGGGATCCCTACTAAAAGTTGAATTATGTAACCCACGGTGACGGTGTAGAAAAAACTGACATAAAACGTCTTTAATCGCATGCGCAGCGAAAACTATTGATGATAGAACAAAACAATGTACTACAATATTAAAGAACATATCAATATCTATAAAAAGACTTCGATAACATATGCCTATCTCCGACGGATAACTCACAATAACGGCTTTTACTATTAAAATTTTAGATTAAAAATAATGAATTTTTGCGAATATTATTTAACCGACATAATATTAATCTTCTGTATCTAAAGTTTGTTAGAACGGAAATTTAATATGGAATATTTGTTCCCTAAACTCTATATAGTTTAAAAAAATATTTTAGACGATATCGCAATATAAAAATATTCGCGCGAACGAAATCGCGCGCGGCAGTCCGTCGCGCGTCGCGTCGCAATGTAGGTACGTGGGGATTCTGGGCTCCGGGAAATTCAAATTCAAAATATTAATTGCAATTTAATATAATCTAAACTAATAATAATCTAAACTTCTAAACTATATAAAGAGGAAAGATTTATTTGTTTGTTACGATTTGGCTCAAAAACTACTCAACCGATTTAAAAGATTCTTTCGCCATTCGAAAGTTACATTATTAATTTAAAACATAGGCTAAAATATATTTTCGAAATTTAAAAATCCCTACGAAAGTTGCAAAAAAAATAAAACCCAAAGTAGCAAAATTTTGTCTTATAAATTCAGTATTTGGCGTGCGCTGAGAAAATTATTGATGGTACATAAAAATTATGTACTACATTACCTATAAAAAATCCGCGATCTTAAATATCTAACTAGGTACCTACCTATTATGGTTAAGTCACAATTACCGTTTCTTGTTCAAATTATTCAATCAAAACCAGGGTAAAATGGAAAGGTGGTGATTTTGTTATCATTTTATTAATCCTTATCCTTATTATTATTTTGCACATGTTAATTACACTTTAAATTATTCATATTGGGCCTTTCGTTTTAAAGTTACAGGTATGTATATAAAAGCGAAAGCTTTCTCACTCATTTTATTCACGAAATTGAACGAATATTTGCTTAATAATAAAATGTCGTAATTTAAAGTTGGATATGTCACCGGATAATTACAAATAACGTAAGATTACCACAAAATATCTTGAGAAATTGTAAACTCTCGATAATTTGTCAAATGAACATTTGTTCTACAAATATACGAATCAAAATTTGTATTCTATAATATCTCCGTGCTGCTCCCAGAAATTGTGGACTGTTATAAACTGATGACCAATCAGCACTCCGGTCTACAATTTATCTGTTTTGGTGCGATAGTAAATTAAGAAACTTGGCCCCTCATTGCTCTTTGTTGGTGTGAGCTCACACCTGAGCAGACCAATGAGAGCATTCTTTCCAGGTTTTACTATAACACGAAAACGGAAAATGTTCAGTTGACAATTTATCGAGAGTTTACAATCATTTCAATCAATCATTTATTAATTTGCAAACATGGGTAAGAGATACATAGATTTTTTTTCTTCGTAATAAAGTTCTCCATATTTTATCATCACATGGGTATGCAAATACAATATTGAACCATTCAAAACTATCAATAATGTCAACTTTATTAAAATAAATCACTATTCTAAAAATCGAAGAGCTCGTGGCTAAATAATAATAGTCGCACGGGTTGATTTTCAAGGTTAAGCAACGCTTGCCGAGGTTGGGCTGTGGATGGGTGACCATCTTAACATATCGAGACTCCTCCGTGCCTTGGAAAGCACGTTAAGCCGTTGGTCCCGGCTGTCATTTGTTGATCTTTGGCAGTCGTTACGGATAGTCAGAAGCCAGATAATCTGACACCAGTCTTGCCAAGGAGTACCGTGTTACCCAGTTAATGGGTTGTGGAGGTCTGGTAGGTAGCCGCTCCACGTAAAATACCTACTGGTATTCAGCTGAATCCGGTTTGACTGGAAGCGGACCCCAATATAGTTGGGAAAAGGCTAGGCAGATGATGCCAATTCCAAAAATCAATAAAAATAATTTACAATAAATCAATAATAACTAAATTAAAAAATAATAAACAATACATAACACACAATACATACAATACACAAATTCAGAATAATCAATATTTATTAAGTTCAATATAATAAATTTTGTAACAAATGATTTTCCTTACATAATAATCAGATGTAGCGGGCTTGTCATCTTTCATTTAAATATTCATTAATATGATAATAACATTTCGCAACTAAAAATTCGTGTATTTTGGTCTTAAATAGGTCTATACCTTTAATTTCCATGTTGTGTTTAGGTAGTTAAATTGTAAATATTGGGTGCCATACCTAAAAGATTTTATGGAAAACGGCTTTTTTATGAAGTGTTGCGCATATTTTATGTTTGTGACGTAAACTCTTTGGGTGGTCATATGGGTCATATTTGCTTTAACATAGCTTGCTACTTCGTAAATGTAAAGACACGGAAGCGTAAGTAGCTGAAGCTTAAGAAGCCTGGGCGCCCTGCGGACTCTCCGTCCGCTTACCGGCCCATCGTGCTGCTCGACGAGGTGGGCAAGCTCTTTGAAAGAGTAATTGCAAACCGCCTCGTCGGGCCCTGGTGAGGGTGGGGCCGAATCTGGCGGAGAACCAGTTCGGCTTCCGCACGGGGCGCTCAACGGTGGACGCCATCATGCGCGTGAGAGCCCTCACGACGGGGGATGCGGTGTCCCGGGGCAGGGTCGTCTTGGCGGTGTCTCTTGACATCGCCAATGCCTTTAACTCCCTGCCCTGGAGTTGCATTAGGGAGGCACTCCGGTACCACCGGATGCCGACCTACCTCCGTCGCGTGGTCGAGGCCTATTTGACGGACAGGGCCGTCATCTACCCCGGTCACCAGGTAGAGTGGAACCGGCGAGAGATGTCGTGCGGTGTTCCACAGGGATCGGTTCTGGGGCCGCTCCTGTGGGACATCGGCTACGATTGGGTGCTGCGTGCCGACCTCCCTAGCGGCGTCGACACGCTGGTTCTAGCACAGGGGGGGTCGCACCAGGCGGCGGCCGACTTAATGACACGCGGGGTCGCGATAGTCGCTGGAAGGATCCGGCAATTGGGTCTCGAGGTGGCCCTGCACAAGTCCGAGGCCATGTGCTTTCATGGTTCTCGGAACAGGCCACTAGCGGGATCCCAATTAACGGTAGGAGGGGTTCACATCGGCGTCGGGTCGACAATCAGGTTTCTGGGGCTCGTTCTCGACAGCCGGTGGAACTTCGAGGAGCACTTCCGACGTTTGGCTCCCAGACTGGAGCGGGCTGGAGCTGCTTTCAAGCGGCTCCTGCCCAATCTAGGGGGTCCAAACGCCTCCTGCCGGAGGCTCTATGCGGGGATCGTGCGGTCCATGGCCCTTTATGGGGCCCCTGTGTGGCCAGCCCGCCAGCTCAACGCGGCTCAAAGGGTCATGGCCATCCGGCTGGCTCGGGGATACCGCACGGTCTCCAGCGAGGCGGCGAGCCTCCTTGCCGGATTACCGCCATGGGATCTGGAGGCGAGAGCCCTCGCGCACGTTTATGCGTGGCGCGTGGAGGTGCTTCGCCGGGGCGAAACTCCGCTGCCACGGCAAATTGCATCGCGGCGGACGGAGCTCCGGCAGGATACTATGGCGGTATGGAGACTGCGACTATCGCAGCCCAGCGCTGAGCACGCCACAATTGCGGCGGTAAGGCCCCTCTTTGAGGAGTGGCTGGAGAGGCGCCACGGCGTCCTCACCTTCCGCCTGACGCAGGTACTTACCGGACACGGCTGTTTCGGGAGGTACCTGTTTCGGATTAAGCGGGAGGACACGCCCGGGTGTCAGCACTGTGAGGATCGCCCGGAGGACACGGTGGAGCATACGGTGGAGGTCTGCCCTGCTTGGGCTGAGCACCGCCGTGTCCTCGTCGAGGCGATCGGCGGCGGCAACCTCTCGCGTCCGGCCCTGGTTGAATCCATTGTCCGGAGCGAGGAGGCTTGGGAAGCGGTCACCTCCTTCTGCGAAGCAGTAATGCTATCGAAGGAGGAGGTGGGCCGCGCGAGGGAAAGGCAAGGCCTTCGTCCCAACCGCCGCTACAGGAGAAGACGCCCCGGGCGTCGGGAGTCGCAGGGAGATCCCCGGCCACCGTAGGCGCGGGCCTGCGGACGGCGAGCGTTGGGTGGCTCGCTGTCCGATCACCACCAGGCCCGGGTCGATGGCGCGTTGTGTTTCACGCGCGCCTCAAAGAGATGTCAGCAAAGAGGACGGGGCCCTCTAGGGCCAGAGCCTGCCAGGGTTGCGGAATTTGTTCGAAAGAGTCACCGCGGCCCTGGAACGCAAAGGGCTTTAGAAGGAACACGGATGGGTTTTTAGTCAGTAAGAGTCTGACACGCCCTTCCGCTCCACCCAGAGCGGAAGAAGTCATTTTGATGATTTCCCATCCTTAAAAAAAAAAAAAAAAGTAGCTGAAGCTTTCGGAAATGCGGCTTACAACTGTCTGTGCTTTTAATGCCACATATTGCCCCTATGCATTTCTTTTGTGCTTTGAACGCCGCTTCTCTATCAGTCGAATTCAAAGTCAAAGCATTTATTTCAAATAAACCATTATCAGGTACTTTTGAATTGTCAAAGTCGGTCAAAAACATGAAGCTATTTGTACGTTCGAAAGCGTAGATCTCTATCGAGAAGAACGTGCAAGAAACTCCACGGACACTCTTTTAAATCATTTTATGTTTACAAAAATCCTGGTTTTATTAACCTTGTTGCTTCTATATATGAGAACAATGTAAAGAAAGAAAAAAACAATTTATAGTATGAAATATTAAAATGAGGCAGTGGCAACTAAGGGATGACCAGTCTCCACTGACGGCGCCCGTTCACGAACATGACGCGTGCATCAGCAACATTCAGCTCAACCATTTTGAAGGGAACTGAATGATCCGATACACGCGCCACCATCAGCGAGACATTGGAGTGAGCATGACACACCCTCAACCGCTCCTGCTATTTCATGTCAAACAAGGAAACTATCTATTAACATCAAGCAACATCAAAGTCCATGGTTCTCACATTTACAGAACTTGAAATAAAACTTGCTTCTACATTATATAAAACTATGAATATCAATCTGAAAAGACAGAAAAAGAAAAGTTTTATTCCAAACATATTATATATGATTATGCGGAATAGTATTATTATTAGACATAAAAGACCCCCTCTTTTATGTCTAATAATAAGGACCGGCATTTAGCCAAGCATTTTTATCAAGGATATAATCTTCCAGTTTATAATATGCCTGTCTATATAGAGTGCGTTTTATGCATGTTTTAAATTTTTTCTCATTCAGTTCGAGAATCTCACGTGGTATTTTATTATAAAACTTAACACAATATCCCATAAAAGAAGTGTGTACTTCAGCCAATCTGAATCGGGGTTGATCTAATTTATTCCTATTCCTAGTATTAAAATTATGCCTATCACTAATCTTACTAAAAAGATGAAGATTTTTCCGAACATACATAATGTTTTCGTATATGTATTGACAAGGTACCGTCATGATGTTAATATCCTTAAACAGTTCCCTTATGGAATCGCGCCGACCAAGATGGTATATGGCTCTGATGGTTCTTTTCTGCAGAATAAATATAGACTCGATGTCTGCAGCTCGTCCCCATAATAAGATACCGTAAGACATTATGTCTTACGGTATCTTACTCTACTATGAAAGTAACTAAAATACCCGCCTCTACTAAATATAGACTCGATGTCTGCAGCTCGTCCCCATAATAAGATACCGTAAGACATAATGTCTTACGGTATCTTACTCTACTATGAAAGTAACTAAAATACCCGCCTCTACTAAACCAGCCTCGCGGTATCTATATTAGTAAATTGACGGATTTTTCTGACAGCATATGCTGCTGAACTTAGCCGTCCTGCGAGAGATGTTCAATGAGGACCCCATTGTAGCCTTGAGTCAAGCGTGATCCCTAGGAAAACCGTGTCTTCGACGAATTCAAGTTTCTCTTTATCCAATACTATGTCGCAAGTATTACTTTTGACATTCGGTAAAGCAAATCTGATGCACTTAGTTTTTTTCCCATTTAATACTAAATTATTCGCAATGAACCAATTTTGGACCTGCTGTAGCGCATTATTTACGTCCTCAAGACTTGTAGAACGTCTATCTATCTTTAAAATTAAGGACGTATCGTCAGAAAATACACGACACACACCATCTCTGGTTGATTTTTTAAAAGATGAAGTAAATCATTAATATACACTAAAAAGAGGAAAGGACCCAATATTGAGCCTCGTGGTACCCCCATTTTGACTTTTAAACCCCTTGAATTAACACCGTTTATTTGAACTTGCTGCTGTCTGTCATTTAAGTACGACTTCACGAAACTGAGAGCAAGATTACCTAGTCCGTAATGTTTTAGTTTTAGGAGCAAGGTTTCGTGATTTACGCAATCAAATGCCTTGGAGACGTCACAAAAGATTCCTATGGCATCTTGCGCCTCTTCCCACGCTGTTAATATGTGTTTTAACAATGTGACACCAGCGTCAGTCGTACAACGACCTTTGGTAAAACCATACTGTTTATCGTGTAAGATTTTATTGATGTTAAAATGAATGAGCATTTGATTGAGCATCACTTTTTCAAATACCTTGCTGAAAACCGACAATACGGATACAGGTCTATAATTATTGGCATCTTTACTGTCACTGGATTTAAAAAGTGGTATAACCTTACTATATTTCATTATATCCGGAAAGACTCCTTGGTCTATACATAAATTGAATATTAAAGCTAAGTATGGTGCTATGGTCTCAATTATGGACGTGCACACTTTGATAGACATTCCCCATAAGTCTTCGGTCAATTTGATTTTGATTTGCCGGAAAGCTTTTATAACCGTCATAGGGTTGATATGTTTGAATTGGAATTCCCCCTGAATTTCCCCCAATAGATAACTCTGTATCGCAATATTGATGACAAATATCCGTGGTACGCTATTAATAATGTAGGCCGATTTGAGATTTTCCTTAAGTTATACAGGGCAAAGGAACATTAATTTTCAATATGTGTTTTCCAGTTCATCTTTTTATCGATCCAGATACCTAAGAATTTAGTATAATCAGTCCAGCGAATACTTTTATCACCATATCTAATATCTAGTTTCTTATTGTTTGTTCCTTGTTCAAATGAAATTTAAGTCGTTTTTTCTAGATTAATTTTTAGGCTTTTTCGGTAAGCCAGGTTATTATGTCATTTAAGTTATTTTTTATGTCATTTTCGAAAGTCTCATCATTTATGCTTCTGAATAATATTGTACTATTGTCCGCAAATAAGATCATCTGATTAGAAATAATTTTAGGCATGTCATAAATATAAATAATGAATAATAATGGTGCGACGACACCGCCTTGCGGTACCCTATAAGCAAGAATGCTGAAAGTCAGCACATCATAGTTAAAAATGAACAACAACTACAACAGCTGTCGTCGCAATACAAACAATGACTAGTTTACTATAGATGTTTATCTCCTTTTTTGTTTTTTAATTTATTTTTTCATATGTTTTTAAATTGTAATATGTTTGTGTTCAACACTTTTGCTCATACAAACACACATAATTCACAAACTTATTTTTTGATCTCCTCATACCCAATACGATCACTCCAGCTTTTTACCAATTTTTTTACCCATACCCCTGTTATCATTAAAAATGGTTGATAATGCCAATACACTTATGGATAGTATAGACCAAATATCTGTATCGGAATCCTTTTCTTGTAGTCCAGAGCAGGCACAACTCTTTATTAAGCAACCACAGAACTATCTAAAAATTTTCACACAGAACATACGGTCTGTAAACTGCAATTTCCTAAGTTTACAAACTGTGCTTCAGCGAATATCCGTAGATTGTGACCTTATCGTATTAACGGAATGCTGGCTCTCATGTTCAAGTAATACTAACATTCCTAACTTAGATAATTTATTATTCTATGTATAGTACCACAAATAATTTAAATCAGAGTGATGGGGTCGTCGTATATGTCAAAACTGACCTTAGATCATCCTGTAAAGAACTAGCCCTTAACAATTGTGCTACTGGGTTGGTTGTGGAGCTGGGAACAGATATCGCTGTACTTTGTATCTATCGATCACCATCAAATCAAAACACCGATCTGTTTACGTCTACACTTAACGATACATTACCCACGTTTTCTCAATTCAAATCAGTTGTTTTAACCGGCGATATCAATTTAGATATAAAACCACATAACCTTGATATTCGTTCACAAGATTACCTCAATATTTTGGCCTTTCATGGTTTTCTCCCTGCTCACACCTTACCCACTAGAGGTCCCAGCTGTCTTGACCATATAATATTAAAAACGAAATCTCCTACAATCTCACTTGTTTTCGACACTGACCACAACTCATCTTTAGTGGGTTTACTTGTTAAAAAACCAAACTGAATGCCAGTACCACGATCACCAAAATAGACTTCGACAAACTTGACAAATCAATGGAAGAAATAGATCTCACGCCCATCTACTCTATATTAGATGCTAACATTGCTGTGGAGATCCTAGTTAATGTTATGAATAGTGCTATTTCCAAGAATACCAGAGTCACTAAACTACCCGCTAAGAAAAAAATTATAAAACCCTGGATTACCCCTGGATTACTTCGGTGTATGAGGCACAGGGATTCATTACACAAAAAGGTAAAAAAATCCCCAGAAAATACTACCCTCGCTACTAGTTACAAACGATACAGAAACTTTTGTAACAAAATTCTAAAAAAAGTAAAAAGGCAGTTTGATACTGAAGAACTCAGTAAAGCTGGAAATAATTCTAAAGCTCTCTGGGACACAATCAAAAGAATTACCCACACTTCAAAAACACAAAATTCATCCAAACAACTTCTATCACAGGCTGATTCACCCACTCAATGCTGTAACGCCATAAATAGTTTTTTTGCTAAAATAGGTGAGAATCTTGCTAACAAAATTACACAAAGTCGCCGCTTGACCCATTCAACTATCCCAAAAAGCACCTTGTCAACATCTTTCGTTCTGGATAAAACAGACCCGATCGAGATTATTTCTACTATTAACTCTCTCAGAGCAAACGCAGCCACCGGATGGGATGGCATCTCACCACTCATCTTAAAAAGATACTCCTCAATGTTGGCACCTGTATTAAACCACATCTTTAACCTCTGTTTCCAGACTGCGACCTTTCCGTCACCATTCAAGAAGGCTATTATACATCCGATCTTCAAGAGTGGTGATAAAGAGTCTGTCAATAACTATCGCCCTATAGCGGTACTTACTGCATTCTCAAAGGTCCTTGAACGTTTGATAAATAAGAGATTGGTTGGCTATTTTGATAGATTTAATCTGATTTCACCACAACAATACGGTTTTAGAAAGAATAAGAGTACCACAGATGCAGTTCAGGAGCTAACGGGATATATTGTGAACAAACTTAATAGCCATAATAAAGTTCTCACTATATTCCTCGATCTTGCTAAATCCTTCGACACCATTACCATTCCAACACTTCTAAACAAACTCGAAAGATTAGGTGTTAGAGGCTTACAGATAGAGTTCTTCCGGAATTACCTTACAAACCGAACACAAATGGTCAAAGTGGGCGACCACACAAGTAATGAGCTTCCTATTTGCTATGGTGTGCCACAAGGCAGTATACTTGGCCCCACTTTGTTTCTCGCTTTTATAAACGATCTCTGCAACTTACCTATCACTAATGCAAAAATTGTGTCGTTCGCAGATGACACTGCTTTAACTTTCTCTGCAAACTCTTGGTTGGAACTTCAGAACCTAGCGCAAGGTGGCTTCAATTCTGCATATGACTGGCTTCTCTCTCATACACTCACGTTAAATACATCCAAAACTAAGCTTATAACCTTTTCACTAACATCTAAATCACAACCCATAATTCCGATTCTCATAAAAGCTCACTCATGCCAGACATATTCTCAGATATCTCTACCCTGCCGGTGTCCTCTTATTACTCCTGTTGACAATATAAAATACTTAGGCATAACTTTGGACAAGTTTCTTAACTATAAAATGCACATTAATCTCCTCACGGGCAGGGTTAGGAAGCTTATTTATGTTTTTAAAAATCTACGACACGTCGCCAATTCAACTATTATACGTAGTGTCTATCATGCTCTGTGCCAATCCATTGTTGGTTATTGTATTGCTTGCTGGGGTGGCGCCGTTAAAACCACATTGAAGCCGCTATAAATAGCACATAGAGCAATACTGAAGGTAGCCACATTTAAACCCATTATTTACCCAACAACAATGCTTTACAAAAACTGGAATGTACTTAACGTCAGACAACTTTATATTTTGCAAACTGTTCTTTTACAGCACAGGCAGACCCCATTCATAACAATCTCGAGGTGACGTAAGGACAATATATGCACTATTCCACGGCCGTCATTCAGTTTCACCAAAAGATTCTTTTTCTATCTCGGCCCATATCTGTACAACCGACTCAATGCAACCCTACCTATGGCCTAACATATTTAAAGTGCAAAAGTACCGTTCGCTCCTTCCTACTCTCCAAAACCTATGATGAGACTGAGGCACTGTTGAAAATTCGCTCTTAACTTTCATTCACAGCAAAGCTTATTTATTTTTATTTTATTGGCCCAATTTTATAACATCAATTCATATTCATTACACACACAATCACTCACAGACAGACACGACTCTCTAAAACATTTTATTTTTATTTTTAATTGCATGTTTTCTTTTAGTTTTAAGAATAGTTATTTACAATGCTGTTAAAGTAAACAACCAAATTGAAAGGAATCAACACGTAGCATATTTTTATAATATAGTACACTTATGTAGGGAGGCAACTGTTTCTCCTTAATACAGGTTGCTCAGCAATCTAGCAAGGAGAACAGCAGCTCACCCAATAATTTGTAACATCTATGCACATTTTCTGAAATACCGTGTTTACTACAAATACCATTTTTAGCAATAAAGATATTATTATTATTTCGTTTATTCATTTTTTTTTCTTATTTATACATTTTTAAATATTTCATAAAAATACAAAAATAAAAAACATTTAAAAATATAAAAATAGTAGCCCACCGGTATCGGGAACAGGGTCCAAGCTACCGGCGGTCAGGGCTCAAGAGAGAGGAACCTCCTAACAATACGAGCCGTGTCCAGAAGTACCGCTTTCTGAATCAGGCCCTTGATCCAGCTGCCCAACGAGAGCCTCCTGAGGTGCTGGTCGAGGCTCGTGGCTATTAAGCCATTGGCTGACACAACTATCGGTACAATGATTGCTGAGTCCACATCCCACATGTCGACAACCTCACGAGCCAAGTCAATATATTATTATTATTCCGTATATTCATTTTTTTAAACTTATTTCTTACATTTTTAAATATTTAAAAAAAAATACAAAACTAAGCAAAAACATTTAAAAATATAAAAATAGTAGCCCACCGGTATCGGGAACAGGGTCCAAGCTACCGGCGGTCAGGGCTCAAGAGAGAGGAACCTCCTAACAATACGAGCCGTGTCCAGAAGTACCGCTTTCTGAATCAGGCCCTTGATCCAGCTGCCCAACGAGAGCCTCCTGAGGTGCTGGTCGAGGCTCGTGGCTATTAAGCCATTGGCTGACACAACTATCGGTACAATGATTGCTGAGTCCACATCCCACATGTCGACAACCTCACGAGCCAAGTCAATATATTATTATTATTCCGTATATTCATTTTTTTAAACTTATTTCTTACATTTTTAAATATTTAAAAAAAAATACAAAACTAAGCAAAAACATTTAAAAATATAAAAATAGTAGCCCACCGGTATCGGGAACAGGGTCCAAGCTACCGGCGGTCAGGGCTCAAGAGAGAGGAACCTCCTAACAATACGAGCCGTGTCCAGAAGTACCGCTTTCTGAATCAGGCCCTTGATCCAGCTGCCCAACGAGAGCCTCCTGAGGTGCTGGTCGAGGCTCGTGGCTATTAAGCCATTGGCTGACACAACTATCGGTACAATGATTGCTGAGTCCACATCCCACATGTCGACAACCTCGCGAGCCAAGTCACTATATTTGATTTGCTTATCTTTCTCGGCTTTCACGAGGTTCTCGTCATGCGGAACGGTTATGTCTACAATCATTGCACGCCTCTCGATTCGGTCCACCACCACTATATCAGGCTTATTGGCAACAATAGTCCTGTCAGTGATGATGGACCGATCCCAGTACAATGTGATATTGCCATTATCGAGAACTGGGTCGGGCGCATACCTGTAGTACGGCACCTCCGATTCCACAAGAGAGTATTTCAGAGCAAGTTGCTGATGGATAATCCTGGCTACAAGGTTGTGCCTATGCAAGTATTCTCCGTTAGCTAGACGAGAACAACCAGAGACAATGTGGCGAATCGATTCTCCCGGACGGTGACATGCCCGACATATGTCAACCGTGCCGTCCTTCACAATAAATCTTCGGTAGTTATTCGTCATGATAACTTCGTCCATAATTGCACATACAAAACCTTCGGTTTCTCCAAAGAGATCACCGAAACGCAACCAGGCTACGGACGCTAATTGATCTACGTCGGGCCCATGTAGGGCCCGGAAAAAGCGTCCGTGAAGTTCCTTACTTTGCCATACTGTCCTGCGATCGTTAGTGTCTAGCACCGCAGGTTTGCGCCAGTTCTCATTTGCCAAAGAGAGCGGGGTGAGTCCCTTGTCCACCGTCACTACATCTCGATGCATACCCACGTCGACAGCTAGGAAATATTCCCTGAGACTGCATATCTCGCGATTGTGGAGAGTCTTAGCATTTAAGAAGCCTCGACCTCCACACTTTCGCGGGATATACAGTCTCATTACCGACGACCGTGGGTGATGCATTCGATATGCAGTAAGCAGTGTACGGACCCGCCTATCCAGGGCGTCAAGTTCCGTTTGAGTCCATTTGAGTACGCCGAAAGAGTGCATCAATACCGGCATGACCCAACCGTTGAAGGCGCGCACCTTGTTTCCGCCTGATAGAAGGCTATTGAATACCTTCTTCAGGCGGCCAAAGAAGCGCTCCCTCAACGATTGCTTCATGTCAGTAACATTGATACCTAACGCTTCCGACATACCCAAATACTTGTAAGTTTCAGTTGAAGAGAGGGATCTGAGGTTTATGGAATCCGAGAGTTGAGTTCCCACGGATTCCATAATCTCCCCACGCTTTACATGCATGACCGCACATTTGTCCACACCAAACTCCATCCTGATGGCACTACTGAAAGTTTCAGTTACCTTCAGTAGCTCCATCAGTTGCAGATTACTGGGGGCAAAGAGTTTCAAATCATCCATGTAAAGGAGGTGAGATATAACCTGACCTCCTCTCTTCAACCGATAGCCCAGCCCTGAATTCTCCAGCAGTGTGCTTAGAGGGTTCAAGGCTAGGCAAAACCAAAACGTACTCAAACTATCGCCCTGGAATATACCCCGCTCGATCCTTACCGGTTCGCTGTTCCTCTGGATATTTCGACATCCTGGATAGCGAAGAACTGTCCTCCATTGCCCCATACACGACATCAGGAAGGTGCGTAGCATTGTATCAATTTTATACAATTCTAGCACCCTCATGAGCCATGTATGAGGCACCGAGTCATAGGCCTTCTTATAGTCTATCCAACATGTCGACAGATCCTTTCGGGAACGCCGAACCTGTTGGCTAATGGCCATATCAATGAGGAGTAACTCCTTAGTTATTATTATTATTATTCCGTTTATTCATTTTTTTTTACACTTATTGCTTACATTTTTAAATATTTCTTAAAAACTATAAAAATAAAAAAAAAACATTTAAAAATATAAAAATAGTAGCCCACCGGTATCGGGAACAGGGTCCAAGCTACCGGCGGTCAGGGCTCAAGAGAGAGGAACCTCCTAACAATACGAGCGGTGTCCAGAAGTACCGCTTTCTGAATCAGGCCCTTGATCCAGCTGCCTAACGAGAGCCTCCTGAGGTGCTGGTCGAAGCTCGTGGCTATTAAGCCATTGGCTGACACAACTATCGGTACAATGATTGCTGAGTCCACATCCCACATGTCGACAACCTCGCGAGCCAAGTCAATATATTTGATTTGCTTATCTTTCTCGGCTTTCACGAGGTTCTCGTCATGCGGAACGGTTATGTCTACAATCATTGCACGCCTCTCGATTCGGTCCACCACCACTATATCAGGCTTATTGGCAACAATAGTCCTGTCAGTGATGATGGACCGATCCCAGTACAATGTGATATTGCCATTATCGAGAACTGGGTCGGGCGCATACCTGTAGTACGCCACCTCCGATTCCACAAGAGAGTATTTCAGAGCAAGTTGCTGATGGATAATCCTGGCTACAAGGTTGTGCCTATGCAAGTATTCTCCGTTAGCTAGACGAGAACAACCAGAGACAATGTGGCGAATCGATTCTCCCGGACGGTGACATGCCCGACATATGTCAACCGTGCCGTCCTTCACAATAAATCTTCGGTAGTTATTCGTCATGATAACTTCGTCCATAATTGCACAGACAAAACCTTCGGTTTCTCCAAAGAGATCACCGAAACGCAACCAGGCTACGGACGCTAATTGATCTACGTCGGGCCCATGTAGGGCCCGGAAATAGCGTCCGTGAAGTTCCTTACTTTGCCATACCGCCCTGCGATCGTCAGTGTCTAGCACCGCAGGTTTGCGCCAGTTCTCATTTGCCAAAGAGAGCGGAGTGAGTCCCTTGTCCACCGCCACTACATCTCGATGCATACCCACGTCGACAGCTAGGAAATATTCCCTGAGACTGCATATCTCGCGATTGTGGAGAGTCTTAGCATTTAAGAAGCCTCGACCTCCACACTTTCGCGGGATATACAGTCTCATTACCGACGACCGTGGGTGATGCATTCGATATGCAGTAAGCAGTGTACGGACCCGCCTATCCAGGGCGTCAAGTTCCGTTTGAGTCCATTTGAGTACGCCGAAAGAGTACATCAATACCGGCATGACCCAACCGTTGAAAGCGCGTATGTAGGTGACTCACATTACATTTAAACTATATTATCATATATATATTTATATATATATAATATTTATACAATCTTCATTAATAAACACAAACAGACAATTATAATACACAAAATAAAATAAACATTACACACTATCCAGTTTACCGTACGGTCCATCCGTCATTTACATAAGTACACTGGACACGCGCGTCACCTGCTGAGTCCCTTTGTCTAAGGCGCGTGACGTAACGCATCGAATGACGTATGCGCGCACGCATTCTTTCGCCGCGGACTCGAAGCCTGCCGATCGCCAGTCCCGACCTACCTGAGTTGCCGGACGCACGTTCGCTTACACTGTTTCTGCGATCTCGACCTACCCGCGCTGAACCGCTGTGTAATCTGTGTTCCTCTGCTTACTGCTTGCGCACCTCGCTTGTTATTTACTGTGCCTTCAAATAACTGTTGTTGTGTGGAGCGAAACATTAAAGTGTCGGACTACTGCACCGGACTATCATTTCTCCAGACCCAGTAAGTGGACCCACACACACCTACCACATAACCAAACTGGTGACCCCGCTCAGAACATTAGTGTAATAGCGAGTGCAGAGAGAGTTAGAAGTTAACATGAGCAGCGACGGCAGTGATACAGAAACATCGCAGCGTAGCCAACACCCTACCCGCCGGCCGAGTAAATGTGCGCGCGTTTCCACTGACCCGGATCCCGAACATCCGTCATTGGAGCTGTTTCGCGTAGGCGTTCGCATACCACCATTTTGGCCTGAAAAGCCTACTATATGGTTTTGCCAAATAGAAGGCCAATTCAAGCTGGCCAGAATAACGGACGATTACACCAAGTTCCACTACGTCCTCGCTCACTTGGATCGACAGTACTCCGTGGAAGTCGAAGACGTTATAACTGCGCCTCCTGCTACTGGCGCGTACGAGAAGCTGAAGAGTGAGCTGATCAAGCGCCTGTCCGTCTCCAAAGAAAAGAAGGTGAAACAGCTTCTGCAGTCAGAAGAACTAGGCGACCGTAAACCATCTCAGTTCCTGCGGCACCTCCAACACCTTGCGGGACCAACGATCCCAGAGGATTTTCTGCGCACTATATGGACGAGTCGCTTGCCAAGTAACCTGCAGACGATCATCGCATCGCAGATGACCTTGACCCTCACCGAGCTCGCCGACCTCGCGGATAGAGTTCACGACATCGCGCCTCCTACTCCACACGTCGCAGCAGCATCCACATCACGAGCAGATCCTCAGGTAGACTTGATGAAGCTCGTTATGGAACTGTCGAGAAAGGTCGACGCGCTGACCACTGAAAGGTACGATCGGTCCCGCCCACGCACCAGGAAGACCTCCAGCCACAGAAGTCGCAGCCCATCACAAAGATCGCAGTCCAACTACAGGAAGTTTCCAAAGTGTTGGTACCACCACAAATTCGGTAGCCACGCGAAGAAATGCGTCCGCCCGTGTGATTACAAGTCGGGAAACGAAACGGGCAGTCAATAATGGCGGCTGAAGATTGCCCATCCACAACTGGTCGCCTGTTCGTGACTGATCGCAGGTCGAAAGTCCAATTCTTAGTGGACACAGGAAGTGACTTGTGCGTCTACCCTCGATCTGCGCTCCCACAGCAACGTCGTGAGAAGACCGAGTACCAGCTGTGCGCGGCCAACGGTTCAACAATCGACACCTACGGTTACCTCCAGGTTTTGCTAAATTTAGGCCTACGTAGGGATTTCCCTTGGCGCTTTATTATTGCTGACGTCACCAAAGCCATTATAGGGGTAGATTTCTTATCACATTTTAATTTAATAGTAGATATTCGCAACAAACGCCTCATAGACGGCACTACTAATTTGTCAGCTTTAGCTTCTATCGCTTCTCCTGATAGCTTAATCTCAAGTGTAAAGGTCGTGACTGGCGAATGCAAGTACCAAAATCTCCTATCCGAGTTTCAGGAAATAATACGGCCAGCAGGTGCACCATTCACACCAAAACACAACACAGTACACCACATTCGCACCACATCAGGCCCCCCAGTATCTTGTTCACCACGCAGACTAGCCCCGGATAAAATGAAAATTGCCAAGGCTGAATTCGAGGCAATGTTGGCAAATGGTACAGCTCGCCCGTCAGAGAGCCCTTGGTCGTCGCCTCTCCACCTCGCCCCAAAGAAAGACAATGGCTGGCGTCCTTGCGGGGATTACAGGCTGCTCAACGCAAGGACAATACCAGATAAGTACCCTATCAGGCACATACATGACTTTGCCCACAGTCTATCTGGTTGTAAGATCTTTTCCACTATTGATCTTGTAAAAGCTTACAATCAGATACCAGTATTTCAGCAGGACATACCAAAGACCGCCATCACTACACCTTTCGGACTATACGAGTTTCCGTTCATGACGTTCGGTCTGAGGAACGCCGGCCAGACTTTCCAAAGATTTGTTGACGAAATGACTCGTGGCCTGGAGTTCTGCTATCCATATTTGGATGACTTTCTGGTGTACTCTAGGGACGAGGCAGAGCATG
Source organism: Mamestra brassicae (assembly GCA_905163435.1). Classification (NCBI taxonomy): domain Eukaryota; kingdom Metazoa; phylum Arthropoda; class Insecta; order Lepidoptera; family Noctuidae; genus Mamestra; species Mamestra brassicae. The sequence continues at coordinate 154,837 of LR991009.1, read as the reverse complement.
AGGAGCACCTTCGCCAACTCTTCACAAGGATGAAGGAATATGGCATGCTCGTCAACACCGCCAAATGCGTATTTGGTGCACCAGAAGTAACTTTCTTAGGCTACCACATCTCGCAACACGGAACGAAGCCTTTGGAAAGCAAGGTGCAAGCCATTAGGGAATTCCCAGTGCCTAAAACCGCTAGGCAGCTAAGAAGGTTTCTGGGCATGATCAACTTTTACCGAAGGTTTCTACCACGAGCTGCCCAGGCCCAAGCGCCTTTACATGCTTTGCTGACCGGGAACGTGAAAGCCTCTCACCCAGTCGACATAAGCGGAGCCTCGTTGCAGGCCTTCGAGGAGTGCAAGGATAGCCTCTGTAATGCAGCTTTGTTGGCACATCCAGACACAAATGCCAAACTGGGCCTGGTCACGGATGCATCTGATTTCGCCATCGGCGGGGTCTTGCAGCAATTCAAAGACGGTAATTGGCAGCCATTGGCATTTTTCACCCGCAAACTGAGCCCATCACAGCAAAAACACTCACCCTACGATCGAGAGCTTCTTGCTATCTACGAAAGCATTAAGTACTTTCAGCATTGGTTAGCCGCTACCACTTTCACCATCTATACTGACCATAAGCCGCTATGTTACGCTTTCCAACAGCAGAAACGTAACTGCGCGCCACGACAATATAGACATTTAGACTACATTTCACAATTTTCAACCGACATACAACACATCGCTGGAAAAGATAACGTCGTAGCAGACACACTTTCCCGAGTTGAAGAATTGCAAAGCCCAGTAGATTTAGATGTTCTAGCCAAAGCACAGCATGCTGACTCAGAACTCGCACAACTGCTTACAGGAGATTCATCCCTGCGCGTTAAAAAAATTATTGTTCCAGGAAGCCGTATCGAATTGTACTGCGATGTCAGCACCACGACTCCTAGACCCATCGTTCCTAAACCATGGCGTAAACAAATATTTGACTCGTTGCACTCGCTTAGCCATCCCGGTGCAAACGCAAGCGCAAAACTTGTAGCACAGCGCTACGTTTGGCCACAGATGCGGAAAGACTGTCGAGATTGGTCTAAGGCATGTTTGGCATGCCAGCGCACGAAGGTGAATCGACACATTAACACCCCTTTGGGTACCCTCGATTTGCCCTCAGCGAGATTCAAATATGTCCACCTAGACCTCATCGGTCCATTGCCCCCATCCAACGAATACCGGTATTGCCTGACACTCGTCGATCGCTTCACGCGATGGGCTGAAGTCGTCCCTATTACCGATATTACAGCGGAAACTGTGGCCAAAGCGTTTTTGTTGGGTTGGGTAGCACGGTTTGGTTGCCCAACCGATATTGTCACTGATCGTGGGAGACAATTCGAGTCTGGTATCTTCCAACATCTTGCAAAGACGATAGGGTTCAGGCACCGCAAGACCACAGCATATCATCCCCAGTGCAACGGTTTAGTCGAAAGATTCCACCGGCAGCTAAAAGCAGCAATCAAGTGCCATGCCGATAGCAGCTGGACCGAATCTTTACCATTTGTACTGCTCGGCGTAAGAAGTTCCTTTAAAGAAGACCTTCAATCGTCTTCCGCCGAGTTAGTATACGGTGAACCTTTAAGGCTGCCGGGAGAATTCTTCGGCCATAAAGTTGACAAATGCACGACTGATATAACGGACTTCACAGCCCGTATCAGATCATTTGCCAACAATTTACAGCCAGTTCCCACGTCGCACCACTCAAAACAAAAAATCTTTATACACAAAGATTTGTCATCATGTTCCCATGTCTTTCTTCGGGACGATGCGTTGAGGGGTGCACTCCAACCAGCATACACTGGTCCCTATGAGGTGATCGAAAAAGGTGCCAAAGTTTTTAAAATAAAGGTAAAGGGAAAATCCGTCACAGTATCCGTAGACCGCTTAAAACCAGCCTACATACTGACCGACACCCATGTCACACCTGTTCCAAATAAACCAGTTCCCGAGCCACCACTTTCCTTTCCAACAGTAAAAACCACGCGTTCCGGCAGAAGAGTCCATTTTCCGGACTACTATCGCCCGTAGCACGGTCTCTGGAGGGGAGTGATGTAGGTGACTCACATTACATTTAAACTATATTATCATATATATATTTATATATATATAATATTTATACAATCTTCATTAATAAACACAAACAGACAATTATAATACACAAAATAAAATAAACATTACACACTATCCAGTTTACCGTACGGTCCATCCGTCATTTACATAAGTACACTGGACACGCGCGTCACCTGCTGAGTCCCTTTGTCTAAGGCGCGTGACGTAACGCATCGAATGACGTATGCGCGCACGCATTCTTTCGCCGCGGACTCGAAGCCTGCCGATCGCCAGTCCCGACCTACCTGAGTTGCCGGACGCACGTTCGCTTACACTGTTTCTGCGATCTCGACCTACCCGCGCTGAACCGCTGTGTAATCTGTGTTCCTCTGCTTACTGCTTGCGCACCTCGCTTGTTATTTACTGTGCCTTCAAATAACTGTTGTTGTGTGGAGCGAAACATTAAAGTGTCGGACTACTGCACCGGACTATCATTTCTCCAGACCCAGTAAGTGGACCCACACACACCTACCACATAACCAAACGTACCTTGTTTCCACCTGATAGAAGGCTATTGAATACCTTCTTCAGGCGGCCAAAGAAGCGCTCCTTCAACGATTGCTTCATGTCAGTAACATTGATACCTAACGCTTCCGACATACCCAAATACTTGTAAGTTTCAGTTGAAGAGAGGGATCTGAGGTTTATGGAATCCGAGAGTTGAATTCCCACGGATTCCATAATCTCCCCACGCTTTACATGCATGACCGCACATTTGTCCACACCAAACTCCATCCTGATGGCACTACTGAAAGTTTCAGTTACCTTCAGTAGCTCCATCAGTTGCAGATTACTGGGGGCAAAGAGTTTCAAATCATCCATGTAAAGGAGGTGAGATATAACCTGACCACCTCTCTTTAACCGATAGCCCAGCCCTGAATTCTCCAACAGTGTGCTTAGAGGGTTCAAGGCTAGGCAAAACCAAAGCGGACTCAAACTATCTCCCTGAAATATACCCCGCTCGATCCTTACCGGTTCGCTATTCCTCTGGATATTTCGACATCCTGGATAGCGAAGAACTGTCCTCCATTGCCCCATACACGACATCAGGAAGGTGCGTAGCATTGTATCAATTTTATACAATTCTAGCACCCTCCTGAGCCATGTATGAGGCACCGAGTCATAGGCCTTCTTATAGTCTATCCAACATGTCGACAGATCCTTTCGGGAACGCCGAACCTGTTGGCTAATGGCCATATCAATAAGGAGTAGCTCCTTAGTACCGCGGGACCCATTCCTACATCCATTTTGAGAGACAGACATGATGTTGCTGCTGTTAATATGATTATTAATTTTAGCTCTCAAAATAGATGTAAGAACCTTATAGACCGTCGGTAGACACGTGATCGGTCTATAATTTTTGGGTTCCGCGGTACTACCCGATTTGTGGAGCAGGTGGGTAACTCCTGTCGTAAGAAATTCGGGTAGCGAGCCGGACTCTAAGGCAGTTTGGTACTGAGATGCCAAACGAGCGTGCGACCTTTGTAGCCACTTAATCCAAAAATTGTGCAGTCCGTCCGGCCCTGGAGATTTCCAATTAGGCAACGGACGGACTGCACGGGCTGATTATGATTGCCCCCATTTCTGGCAATGGATCGCACGCTCGTTCGACCTCTCGAATCCAATCACCCTCGGTGTGACTGACAGGCACCGACCAGATGTTGCGCCAGAACGAACACATGGCGTCATCATCCGGCAGGTGCGTGTCAGTCACACCCTGGTCCGGTTGCTCCCAAACCCTATATACCCACCTTTCATTACTTCGGAATGTGCGATTCTGGGTGTATCGCTCCACTCGCCGCCTATACCTACGAATACGGTTTGCCCATGCATACACTTTCTGCTTCAGGAAGTCGATGCGCTCTGTGACACGTGACATATAATCTCGGGGGCTGATATCAGTCCCCGAAAACGCCCGTCTCACAAAACGCATCACTCTAGGGCGAGTGTTGCCCTCCCTGAAGCAGATTAGTTTGCCGATTAGCGCTCTGGCCCCACCGATACGACGCTCGATCCTGCACTGCCAAGCCGGTACGGCTGGTTTTGGTCGTGTAACTCTGTCATTAGTCATTTTGACATGAGCTACACGACATGCCGCTACAGCCACGCAGTACATAATCGAGTGTGTGTCAGTGAGGTCTTCGCAGTCATCAAAATAATTTGACAACTGCGAATCCAGAGCAGCTACCAGCGCCCTATTTTTGTTATGCATGGGCAAACGAGGTAAGCGTGGTCTTAGTTCAGGCGGTATGTAGCGATATTCCCGAATAGCACACTCTAAAGCACTCCTCAATTCCTCATTGCACTGGGTACTTACGTTAGTAACCCTGTCATTACTCTCCTCGTCGGCGTGGCTGGATATTTGCGACTGTGGTGGTGCCACAGTCTGCGACGGAGGAGTAATGACATGGCCACACATTTCCATTCGGAGGCGATCAAGCACACTGTCATCCAACATACGGTTACGTTGGATGACGCGCACCTGATCCGACAGTCGTTGGGCCGAAACGTTGACAGCTGGTTCAAGTACCTGAAACAGAGAGAGCATCCGACCACGGTACGCAGTCAGGTTAGTTCCCCCCTCTGTAGCCCCAAAGTATGAGCGCATGACATTTTCATTGATGGATTGTGTCCATCTCATGCGCTGCACACTTCCGCCGGGAGCTGGGACCCTATCAGAGGCCAGTGGGCCTCGAGGTCCTAAGCCGTCCGGCGGCCGGCGTCCTCTTCGCCGACGTGCAGGTGGTATCGTCGTGGGCGGTGAGAAGTACTCGTCGCTCGAGCTCGACGCAACTGCCACGGCCGGTGTCACAGCACTCACAGTGGGGCTGGGTTCCGGCGGCGGCGAGGCGGAGCTGAGCGACGAGGCCGAAGGTGATGGGTGTGTGGCTAGGTGACGTGCCCGGCTTCTCGTCAGCATGTCATCAATTTCAAAATTTCTTCGCCATATCTTAAATGTTTTTCGGTTCTATTGTAGTGTTGATGTTTTTTTTTTAATGGTTTTCGGGTTAAAGTTCATTTTGCTGGTTTATTTTGTTGGTTTAAGATGGTTTGTTTTTTTTTATTTATTATTATTATTATTATTTGCCATATTCAGACGTTTATGTAATTTCTGTATGCATGTAAATTGTTCCCGATTCGTTATTAAGTATGATTTAATAAGTTCCCTCTGATGCCATATTTTCCAATTTGTTCAGGAGTATTTTGTGACTAACATAGTCAAGGGCCTTCGTCATGTCCATAAAGAATGCTACTACAGCAGTTCTATTAATTTCACTAGTAAGGACGTGTTCAACAATACCGCGTATAAAGCGGAATTAATGCTTTTATTTTTCCTAAAACCATATTGTTCGCTGATTAAAAGTTTGTTGGTTTCTAAGAAGGAATATATACTTTATGTAGTATTTTTTCAAATATTTTGTAAAAGTCTGGAATAAGGGCAATAGGTCTGTAGTTGTTGGGATCTTGCCTGTTTCCTTTTTTGAACATTGGTCTAATTGCAGATTTTTTAAGTTTTTCTGGAAATATGCCTTTCTCAATGCAATTATTGATAATGTGACTGAGTATGGGTGCAATAATGAAAGATGTAGCACTTTGTGGTTATATCGTCATATCCGGTGCTGCTAGTATTTTTCAGAGAATTTATTATTTTAATAATGTCAGGTACCGTTGGTGTCATAAATATTGAATTAGAAATTATGTCATGCGTCAGCAGTTCAAGTCACTCTGAGATTAAATTTGATTTATAAAATATTCATTAAATGATTCCGCTATTTGTTCAGGACTATTAATAACTTTATTGTCGATCATTACCTATCTGGTCTATTCCTTCTTTTGGATGTTTTATTTTCAGTTTATTTATTATACTGCATGTAGCTTTGCTCTTATTCACAGAATTGTGTATAGTATGATTATTTTGGGCCTTTTGACTTTGTTTAATTATGCATTTCAATCTATTAGTGTAGGTTTTAAGTTTATTTTTGTTGCCTGGGTAAGGTGACTTGCGATATTCCCATAACGAATCTCTTTTCGTTTGGAACATTTTTTTGTCCCGTTCATATTCATTTAGCTCTTTTAATTACCGATACTTTAATTTTATTAATTGGAAAACATAAGTCATAGAATTTTACTAATATTATAAAGGCGAAAGTTTGTGAGTGTATGTGTGTATGATTGTTACTTCTTCCCGCGCAAACAGCTGGACCAATTTTGATAAAATTTGGTAGGCAGGAAGCTGACATCCTGGATTAACACATAGACATACTTTTTATTTATACACTAGCTACGCGGGTAACACCGCGGGACGCAGCTAGTAATTTATAAATGTCATGGAACTCAAATGCATTATTGGGATCGGAGTACATAAATACATCATGAAACGTTAAATTTTGTAGACATTCTTAAAATTGTTTGATATTGTTATCGCTATAGTCGCGTTTGTGAATAAACCAATGAGATAACGTGCAAGTTTTCCTGACACGACAATTTAGTAGTTATAAATATAGTATATTTCTAATTTTTCAACCTCACATTTACTGCCTCTGATATTATGGATAATGCTGTCGATGCAGGTTCCACTGCATAGACGTGTTGGTGATCGAGTACCCAAAATTAGATTATAGCTACGCAGTATATTTTGTAAAGTGGAAGAGGGTTTGCTATTTTTACAAATATCTTCATTAAAATCTCCACACAGTATGATCTTATTGTTACGTTTAAGGCAAATTTCTTTTATCATCTTCTTTCTTTTATCTAAATTATCAAAAAAATATAAATAGTTTATCCTTTTTATTATTTGGCGGTCTATTAATACAAATAATTACGATAGGGTGAGAGGAAAGATTAATTGCACAACATTCTATTATTTATTTATTTAACAGTTTATGTACACACATTTAACAAATAAATAAGAAGAAGGGAACAGAAAAATAGGTACAAAGGTGATGCTTATTTCTAAAGAAATCTCTTCCAGCATACCTGCGAAAGGAGAGTCGAATAAAAGATATGTAGACATCGTGTGTAAAAGTTATGTTAACATAAAAAGACAAAAAAACTTTAAATATAACATACTATAATAAATATGACTAAAATTAATATCATACTAATACATATTACTTAAATAATACTATAAGAATAATAATAATACTTATATACTTTAAATATGCAACTATGATGGTACCGAAAGGTAGTGTTCTTTCACTCTTCTTTTAAAATCTGGAAGAGGTTTGCATTCCCTAATGTCAGGTGGCAGTGCATTCCACAACCGTACCCGTCTATTATATATTTGGTATGGCCCATTTTTTTACATTTATGACTTCAAATGTATGTGTGTTTTTTTATTATAATGCATGACCCACCGCTCTATCATGTCTAGTGTCAGTAGCATGTGAATAATAATTCGCAATATGTAAAAGTTGATGGTTAGTCTGTTTCATATTGTGTTCTGTTATACAAATGATATCAATGACCTACCTTCTTGTGAGAGTTCATTTAGTTGATAGATCCGATTTACTTATTAGACCCTTTATATTTTGTCGATAATAAATATATAATATACGAAAAAAGTCATGGTTATTAGAACCGTTATCTTCAAGCTTATTAGTTGTTGTTATTTTGTCTGCCTGGTCAGATAGATCTAAATCGTACAGTATATTGCATACAATTCGGCTGTGTTTGTTTCTCATTCCATAGTTAGTTATTTTCCCAGTTTTGTAGTTTTGTGACAGATCCCCGTTGCTATCAAAGAAGTATGCATTTTCATTACTTTTTACATCTAAATACAGGAGATTATTAAACGTGTCTTCTTTGTAGTTATATATTGGAGCGAGAGAGAGCGGAGACGGAGAGAGAGAACATAGGTGGCTGCACAAGTGCACAGATAACTTTGTATGTGTGGTTCACTCTTTGTAGGGATGCTCTAATTGCATAAAAAAAATAAAGTATTGAGTATTGAGTATTGTAATTTTGTTTATTAAGTTTTTATAGTTTCTGCCTCCTTTGTGTCATTTTCCCCGATAAAAAGTATGCAGTACACAACAGTTATGATAAAAAAAATATATATATATATACTTGTATTGTGAATAAGGACCCCTTAGTTGTACTGCTGCTTAATAAACACAATTTATTTTTTTGTCTAGGCTTTGTAATTCTGATTGCGGTCTCATAATCGGAATGGTAGGTATTTCCTTCAGTCTGCTCGGTGTGAACGTGGTTTGAGTCTCTTTATTGTGCATGATGCTTGGTGTGAACGTGGTTTGAGTCTCTTTATTGTGCATGATGCTTGGTGTGAACGTGGTTTGAGTCTCTTTATTGTGCATGATGATTGGTGTGAACGTGGTTTGAGTCTCTTTATTGTGCATGATGCTTGGTGTGAACGCGGCATCTCTAATATAAATTAACTTTGATTTTGACTGTCAGAACTCTAACAATGTGATTCGAATTTGGAACCTCAACTAGACATTCGTATGGAAATTTAGAACGTGTGACCTGCACCTGGCTGCGGTAGCCGACCAACAGCACTCGCGGTGACCAGCCACTCCTCTTGGCTTGCTTTCAAATTATCTTGCAGTTTTGTGAAAAGTCAGACTGGATCGGGCTGGGGCTACCTTCAAGCGGCTCCTGCCTGATCTAGGGGGTCCAAACGCCTCTTGCCGGAGGCTTTACGCTTGGATCGTGCGGTACATGGCCCTTTATGGGACCCCGGTGTGGGCGCTTTCGCTGAAACGGCGACCAGCCCGTCAGCTCAACGCGTCCTAAAGGCAAGTCCATCCGGCTGGCCCGAGGATACCGCACGGTTTCCAGCGATGCGATTGCGGCGATAAGTCCTCTCTTTGAGGAATGGCTAGAGAGGCGCCACTGTGTCCTCACCTTCCGCCTGACGCAGGTACTCACCGGAAACGGTTGTTTCGGGAGATACCTGTTTCAGATTCGGTGGGACGACACGCCCGGTAGTCAGCACTGTGAGGATAGCCCGCAGTGAAGCATACAGTGGAGATTTGCCCTGCTTGCTGCTGCGGTGGGTACTGGCTGGCTGTATGACTCGCTGGTAGAGAGCTAGAGGTCACTATGAGGAGAAGTGATGATGACGCCGTGATGAAATAGCTCTGCACGAAGGCTGCGCTGACTTTTCAGTCTGCGGTTTACAGTTTTGACAACCCAACGGCACATGGTTATTTTTCAAGAATCATTAGCTTGCTGTGTCGTAAGCTGAAATACGTTGTAATTTTTAGAAGCAGGCATATATGCACGGTATCCACATGACTCCACTTATTCAATACAATCTCGAAATACTCTATCTAAGAATAATACGTATTTTCACGAAAGTACCAATAGAGATCACTGTGATTGATTACTTATGATCTCAGAGAGTATAGTCGCATCCAATTAAGTGGCTTCATAGAATCAATAAATATCGATCATATAAAAAACTAGCGACCCGCCCCGGCTTCACACGGGTGCAATGCTGATACTAAATATATGTACTACGATTTTAGAACTCTGGTTCCATGTATAGTAACTTGAAACTCTGTCATATGTCAGTGTTTTCGCGAAATCATCTTGAGCACATAACTTGAACGCTATAAGTATAGGCACGCGCCGGCGGCCGGGCGGCCCCGCGGCCGGTACCGCCGCAACCGCTATGTCCCTGCATTTTAAATCTGTAATATCTTCGAAAATATTAATTTCAATTACATGCTGTAAAGGGCCGTATTGATCTATATTAAATGCACAATGTATTTAAGGTACTTCATTGGATAAGGATTAATGCTGTATTGCTTAAAATCGCTTCGTGATTATCCCTAAGAGATAGACATATACCATCGCGGCCTTTTTTGTACTTAGACCTCTTTTAGGTGTACAATACTGTAGTAAGTTTGTACATCATTTTGATCTAACTCGCAGAGTTCAGCCAGCTTTTGCAATGTAAGCGCAAAAAAAATGTGTTTATTTACGACATCACATTAGAAACCTCTAAAATTATACATAACTTTGTTTTATACTATGTAGTGATACGGTAGCTAGTGTAGGGCTATATAATTCGATAAGTCTGCGACTTTTTACTAAAAATATAAGCAGAAGAAGAAGACAGAGAAGTGAGTCCTAAGTTTCATTAGTGGCCGTCGACCTTAAAATTAACACCAATTTTACCCAAACCCCTTTAAACTTACGACTTAAATATACTTTTGTAATCTCCTTCTTATTTCCTTCACTTTGATACCCTATTCGATAGATTTGGTTAAAAATGTTTACTAACAACTCACAATTTAGCGCCAACAATCCGCAATCTTGTTTTTTTTATTAAACATAAAAACACGAATGTCCTTAGATAGGCTAAGGACATTGTGACGAATCTAACGACACCTTAATTGTCGAAATCCATCACGTCGTATAATAGATATGTACATTCTTGACAGTTGGAGCACAGACAGACAGATAGCTTGTGGTGGTTCAGAGGGATGAGTAGTGACGAGTGGCTTGTGTTGTTTCAGGCGGAGCAGAGCGTAACGTGTCGCCGGCACTACGCGACGCACTCAACATTCTCCGCGAGGCGTGGGCTGAGCCGCGCTCGCTACTTAGCCGCTGGTCAGTACATTACTACTAACTATACACACTACACTCAACACTCCGCGAGGCGTGGGCTGAGCCGCGCTCGCTACTTAGCCGCTGGTCAGTACAGTACTACTAACTACACACACTACACTCAACACTCCGCGAGGCGTGGGCTGAGCCGCGCTCGTTACTTAGCCGCTGGTCAGTACAGTACTACTAACTACACACACTACACTCAACACTCCGCGAGGCGTGGGCTGAGCCGCGCTCGCTACTTAGCCGCTGGTCAGTACAGTACTACTAACTACACACACTACACTCAACACTCCGCGAGGCGTGGGCTGAGCCGCGCTTGCTTCTTAACCGCTGGTCAGTACAGTACTACTATACTAACTACACGCACTATACTCAACACATCCGCTATTTAATCCGTCTGATCTAAATAATGTTGTTCAATTGGTTATTGGTGAAGTACCTTTTTTTTTTTTGATCTCGGGGGGAAATCCTCATGGAAATCCTCCACCCTGGGGCGGGTGGAGGGGTCTGTCAGACTCTTACTGACTAAAACCACCCCGGTGTTCCATCTCCCACCTACGCTGGGGATCACGGGAACGTATATGACATCCGCAATCCCCGGCTGGTGCCGGCCCGCCTCTGCGGGCCACCTCGCGTCGGCGAGGGGAGTGAGGTGTTTGACTCCCCTCGCTACGTCAAAGAGGGGCGCACGGGAACACCACGCGCCGCCACCTCGGGTCCGGATGAATGGGGGGCGACGGACAGCCCCAAGTCCGCCGCCCCTGGACCCAGTTAGGGGGGCCGGAAGAGGGCAGCGTATGCCCTCCTCCGACGCCCGATGCGTCTGCTGCGGGCAGGGAGAGCGGTTGTGATCTCCCTCTCCCTTTCCGCAGCCTCCTTCTGCGCGATAACTGTCTCGCAGAAGGAGACCACCGCGTCCCAGGACTCCTCACAGCCGACCATAGCATGAACTACGGCCGGCAGCGAGAGGTCACCGCCTACAACAGAGATGAGGGCACGGCGCGGCTCCTCCCAAGCGGCACACTCTGCCAGCGTATGCCGCGCCGTGTCCTCCCGAATTGGTGAAGTACCTGAGCTAAGTTCGCTCACTCCACATAGGTCCCGTCATACTATTCGAACCTAACCTATCCGTGTCGGGGTGCCCATGTTCCGCTACTTGGCTAGGCAAGTCATAAAATTATTGCTGATGTTTTTTAATCTTCCACTAGTACTCAACTACTGTTAATAAAAAAACGGTAATTAAAAAAAAACAGAAAACTCGACTGCGTTTTTGTGTAATTTGGAAAACAAAAAACCCTAAAATAAGAAAGTCGTCATACCCAATTGCGCTTAACTTAAGAATCGCGAAGATTCTTAAGTTATGTGCAGTCGGACCCATTCTAGAAAGTCGGCCGTCTAGTCAATAGATTGGAGTAATCTGCAATGTAATATAGGTATGTGCTCTCAACTCACTAAGCCTCCATTTCATGAATGGGTCCCGACTGCATAAGAATCTTGGCGATTCTTAAGTTAAGAGCAATCGGGTATGACGACTTTCTTGTTTTAGGGTTTTTTCATTTCCAAATTACACAGGAACTCAGTCAGATTTATTAGTTTTTTTTAGGTGTGTTTGTTAAATTAAGTACCGAGGAGCTCGTGGTTAAATAAAAACAGCCGCACGGGTCAATCTTTAAGGTTAAGCAACGCTTGCCGAGGTTGGTCTGTGGATGGGTGACCATCTTAACATACCGAGACTCCTCCGTGCATCGGAAAGCACGTTAAGCCGTTGGTCCCGGCTGTCATCTGTAGATCTTTGGCAGTCGTTACGGATAGTCAGAAGCCAGATAACCTGACACCAGTCTTGCCAAGGAGTACCGTGTTACCCAGTTAATGGGTTGTGGAGGTCTGGTAGGCAGCCGCTCCACGTAAAATACTGGTATTCAGCTGAATCCGGTTTGACTGGAAGCTGACCCCAATATAATTGGGAAAAGGCTAGGCAGATGATGATGAAATTAAGTACTGTTTTTTATTTTAGTTTTATTTTTGTTTATTTTGAAATACCCAGTGTCACCCTCACAGTAAATACGCATCTAACGAAACCACTCAAGCTAAAATTTATCGAGCCGTTCAGGCCGCAGACCGTGCCAAACATTTGAATTTGGCGCCAAAAATCCGCCATTTTGTTTTTTTTTTTAATTTTGTTATACCCAGTGTCACTCTCACATTAAATACGAATCTAACGACACTTCTCAAGCTAAAATCCATCGAGCCGTTCAGGCCGCAGAGCGTGCCAAACAATTAAACATACATACATACATACTATCGAAAAACCATCGGTAAAAATCATACAAACAAATGTTTTTGGTAAAACGAGCAATATCATTAATATTGTGGCATTGCTTGTCATGAAGCAATGCTCGATAGCCATTGCATGTGTGGTGTGACGCGCCGGCCGCGGCCGTGTGACCGTGGCGCGCGCTCTCCTATTGAACTCAGTGGAATCACTTTTGTCTGAATCTGATCAATATTATTGTTGGCCCATGAGACAGACACTCCGTTTGGCTTGCTTATATATCCCAGCTTTGCCACGGATTCCACTAGCTACATTAAAATGTACATACGTGAGGACCTACGTAGCTCTCAACCATGAAGAATTTTCGATAAGAAGAAAGCATTCCATATTGTGTGTCACTATTTGGATTTCAAAATATTACCTACAGTTATTTATTGAGTCACGCTAATGAGGTTAACCTAAATAGCAATAAAATAGTGTGTAGGCGGTAGTGTGGCGGGCTGTGAGCTGTCGAGCTCAGACGTGAGCGCTGCTTGCCGGGTCCGGGCCCCGCACCCAGCCCTGCTTGCCGGGTCCGGGCCCCGCACCCAGCCCTGCTTGCCGGGTCCGGGCCCCGCACCCAGCCCTGCTTGCCAGACTGTCGGGCTGCTGACTAGAGGTCGCGCCTTCGTGATGTGTGTCAGTTACTGGGTGACAGAGCTCGAATAGGCAGCATGACAGGGAGCGCGAAAGACGACTCACACAGATATAGTTTAGTAAAGGCGGAGCTATATTGAAAGTAATCATAAAGTTGAGTTAGATTTTCTCTAAACAAGTGCGAGTCGGACTCGCGCACGAAGGGTTCCGTACCATAAGGTATCATTAAGAACGGCCAAAGAATCACGTTTGTTTTATGGGAGCCCCCATTGCCCCCCATATACATTTATTTTATACTGTTTTTTAGTATTTGTCGTAATAGCGGCAACAGAAATCATCTGTGAAATTTTCAACTGTCTAACTATCACGGTTCATGAGATACAGCCTGGTGACAGACGGACAGCGAAGTCTTAGTAATAGGGTCCCGTTTTACCCTTTGGGTACGGAACCTTAAAAAGAGTGCACAATGCAGCGCGCGTCGCACGGCTCATTTACGGCGACAGCGCAAATATGTGAAGTATGCGCAGCGCCGCGCGCCGCCGCCGCTAGCTCGCCGTGCTTTCATGATACTTCGCCTGAAATAATTATGGAATATATTTGTGTCCGCACCGGCACGTATAGCCGGCAGTCGACCGCAGACGCGTCTTGCGGATACATGTGCGTAACGATTTAAATATATTTCGATCAATGAGTTCAACGATAAAGAAAACGAAACGAATAACGGTGAACCTGATGAAGCACGTTACGAGTGTCAGCTGAGCCGCGGCGCGTCGCTCCCCAGGCCAGGGCCAGGACAGGTGAGTGTCAGCATTTTGCTAAAATTGTGATGAACTTACTCTGTGTCAACAAGAAAAATAATTATAATAGTTTTAGACTTCAGCGCAATAATTTGTGTTATTCATTGATCAATTAGGTAGCTGTTATGCTTCTTTTAGTAAGTAGGCGTAAGTACCTTAATCTTGCGAGCTACCGTTGGCCTGACCATCTGACGAGATGAGAGTAGGTACTGAGTGACTGTGTGGCAGTGAGTTCTGCGTGACCCGTGTCCTTGACGCAGGGGCGCGCGCGCATCGCAGCACAGCAGTGCGCTGGACACGCTTCGTGTGTGTTGCGCAGGAACGGCTCGATGGCACCACAACTAACATTCATTCACTGACAATAACGACACAAAAATGATGTCGGCTCTTCACTTGCACGATGACACGACTGAAACGTTATCTTTTTCCCGCGACTTTGATCTCATGACCATCTGTCGACATAAACAGTAGCTTACGGCACTCAGCGACTGTCTGTCTTTGTGTTAGTGTTTTTTTTTATAAATCCGTACTTCGTACCTAATCAGTTCTGCTGCCAGAGACTACCTATGGCTATTATATCCTACAAACAAACAATATAATTTACTTCTTTTTAAAACCCGCAACTTTAGTTTTTACATGTGGATGGGTGACTATCTTAACATACCGAGACTCCTCTGTGCCTCGGAAAGCACGTTAAGCCGTTGGTCCCGGCTGTCATTTGTAGATCTTTGGCAGTCGTTACGGATAGTCAGAAGCCAGATAATCTGACACCAGTCTTGCCAAGGAGTACCGTGTTACCCAGTTAATGGGTTGTGGAGGTCTGGTAGGCAGCCGCTCCACGTAAAATACTGGTATTCAGCTGAATCCGGTTTGACTGGAAGCCGACCCCAATATAGCTGGGAAAAGGCTAGGCAGATGATGAACTTTAGTTTTTACATCCTTACAATATTATCTTAGACTAGGGCTGCCATCACTAAAATGGCCGACGCCGGGCAAAATCTTAAAAACGTTAAAGTTAGCAAAACAAGCGACACTGTGCTTATTGTGAGTGAACATGAACTGACAGCAAGCGATGAGTCGGGACGAGACGCGTGAGACGCGCTCGCTTGTGCCAAGCCACAAGGATCCCTTGTTGCCACTTGCGCGCTCGTGCCGCTGTGCCGCCATGGGCGTAGCCATAGCTTTCGCAAGGGGTCCACCGGTCCAAAATTTTAGGAATTTTGTGGCGCGTATTATTCGTGTCCGTGAACCTGTGTCTGAATTAGCGTTGCCAGATCCAGTGTATTAAATTACAGGACGGTACAGGTAGGTACAAGGGTTGGATCTAGTAACGTTTGGCAGGAGTTGGGGGGTAAAAAGGGTTAAACCAGGTAGGGGTTGGGCCCCCGATTATAACGCTACCACTCGTATTACAAGGGAAAGCATATTTATCGAGAAATTTACGAAATACCTATGTTTCTAACCTCAAATCAGATAAAAGCGAAAACGAAACGTTAAAATGGACGATTGACAACTAAATCTGTCACAATATATTATCTGTAATAACGGTGCGTTACCTTGTCATGGGAGTGGTGCCCGGGGAGAGGGGGCAACCCCACCCCTCCCTTCCCCGACTCCCCCTCCCCGTCCTGCTAAACGATAAGTAGATATTAACCTAAATGCTAGTAGATAACAAAAGATGATACTTTGGTACAATAGCGAGCGAGGCGAGTTCGAAGATGTTTGCAGTCCATCTCGCAGGTTTTGAGTTTTAGGTTTCGACCCCTAGCCCCCCCCCCCCCCCTTATAATACTGACTGAGGCCAGCTAGCGCCACACACAAGTCACCCAAATCAATACATTTATCAGTAATCGCATAATTGAAAACATCATGATGCCTCTGTCATCTTTAAACGACTCACAGAAATAGGTAGACTGCCACTTGCGCAAACCTGACTTATCTATTAACTCAGAGTTAGTAGCTAACATGAGGTCAAATAACAATGTTTCATCCTAAGGCCCACTTGCGCTGCTCCGCTTAGCACTGGGCTAACGGTCTAGTCCAGGGCTAACCTGGAGCGCGCAAGTGGGCTTTAGTAGCCCTGGGTTAGAACTAGCAACAAGTAAATCGGAGTTTAAAGATAACTCCGCTTTGTGCTAGTGGGCCTTAGGGTTTAATGCATTTAGTGATTTGTGATGTAAGTTGACTTCAATGTCATGGGAAAAATTTCAGATTGTTTTTGCCCGACCCGTTACCCGTTTTAACATTTTTTCGTCAGTACAAAAACTGAGAGTGCTTGTCTCGCACCATGGTTTCCGCCCGGGAACCCTGCTCTGCGGGACTAGAACAAAGGGTGCCGTTGGCGCGACTCGCGCCTCAGAGTCCGCAACACTATCTGCTAATCTATGTTGACGCGCTCCGCTTGCTGTTCTCGATGGCGCGTGGCGGCGAGTATACATGCGCCGCGTGTTGTGCTGCTTACGGTAACGCGATGTGCTCGGCGCGCTCTGTCTCTCTAGGCAGGCTCATCGGAATGCACTTATTATTCAATTGATCACATCGAGCTCAGCTTGTGAGACCCACTTTCTTTCCAATATCTTCATCTATCATTGAAAGTCCATTTAAGGCCCAGCGCACACCGCTGGAGGCGCGGCGGAGAGCAATTGAAGATAACAATTTAATATAAACCTTAACTACCTTGACATACGGTCTATATAAGAATAAATTCGCACGCGGTGCTCGGAGCGCCCTCAAGCTACTACAAGAGCATGCGCGCGACTGCTCTAGTCGCCGCCGTGCTGCTCTGCGCTCCGCCGCACTACCCCGCGCCCGGCTGGCTGGCGGTCACATGCCTGGCGAGTTTTAACTAGCGCAAAATAATCATGTCTCAGTCCACATCCATTACGAACCAGAGCGAGTTGTCTGTACAAAGTTTCGATCAGCACTAAATGACATGTGCGCGCTCGGAGTAGCTGCGCGCCGCCGCGCGTCCTCTGCTCGAGGGCTCTCAAGGGCTCTTGGCGCCGCTCGGGGCCTGCGGAATCCGCCCGCGCTTTTCAAGGAAATGCGCTCCGCCGCGCCTCCAGCGGTGTGCGCTGGGCCTAAATAGGTGATTCAAGATCCAACAATGTACCTACTGGGGTTAGCAACTTTTTTTAGAACAAATAGAATATTTCTGATTTTAAGAAGGGTAAATAAACAAAACAAAACAGTCATAAAAAACCGACCAAGTGCGAGTCGGACTCGCGCTCAAAGGGTTCCGTACCATTATCTATAAAAACGGCAAAAAAATCATGTCTGTTGTATGGGAGCCCCCTTAAATATTTATTTTATTCTGTTTTTAGTATTTGTTGATATAGCGGCAACAGAAATACATCATCTGTGAAAATTAAAATTTCAACTGTCTAACTATCACAGTTCATGATATAAAGGCTGGTGACAGACGGACAGCGGAGTCATAGTAATAGGGCCACCTCGCGTCAGCGGGGGGAGTGAAGGGTTTGACTCCCCCCGCTACGTCAAAGAGGGGCGCACGGACGGGAACACCACGCGCCGCCACCTCGGGTCCGGATGAATGGGGGGCGACGGACATCCCCAAGACCGCCGCCCGTGGACCCAGTTAGGGGGGCCGGAAGAGGGCAGCGTATGCCCTCCTCCGACGCCCGATGCACCTGCTGTGGGCCGGGAGAGCGGTTGAGATTTCCCTCTACCTTTCCGCAGCGACCTACCAATTCTGGATCAAGGCCCGCGACCAAAAAGTTAGAGCACGCAGGTTTTGCGCGAGGAAAAGGGCTTTTAATTCTGCCGCTAAGTTCTGCAAGCGAGTTCTGCGTGGGGCACGTTTTGACCATGTCGGACGTATCGGGGCCAAACTAGCATCACACCCTCCGGGTAGTAAACAGTTCTAGTCTCTTTCGAAAGCGGTTGAAACGAACTTTTGTCGGCCCACTTTACCACCAATGCTGAAACCTGTAGGGTCGCTGGTTCACTCTGCAAGTGAGAAAGCAAATTTATTTGCATCTCTCTTTGCTAGCAATTGACGTCTAGACGCTGGCTCCAAGCAACCACCAACTCTACCTCGTTGTGACTCTTCGATGCCGAAGATCGCAGTGCACATTAAAGAGGTCCGAAGAGTATTGTGCAGTCTAGACGTCAACAAGGCCTGCGGGCCTGACGACATTCCAGCGAGAGTTTGAGGCAGTGTGTGCCTGAACTGTCTCCTGTGTTGACATTGACACGCTTGTTCCGCCTCTCTCTTGAAAAAAGAACGGTGCCAAAATCCTGGAAGCTTGCGAATGTACAACCTGTGCCAAAAAAGGGCGACCGTGCAGACCCTGCTCATCATCGACCGATCGCCATTACCTCCATTCTGTGCAAAGTTATGGAAAGGGTACTAAACAGTAAGTTGCTGACCTACCTTGAAGACAATGATCTTCTCAGTGACCGTCAATATGGCTTCGCGGGGACGGTCGACTGGCGATCTTCTTGTGTATGTCACGCACTGCTGGGGCGAAGCCATCGAGAAACACGGCGAAGCACTTGCTGTATCGCTTGATATCTCGAAGGCCTTTGACAGGGTCTGGCACGCAAGTCTACTTAGCAAGCTTCCTGCTTATGGCATCCCAGCTGATTTTTGTAGCTGGATATCAGACTTATCCGAGTAGTCGTTGACGGCTGCTTTTCTGACCTCATGGCTATTGATGCCGGAGTTCCTCAGGGGTCTGTTCTCTCTACAACTCTTTTCCTGCTGCACATCAACGACCTGCTTCAGCCTGGTAGTATTGGGTATGCAGATGACAGTTTGGTTTCAGAGAGATACTTGTCCAGCAAAAGATCCAGCGGGGAAGAAGTTCGTTCCTTGAGAGAGGCCGTGGTAGAGCGGACAAATTTGACCTTAAAAGTCTGAAACCAGACAAACAACTAGATGAAGCAAAATCATATAGACCCATAAGCCTGCTGCCCATCCCATCCAAAATATTTGAATCTCTACTACTACAACAAATTCTACCTATACTCAAAGAAAAAGGACTAATTCCGGACCATCAGTTTGGGTTCCGCAATAAACATGCCACTGTCGACCAAGTACATAGTCTAGCAAATAAGATCATGGAATCACTGGAGGCAAAGTCTTACTGTACCAGTGCATTTTTGGACATTTCTCAAGCGTTTGACCGCGTTTGGCATGCAGGTCTGCTTTTTAAATTAAAAAACGCCCTACCAAATCACCTGTACGGAATACTAAAATCATTTCTACAACAGCGCCACTTCATAGTACATAGTGGGGAAGCACTGTCTGATCTTTGTCCCATACAGGCAGGAGTGCCACAAGGCAGCGAACTCGGTCCCATACTCTACTTACTGTTCACTGCAGACTTGCTGACATCCGATTCACTAACGAGTGAAAGAAAGAAAGAAAGACAGAAAAATGTTTATTTGGGACTTGCACAAGACAAATAAACCAGTAAAATAAAATTAATAACTAAACAGTATAATAAAATAATTATCTGTGCGAGGCCAAAATGGTACCTATCTCAGCTTATGCTGCGATATCTAAAAATAAATAGCACAGCGTTGGTATTCTGATAGGGCCAGTCAGTGGTGCCACGGATACACTCGCGGAGCATATATAAAAGAAAAATACAAATAAAATAATAAGAGTAAAAATGGGTAAAAATGCAACAATTATTAATATATATAAATAACTGGGATCTTTGCTGACGATACCGCCATACTAGCTGCACATAGTGACCCAAAAATTGCCTCACAAATACTCCAAGAAGGACTAAATGACATATCAGACTGGCTTAAAAAGTGGCGGATAAAAGCCAACGAAACCAAATCAGTCAATGTTACGTTTACTTTAAGAAGAGAATCCTGTCCTCCAGTCACACTAAACAACATTGAAGTCCCACACGCAGATCATGTGAGATATCTTGGATTGCTTTGGACAAAAGACTTACCTGGCAAAACATATTTTCACTAAGAGGAAGCAACTTGGTATCCAAACACGAAGACTTTACTGGCTCATAGGGCGAAAGTCTCAGCTATCTGTCGAAAACAAAATGCTCTTGTACAAGGCAATACTGAAGCCCATCTGGACGTACGGGATCCAATTATGGGGCACCGTATCTCACTCAAACATAGAAATTATACAGAGGTTTCAAAATAAAGCTATGCGTATGATAACCAACGCGCCCTGGTTTGTACCCAACGAATTACTACACCATGACCTACGAATACCCACCGTGAAGCTGGAAATCGTACGCCACACCAAGTCCTATAAAGAACGAATCCAACAACACCCAAATACTCTGGCTCGGTCACTAATGGAGAATCACAACAAAGCGCGACGATTAAAGCGCAAAATACCCCAAGACCTAATCCAATCACAGTAAATATAACTACTGTTTAAACAATGAGGATGTGACACAGGTCACATACTGAGCGAGTCAGCGATAGCACCAACCAACATACTTCTGAATGTCCTACATAAAGAACAAAAAAAAAAAAAAAGTCATGTCTCCCAGTGGGGATGACAATCTGGTCTCTTTTAACGCCACCAAAACACAAGCGTGTCTTTTTACCGCAAAAAGGAGTCGTTTCGACCTAACTCCTACTTTTCGGGGTACATCTGTCCCTGTAACCGATCGGCTCGAGCTCCTAGGCATGGAGCTGACACCCAGTCTGAACTTCGGTGTCACCATTGAGCACAAAGCCCAAAAAGCTGGGCATCCCAAAAAAGAGTGAAGCGATACTTCACGCTTGGACAGCTTTTAACCCTTTACAAAGTACAAGTCCGATCCTTCATGGAGTATTGCAGCCACCTTTGGGATGGCTCAGCGCAGCTAAATACCAACTTGCCGCGCTTGACTCGGTGGAACGCAGAGCTAAAAGGGTCATTGGCGACGTAAAACTGGTGGATGCCAAGCTTCACAGCTTGGCTCATCGCCGCAAGGTTGCCTGCTTGTCGGTCTTCTACAGATTGTAATTCGGGGAGAGTGTCCAGGAACTCCACGACCTCATCCCACCGGCCCCCTTCTACCATCGGACATCTAGACGCACTGCAAGTAAGCATACCTACCTTGTTGCTATTCCACCAATTCACAGTAAACGTTTCCAAACGTCTTTTATAATGCGCACAGCAAAGGAGTGGAACTCTCTGCCTGCGTCTGTGTTTCCGAGAAACCTAAAAATGGTTTTTAAATACCTATTCAACGATACCCCAATTAACATAGTTCGTCGATTTTAATATATTTTTTCTTTTTCACATTATGGCTTCTAAAATCGGCCATTTTGCTTTTCCATCATTTTATGCTTTCTATGACATTCGTGCTGTCATGACGAATCAAACGACGCCGACGTATCGTTTATCAAAATCGGCTCACGCTTTTGGTCTAAATAGTGCCACAAAGGTACACACATACATACATATGTAGGTACATAGTTCAAGTTATACTAATAATGTTGAATCTGTTCAGGCCCGTTTTGTTAGGTATCTATGTCTGAAGAATGGGATCCGAAAAGCTATACCTGATTACAATGATAGGTTAAGGCACTATAAGATGATTAGTTTAAAAGAAAGACGGATCCATTCTGACTAACTTATACCACACAAAATTATAAATGGTCCCATAGATGCGCAATTCATTAACTATTTTAACTTTAGGACTAGCCAACGTAGCAAGCGACATCATTGCATTTTTCAATTGCCTATTATCTTCCTTAACACCACCTTTAATAGCCCTCTAGCACATACGGCAAGTCCAAGTTAATTATTTTATTACAAAAATACATTTGTGTCACACAAAGAAGCAACATTAACAATTATAATATACCTAAGTCTATGGCTGTATAATGAAATGTCCAATTTGACAGATTACCCTATCGAAGTATTCTCTGAGTTTCGCTTCATACAGATGTCCCCTCTTCAAACAGTGCGAACTATGTACGTCTTAACTCAAACTGTTTTGTTTTTGTAGTGTGCTGGACTTAGGTATACTGGACACACTTTTTAGTTTTTCTTTTTGTCTCTCATATTGATTATGTTTAATGTCATGCATACTTATCATTTGAATGGTTACTGAAATGCCGATTTTGATGTAATTTTATTTGAATTTTAAGTGACAGTGCTGTTGCTTATTATAAATAAATAGGCTGATAAATACACGCTCCTCCTCCTTTGCGTCGCGCAGAGTCGGGTAGAAAGGGGCACATCTACAATAAAATATCTTACATTTTTTCTAAAGAACACAGTTGCTAATTTGCCTGAACTAGGATGAACCTGTGCTTCAGGCTAGAAAGTGCTTATATTAACTTAAAATAATAAATTAACAATGAATCAAGTAACTATCAGAAAAACTTAAAGGACACCATGTTTTATTAACAAACAAAAAGAAATTCTGTGCTTTAGTAAATGTTGCTCAATTGTCTTTTTACGACCTAAAAATGTAAAAAAATCTTTTTACAAAGATATATTTTGAATACCTACGCATAGAATACTTACTCATACAATATCATTCTGCCAAAGTTATGAGATAACAAACATACAAAAAAAACATCCCCTCCCTTTTTTTGATGGTTGTTTAAAAACAGTAGGTATCAAAACTGGAAAGTGAAACTCTCTGAAGTACACCTGCTGACTCAACGTAGTCCATACCAGCATATGTAAACTGACGCGCGTCTCTCAGTTCTCATGTTTGTTCTAGTCGCGCGGTGCACCGCTCGTGCGCAGCGTGCGAGCGCGCGCCCCCCGCCGCCCGCGCCCGTGCCCCCGCCCCCGCGCCCATGGAGCGCGCTGCCGCCGAGCTGCCGCCGCGTGCGGGTGCCTCCCCCGGCCTGCTGCGCCGCCGCTACTCCGTCCCCGAGACTATAATGAGGAAGTGAGTTATCCAGTCCCCTTATGCACTCGAGCCCATCACACGGTGTTAGTAACCAGGTCTCAGTTATGTCGTTACGTTGCAGGTATCGTCTCGCGCAGCAGAGATCCGACTCGGAGGAGAGCGCACCGCCAACGAACCGCTCGGTGGCGTCGGCGTCCCCGCCGCGGGACGCCAGCGGTTCGCCCGGAGACTCGCCACACCGCTTTGGGCGCCGCGACCGCGAGCTCATGCGCAAATCGGCGCTAATGCGGCGCATGTGGGGCCGGCCGTGCGAGCCGGGCCGCGCCTGCTGCTGCTGCGGCGCCGAGCCCTGTGACACCGCGCCCTATGGCGGCCGCGAGACGCGCTCGCTGGACGGCAGCCGCTCGGAGCTGCGCCAGCTGTCCAGCCTGGCGTCCTCGCGCTACTCACACGCCGCCGCCGGCTGGGCCACGCCCAAGCGCCAGCGGCTCGACTCTTCGCGAGACTTCCGCGGCAGCGACGAGATGCTCCGCGCCGCCATGAAGAACAGTTACGACCGCGCCGAAGAGTCGCGCCACGACCGCGCCACCAGAGCTGAACTTTCAGATTCTACGTATCGATCTCAGGGTCACGAACCCTCGTCGTCCTATTTAGAGACGGTAACGGACGCGTTCACTGACAGTGACGGTTCCAAGTTTGAGGGAAATGCATTCACGCAATACACAGAGCCGCAGTCGTCGGACACGACTACGCTAGAGGTGAAGTCAACGACGGCGGAGGACGCGCACGCGCCTAGCCAGCCCTGTGCACCGTCCACGTTCAGCGACGAGCGCTCGCTGTCCGACTCGTCCGGCACTTATTCGGCCTCGTACCCCACCACCAAGGAGAGCGCGCAGCTCACGCGCAGCGCGCACATCGCCGGGCGCGTGTGCGCGCGCTCCGCCAGCGTGCTGCGCGACGACAACGATGCGCTGCCCTACGACAAGCCGCTCTCCATCCACACACCCTCCTACGAGCTGCTGGAAATCGTAGTGTCGGAAACGCTCAATGTAAGCTCGGCGCCGCCGATCAGTGCGCACGCGCTCCCACCAGATAAAGCCACGCGTACCTTGAGAGCTCCTACGGTGAGCCAGAAGTGTGCTCAAAATATTAACATCGATGAGTACGTCTCCAATATTTTAGTAGAGAGCCTCAATTCGTTGACGGATCAATTGGAGTGCATGAACGCGTCTATGGGTAACGATAGGAAAATTAGTATCGTGGAAAAAGAAATAAAAGTAAAGTTACAAAATACAGGAGTGAACACGATAGTACATTTGAGTCCCACCTCTAACAACCAGATCATATTCGGTAACGAAGAGCTGTGTATCAGCGAGGCGCGCAAGGACTACTGCAACAACCCGCATGACGAGCACGACGCGCATGACGCGCACGACGCACACGATGCGCTCGCCATCCGCGACGAGGCGCACAGCGTCGAGTCCAACAACAACCTGACGTCTGCGGGCTCCCCGGGCCCCTGTCCATGCGAATCCTTCGACCTACAGCACGACAACGTCAACCAGGCCGTGCTGCAGCAGATACAGAAGCTGTTCCAGGATGAACTGCATAATCTAGACCCCGATATGGACTATTCCGGACAAACGATGCCGGAAATATCCCACATCGAAATATCTAATGTTACGGATGTGTTTATAGACAACGAAAACGAGCCAGGTCCGCCTGGAACTGAAAGCGGTCAGGGGCACGACTCCCAGTACGAGCCCATCAGCGGGGTCGGCGCCGGCAGCTACTACCCCGACGTGGACGAGCAGCCCGTAGTCCCGCGCTTCTCCGCCTTCCCGCACACCGACTCCATGGAGGTGAACACCTCGTCCTCCGACGACGCCGACCTGCTGGGCTCCGACTGCACCAGCCTCGTTGACAGCCTCGACGACCCCAACTCGCCACGCGCCGTGCTGCTGCGCCGCGCGTGCACCGGCCGCCGCAGCGAGCTCGTGCGCTCCGCCATCGACGTCCTTGACTTGCTGCCTGAGAACGCTCGCAACGAAGACGTGGGTACGCCCAAGGACAAAGGAGAGTCGTTCTTTATTAAAATAAAAGATAACGAGTGTGACTGCGATAAGGAAAATGTCAACGTCGCCGACCGAATGCCCGAGAAAATAAAACAGAGACTTTATCGCCGACACCGTAAGAGGGAAATGCGCATGGAGTGTGCGCGCCGCACGCGCGGCAAGCAGCGCCTGCGCGAGCGTGACCGCCACGAGGAGCGCCACGAGCTGCGCGGGCGCGCGCGCCGCGACCTGGAACGCGAGTGCGTCGCCATCGTCAGTGCGCTCATCGACGACGTCATAAACAAAATTGCGCACGACGAGTACAAGTGCATGCGCGTCAAGCACCGCCCCACCAAGATGGTCACCTCCAAGTCTGACGACAATGTCGCCAAGCGCACTTGGAAGAAACAACTAGAGCCCATTGATGACAGAGATCCATTCAAATCTTTAAAGAGCAACACTACTCAATGCGACTCGTATAATTCGCGGAAACTCAAGGGCGAGCGGCACCAAATACACGGCAAGTTGTCATTTGTGACGCGACCCACGGTTGCCTCTGACGACCGAGCCGCCAAAAGAATATACCAAAAGTCTGAAATACACGAAGGTAACAAATGTATCGAAATATTAGAAATATTAGAATACGTAAACGGCTCTCAGAGTTCACCGGAAACTACGACTTCCGACGAAAACCAAAATCATAGTATGAGAAACAAAAAGTCGCGAATTCCTATACCCATTTACGAAAAAAGTCAGAGAACGCTGAATAGCGATTCAAATAAAAACAATAGCAAGCGCAGTTCAATGCGAGCCGAGCACAACGGCAACACCAACCGACTGATCGCAGACATGCTGCTGGGCGCGCTGGCCGAGCCGACCAGCCCGCCGCCCGCACCCGCCCCGCGCCGCGCCTCCGTGCCGCACGCCGAACCGCGCTCGCGCTCCAACTCGCTGCGCTTCAAGCAGATGTTCGACATCATTCCTGAGGAGCGTAGCAGCCTCAGCCTCGACTCGGGCAACGAGGACCACAACCACAACCGCCGTGCCTCCGCGCCCGACGTCGCTGACATCGCCGACCAGTACCGCGAGTCCAGCGACGCCGAGTGCGACGACGCACCGCCGGCCCCCGCGCCCACGCCGCTCGCCAGCTGCAGCCCGCCGCACAGGCTACAGCCGCAGCCCGACTCACCGAGACGGTGCAGACACATGAAAAGTGCCGGCACCTCTCCTATCACGGAAAGTGATGGAGACAAGCGGTCGCTCAGCTCCAAAAACCAAACCACGATGACATCCCCGGGCAGCAAATCGGCGGCGACCAGCCCCATGCGAGCCTCGGCTACGGAGGGCGGGACGAGGGGGGAGGTGGCGCCGGCGGGGAGGCGCGGCGCGGCGCGAGGGCGCTCCTGGCTGGGATTCACGCGGCCGGACGCTCGCGCGTCGCATGACCAAGGTATCCTGTCGGTCTCGTGCGCACCGCCGCTGCTGCCGCACCGCACCGCTTCCTCCGTGCCCGTCGAGTAGCGCCACAACGCGCCACACGCGTTCCACAACCGCGCCAAACGCGCGCAGCACCCGTGTCACACTCGCGACGCTTACATTAGCTCCACTCCACACCTGCTAGACGACAACAGTCTCGTAGTTTCATTCTTATCACCTGAATACTC
Organism: Mamestra brassicae; assembly: GCA_905163435.1. NCBI lineage: Eukaryota > Metazoa > Arthropoda > Insecta > Lepidoptera > Noctuidae > Mamestra > Mamestra brassicae. The sequence goes on along the minus strand of LR991009.1, from coordinate 127,868 downwards.
CAGCACCAAAATAAAGCAAAATATATTTTTAATAATTATTGTTACGTAGACGCGTATCACTGCTGAGAGAAGTGAGCACTGAGTACTGAGCTGCACGTCATTCGCGCAATGTGTTGTAGAACTGCTTGCCAGCACTCGCGAGTGCCACCCGTCGTTGTAAAAAGTAATTATTCATTGGTTATATTAGGTGTTAGGAGAGCATTTATGTAAACGAGAGTTTAAATATTAAAATATTACTTTTTTAAACGTTGTTTTATTCACACGAAGGTTACAAAATGAGGGCAGAGTCTGATAAAGTGCGGCCGCGCAGGTCCGCAATCTCGCAGCGCGAGCGCGCTCAGGACCCGCGAGCACCCGCAAAGCGAGCCGAGCGCCCTGAGCGAACGAAGCGGCCGCCCAGGCCCGCGCCGGGCCCCGTCGCCCGCGTGCGCTCCCCAGCCAGCGAGTACTCGCGGGTCCCGCTGTCAGACGAGCCCTCTGACCATTCCACAGACGACATCGGCGATAAACGAAAACCGCGGAGTTTCTCTTTCGAAAGAAGTGATGAGGACGGAATCCACGCGCCCTCCGTCAAATTGCCCGAGTTTAAGGGCGGCGGTGACAGCGGCGGCGCCACCTCCAGCGACAGCAGCGAGTCCGGCGGCAGCCTGCTATGCTCGCTGGCGCCCAAGTGGCTGTCCCAGGGCCGCGCGCGCCGCGCCGCGCGCCGCCGCGAGCACGAGCGCGTCGCGCCCGAGCCTGCCCCGCCCGACCAGCAGCCGCCAGGTATACCTCCAGCTGCAGCGACAGCAGCCAGTGCGCCATACTGGTTGTATAGCATATGGTCTATAATTTCCTGGGTACATATCAAAATAAAAATTGTATCCACACTCTTGGCCAAGCGCTTATTTTGCAAATACTTGCGATAGCAGCAAAAGCTTTAAGTGTTTCCAATGATTATTTCTTATAAAAAAAACCTTTAACGTGATTCATTATGTTTGACTTTTTGTTTTTTTTTTTTGTATTTTATTTGTAATTGGAGCTTTAAAGAAGCAATGAACGTGCTGGAGCTGAGCTGTGGCATGTGGTGCGAGCTGAGCTGAGACTTGTGTGTGCACTGTGCAGGCGGGTGGTCGGTGACGGTGGCGGGCTCGTGCCGCGCCACGCTGCCCGCCGACGTCGAGATGCGCCTGCGCTTCCCGCACGATGCGCCCGCCGCGCACGCCGCCGAAGCGCCCTGCCAGGTGCTGCACGCCGACACACGGGACACCGCACGACACTCGCCGTCGCAGTACTCACATGGCCCTGAGTCACAAAGTGTTCTTTAGGGCGTTTGTACACTTCCTCGAATTTGATTCGTATTTAAAAGTATTCAACAAAAACTTTTTTTTTAATTCAACCGAATTCCATTATAAAAACATCTGACATGCGATTTCAGAGGGCCAACGTAACGTAAAATTTGACTATAGCTGCAATACTCGTTTCGCATATAATATTTATTTGAATCGGATACTAAATTCATATTTTTGTATCATACAAATTGTGTAGGTCGCATACAATTAAACCAAAATACTATAGGGTTGTAGTTTTTAGGGTTCCGTACCCAAAGGATAAAACGGGACCCTATTACTAAGACTTCGCTGTCCGTCTGTCACCAGGCTGTATCTCATGAACTGTGGATGATAGATCGTTGAAATTATCACAGATGATGTATTTCTGTTGCCGCTATAACAACAAAAACTAAAAAACAGAATAAAATAAATATTTAAGGGGTTCCCATACAACAAACTTGATTTTGTTTGCTCGTTGTTGCTCGATATTGATAATGGCAAAAGGTAGACGCTTGAAATATTCACAGAACATTGGGTTATATTATTCACTTTAAAAATAAATAGTTAAATTAAAATAAAATTAATATTTAAGGGGGTCGGCTCCCACAACAAACGTGTTTTTTTCCGTTTTTATAGTTCGGATCCTTTCGTCACGCACGAAACTCCGGTCCGACTCGCACTTGGCCGGTATTTATATTCAAATTTCACTTACGTTATCGATACTGTAAAGTTACTATACGTCATAAGGTGGGATTAGGACGTACATCGCTGGGACCTCTGCAATCCCGGGAGAATTGTTATATTTTATTGAAAAGTTCCATAGCCCATCTCCGAAGTTCTTCATCCGATATTCACCAAGAAACGGTACCACTCCGGTAAAATCCTCGTTTGAACCCCAAAAAATAATCATGAATACATTGACAATTTTATTATAATTGACGAAGATAATATTGCTGAACAAACATACAAAAAAAATATTCAGTCGAATTGAGAACCTCCTTCTTTTTTTAAAGTCGGTTAATATATCAATCAGTATATCGCCGGTGATGCTGCAATACCGCGAAAATAGCTCTTCAGTTACTGACTGACTGCAGACTGACACAGCCGAAACTACTAGTCGTAGAAAGATGAAATTTGGCATGTAGGGATAGTGCATCCGGAGTCGCGGGAAAAAGCTAGTTCAAGATAAAATACTCATTGATTGATTTAATAATATATGCATTTTATTAGTAGGTATATTTATACAGCTTGGAATTTTAATGGTTGTTTTCCTGCAGCAAAATGAGTTTGTCTTGGTAATACAATCGATTTATGAAAAATAATAAATTTGAAATAAAGAAATGGCAGAATAACAATTTTATTGTGATAAACAAAACTCGAAAGCGACTTCGAACCAATAGTTATATATCGCTATAGTTTCGCGCAAAGCGGCCGCGGTCGTTGCCCTTCGCGTATCAACCAGCATCAGCTGGTTAAACCTATCAAGGTACTCCTGATTTAATTAAACACGATACCGAATAAGTTAACATAAAAGGAAACCGCGCGCGACGCGCGGGGCCTCACTCGCCGCGTTCTTCCAGGCAAGTTAATGCCGTATTACTACGAGCGAGAGCTTATTTTGCTCTGAACATTTTTGAATCGCTTTTCACTTTGTCAGCGCGCCGCCGTTCTGCCGACAAAGTTAAAAGAGCGAAACGCCCCGCGTGCGTTTCGAGTAGTACCTACGTCACGCCTAGTCAGTTACTATTGCTTCTCACGCTTTCGAGTTTATGAATATTTTCATTAATTATTTGAAAACAAAAACATTTTTAATTTTTTAGTTTAACTATGGCTAAATAACGTATGGCTAATCGTTCTGCCGCGGGAAAACAACCATTAAAATGTCAGTGTGTAAATATATTATTTGTATATTCTTTCTGAAACAAATTCGTATTTTTATTTGTATTTGATTATCACATAGTCTTTTTAACCCAAAGGTTGACTGGTAGAGAATGCCTTTATGAAGGATGTTCGCCCATGTACCACCATTGTACATAAAGTTTAAATAAATAACGAAGAATACGAATCGAATTCTAATACTAGTGAGTACATAATCCCTTTCTCGAGCCAAGAACATTATATTTCCAAAGGACTTTTTTTTTTTTTGAGGTTTATAGCATAAGTTACATTAACTCTGCATCAATTTTATCTTTCATTATTGCAAATGCTTTAAGTTTGAATTTGAATGACGCCAGCTAGCCCGACTGTACCGATTGAATGATTGTGAGTAATTATATATTTATGATTGCCCAGGAGTGCACGTGTCGCCACTGCGCCACGTGCGCGTGCTCGGCGCGGGGAGCGCGGGGCGCCGGGGCGCGCGGGGGTCGCAGCGCGCCGCCCCTGCCGCCCGCCGCACCCCCCACGCTGGCGCGGCTCGCGCGCACCGACTCTAGCAAACTGACGCTCACCATGAGGAAGGAGGCGCTTGGTATTGACCCTCTGGCCTCTTGATAAGCATCATAGATTGTCATGTAGAGTCGTAACCATGTTAAGGAATCGGTTTCTAATTTCAGACTCTTCCATTCTTGCCTCCAAGAGTACGAAGAAGTCGGGCGAGCCTCTCCCCGACGTGGAGACGTACCGCGCCTCGCGCAGCAAGCTCAAGAGCTCCGTCAAGGTATAACACTCCTGACGCGGACTGCAGCACGCACTGTCCGTGCCCACTGGTTGAGGTCGCCCACTCGCTGTGCAGACACTCGCGCAGTGGTTACTGTATGTCGTTAGCAAGCATTTACACCTAGAAGGCGGTTGTTTCAGACGCGTCGGGGGTACTCCCTGCACTGCTGGCTGCCAGACACCGAAGCCGCGCCCATCAGGTACTCGTTCTTGCCTGAACCTAATACCTTCCTAACTACCATGGTCAAGACCGTAGCGTGGCTTTGTACCAGAGGCAACCAGTGGCTGACGAAGCCTGTCAGGGGCCCGGGATAACAAAATGGAATTGGGGTTCCAACCTCAAATGTAGGAAGAAAGGATCAGAGGACTTGGGCATCGGACTCTGGGAATCTGCCTCAATGCTCTATAGCCACTTGGAATAAATTACCAAAATTTGTGACAGATTGGACACCGAAGTAAAGGTTTTTGTTTGGTGCCCCTATACAAAAGTTGGATGAATAGCTCAAGCAATAGCTTTTCAAGGAGAATTATTGCTACTAAATCGACATAATTACGCTAATTACTCGTTTGCTACTAGCTAATGACCTAACCAATTCACTCCATAAAGTTAAGATTTTCAAAGAGAACAGACTATACTAAATTATAATATGAAATTTTCATGACATATATACAACGTGAAACAGAATAAACGCATTAAGTACGTCGTAAAGGGTCAATCTATTAATCATTATGAACAACTTTTACTACTATGGGACCAAAACATAAATCACAAAAAAAAACCCAACCATATGTGCGCATAACTCGACAAGATGTACTGAACAATTGTTTTTTTTTTCTCGATTTCGGGGTTTGTCCCATACTAAATTTATTGAGATTTAATGGCCCAGCATTTAGAGTTCTGTAGCTCCTCACGTATCCACAACAAAAAGAAGTAGTCACAATAATAAATATTCGCCAAAGTGATCTATCCAGTTACATAATATCTTAACGCTTTTGAGCCGAAGGGCTGCTTAACGTTCATTCTGACCGAGCCGTATTTAAAAACATTGCTCCCAAAACGGCATCTATGGGGTTAATATTTTATAGTGGACGCTTTAGGCTTATTAAACAAAGGCACAGTACGAAAGAAAGTACCTATATACATTCACGAAATACCAGAATTATTATAAAAAACCCCCGCCAAAAATCTTTAAAAAGTAAAAAATAAAATGTATTTTCATTCCCTTTCAATAAAGTGTACATTACTCTACCAGTCAAGCCCTTTCATTTGATACCCAATATTGAGAAAGTTGTGAAAAAAAATATGTAATTCGCCATTTTGTGGCGGCGGCCATCTTGGACCGATTTACATCAAACATAGCTAAGAACACTCCCGACTAATATAACAAAATTAAATGTTCTCCTAGAAGAGATCTTTTCAATGGCATAATTATCTCATATCGCTATTGGGGGCGAATTTTCAATTATCAGTGAGAATGCGGGATGCAAGAGCTAGCAAAGTTTTATTAAACAAATTTTCGCAAACTGCTAAATTTTCTGCAAATTGACCAGTTGAGGTAGGTGGATGTATGTAAGGCCCACTCGCACAAACCAGAGTTATCTGCTTACCCGAGATAGTTGCTAACCCGGGGCCATTTCGTATGAAATATGCCTATGCTAAAGCCCGGTTTCCACCGCGAGCGGAACGGACCCATTAATGACTTCGTTAAACTCGCAAACGCAAACTGCATACTTGTATTTCCACCAACAAATAGTCGGACGGAAAGAGCCGAGCGTGTAGAAAGAGTAGAAATGAGCTCGCTCAGTTCTAGGGAGCGGAGCGGAGTACTTACGGACTCCGCTCAACTCGCAATTACAATTTACATAGTGGCGTTTCCACACAGAAAGTGGTGAGCGGGGCGGATTGAGCGAGTAAAAAGAAATTGAAAAGAGTCCGCTGCGCAAGGCCTGCACCGACTAGTTCAGAACGGACTCGCTCGCTGTCTGCCCCCCGCGCCTCGCCTTTGTTTCTTACCTGAGGCACACAGCTAGCTTTTCTTGAGGTGAAATAGCTTTCCTGAAGTTGGTGTTTTGTTTCAAAATATCGACCTCCACAAATGACAAAAGTTCTTGAAATTGTTCTCTATTAACCATGTAATAATTCTTAATTTTTTCGTCGTCCTAATCATAAAACAGCCTAAATTCCCCTTTTAATTTACGTTCTTAAATATGCTGGCACAGCCAAAATCTTCGTTTAGCGCGTTTTTTTCTTTGCATAAGATACAACAATACGTGTTTCTTTTTTCTGTATACATAATCACTGTAATCACTCGATTCCGTGTCACTCGATAACATCGCAACAACACGACCACACGCAACCAGCTCAAAACTTCAACTGAACTCGTTCTCTGTGGAAATTATCTATTCGTTTTTCATTTCTCATTTTCCGTTCAGCTCAGTCCGCTCATTTCTCTATCTCAGTTTCATTTTGCAGTGGAAATCAAATGACCAACTCTTCGTAGGTGGAAACGCAAACCTATTTCATTAAAAAGGAGTCCGTTCCGCCTAACCATTTCCCGCACATTACCCTTTCGCAGTGGAAACCGGGCTTAATAGTGTGACCAGATTGCAACGCCAATCTTTTCCAAACAAAACCCTTTAAATGTAGATACATTTAAACTACAATAACACGACAATTCAAGAAGTACTTGAAATCAAATTCTTAGGTGTAACATTAGATAGGTATTGCAACTGGAAAGCACACACAACTCGCGTATTCTCTAATTTAAATAAATTTGTTTATGCTCTAAAAAAACTTAGGAAATGATCAAGCGTTAAAACTGCTATAGGGGAAATTCTTACCAAACGAAAAAGTTTTTATAGCACAAAAAAAAAATGTGTTAGAGCTAGAGCCATCTGTGGAGCCGGGCCGTTTGAATCGTGCAGACCTCTTTTTAAGAAATTAGAATTACTGACTCTCACTAGCTTGTATATATTAGAAGCAGCATTATTTGTGAAGAAGCACTCTGAGCTGTACACCAAAGTTATTGAAAACAAGAAATTCATCTCGAGAGACCCTACCCGACTAGCGGTCACTCGTTGAAGAAGCAAACTATCCCAAAGTAATTCCTATAATATGTCTGTCAAAATCTACAACTGACGTTCAAAAGTGCCGTTTAATGGCCTAATTGAAATAAACGTTTTGACTTTGACTTTGAATACAATCAAATAAATAAAATAAAAAGCCGTTTATTTCCTGCAAACTATACCTACATTAAGTATCTAATTAATTATGGTTCAATTCTTAGTGTTAATGTTAGAGTTGTTTCTTATTCTTAATATGGTTACTGTTAACTTAATATTATGGTATTAGTAGGTATTAATAATATAATTAATACCTATTAATTATATTATTAATAGGAGCTCGTGGCTAAATAATAACAGCCGCAAGGGTCGATCTTTAAGGTTAAGCAACGCTTGCCGAGGTTGGTCTGTGGATGGGTGACCATCTTAACATACCGATACTCCTCCGTGCCTCGGAAAGCACGTTAAGCCGTTGTCCCGGCTGTCATTTGTAGATCTTTGGCAGTCGTTACGGATAGTCAGAAGCCAGATAATCTTACACCAGTCTTGCCAAGGAGTACCGTGTTACCCAGTTAATGGGTTGTGGAGGTCTGGTAGGCAGCCGCCAGCCGCTCAACGTAAAATACTGGTATTCAGCTGAATCCGGTTTGACTGGAAGCCGACCCCAATATAATTGGGAAAAGGCTAGGCAGATGGTGAGTAGGTATTAATAATATAATATCTTAGTAATAATATCTTGGGACAACTCACACACGGTCATCCGATCCCAAACTAGGCAGAGCCTGTGCTATGGCAACCAGACAACTGATAAAAATATTTATATATTTCTAGATACATACATATTATAGACACTACTACAATCAAATACCAAAACAAATAAGAGAGCTACCGTTAATTTTTTTCAAAAAATAAACTAAAGAAGTGGCTGTGCAACAACGTGTTTTAACAGTAGGTAAATTATATCGCTACTGAGATCTTGAATTTTTTCTTTTTTTTTAATTTTTTCTTTTGTTTTTGCCATGCATAATCTCAGAAAAAACTAGTTTTTATTTTTTTTCTTTTATTTTTGCCATGCATAATCTCAGGAAAAACAAGTTTTAAACTTTTTTCTTTTGTTTTTGCAATGCATAATCTCAGAAAAAACTAGCTTTAAAATTTTTTCTTTTGTTTTTGCCATGCATAATCTCAGAAAAAACTAGTTTTAAATTTTTTTCTTTTGTTTTTGCCATGCATAATCTCAGAAAAAACAAGTTTTAAACTTTTTTCTTTTGTTTTTGCAATGCATAATCTCAGAAAAAACTAGCTTTAAAATTTTTTCTTTTGTTTTTGCCATGCATAATCTCAGAAAAAACAAGTTTTAAACTTTTTCTTTTGTTTTTGCAATGCATAATCTCAGAAAAAACTAGCTTTAAAATTTTTTCTTTTGTTTTTGCCATGCATAACTCAGAAAAGACTAGTTTTAACATTTTTCTTTTAATTTTGTCTTGAATGATCTCAGATAAAAATTAAGTGTAGGTAATTACTTATAGTTTTAAAAGTGATCTCTGTACCTAGTTTTTAGTGGTATCTTAATTTTAAGTTTTTTTTTGCATGCTGAAAATGAGTAGGTTTGCAAAATATGTGGAACGATTTTAACTTAGGAGCATTATGTACCATATTTTACGCAAAATAAATATTCTATTCTATTCTATTCACGTAATATTGAGGGTCATCTGGTGCGTCCAACTCTATCGTTGGCCTCGTGTGGCAGCCCCGCGAAGCCACTTGGTCGGCTATTTATTTGTAACTACCGGCTTACTCTAGAATGTTGACGAGAATTGTGTTGTCTGCGCAGGCCGAGTAACGGTCTCTCGGTGCTGGGTAGCGCCATCATCCCGGAGCTGAAGCCGCGCGTGCCCACCATGAGCGAGCGCGACCTCACGCGCGTGTACACGCCGCGCCACTACCTGCGCTCCTAGGACCGCCGCCGCCGCCCGCCGCCCGCCGCCCGCGCCCCGAGCCCTGTTTAATATAACTGACAATGCGACACATTTGTCAAAAACAGACATAATATGTAGTAAATAATTTATGTCGCTTGTCACTTGTCACCAATCAGAGTCAGTTTTATTAAATAGGCCCCAGATCTAAGCGTATAATATGTCGCCGCTAACTGGCTTAGTAAGCTGCTTAGTCGGCTTCCTAGCCTTTTCATTGGTGCGTCTAATACAACATTTAATAAACGAGCTGGCATCTGCCGTGCTTAGCCCGTTCAGAGAATAGGGTAACCGAGTGACGAAAATATATGAAATATTAATTTTGGGAATTCTAAATTCAACCAACAATGAATTTCAACATTCTAACCTCGACGACGGATCCCTGCTGCGCCGTGCTCCTATTTCTGTGTGCAGGATTTAAAGGAACCTAACATTTTAGTAGCCACAAAGGCGTTCTACCGCTGCGACGACGCGCGATGCCGGGAGCTAAGTTCGCGTGCTTCGTTCGCTCACTCTAGCTCCCGTCATACCATTCGAACCTAACCTATCCGTGTCGGGGTGCCCTAAGCTCCCTGTGCTTATGTTCCGCTACTTGGCTAGACAAGTCATTAAACGATACTGAACCAAGTCATTTGCCTGGCTGTTCAATTAAATGCCGAGATGTCACTTATGTTGCTGATTAAACGGCACCGGCTAGGCAGCCAATTAAACAGCAACGATTAGGTTAGTTGGCTTCGACATTTATGCATTCTGCACAAATTTATAGTATTTTATAAATAAATTGTTCATTTTTGTAACTTTTGTCTTTGATTTGATGAACTTACTATACAGCTAATGTGTTGGCTTAACATTCTCTACTGAATTTGTTCGATCATGTCTGGAGTGCTGCTCTCATCTCTATGATGGCTCAGCAAAGTTCGACCAACGTTGGCGAACCCTTCGCTGGTAGACCTTTTGCATTCTTTCTCGGCGTTGTCTGTTCGCTGTCACTGAGGTAGCTGCTAAATACTTGTCTCGAATTTAAAGATTCAGAGGTACAGAATAATGGGAACACACTACTTAAAGCCACAAAAAATATATATTGGTGATCTGAATCTGAGGCTACTATATGATACTATATATATACTATACTATACTATAGATATACTACTATACGATAGCGACGAGATAACAATCTGCACGGGAAAATAACATAGTGCAATAATTTTGACCAAGACGAAAAATAATAGCTTAACGAAAGTATAGGGATTCTTCCCTTGGTAGCGAGGTAAGCAACGAATGTTTCTTTTCCTCTGGCGTGTCCAACACAGCAGAAGGGTTTTTATAAATATTATTACGAGCTTGGGGTTCGTGACAATAAAAACAGCCGATTAAATAACCAAAATTACACTTTAATTTAAAAACACTCATTACCATTTAACGCACTTGAAGATCGCTTCCGAAGTATTCGCTTGTATCGCAAATCCAATACTGACTCGGTCGCAGACTACGCGCTAGAAGCAAGCAAGAATAGCTAGTAGAATGTTCTGGCAAAGAAATGTCTAGAAGGTACTTGACTCTACTAGTTCTGCTACTCGATACTAGATGGACATTAATTCTGGCGCGTAACAATATTGTTGTGTTTTTAAATTAAAGTGTCATTTTGGTTATTTAATCGGTTGTTTTTATTGTCACGAACCCCAAGCTCGTAACAATTGGTGTCAGAAGTGGGATATTTAAATCATGCCGATTCTACCAAAGGACGTCACGGAGGGTATCCGTACCCGGAGTCAACGCCAGCAGGAGACGGACCATGGGCGTTTTGGAGGTACAACGCCGCAGACGTCGGAGGGCCAGTTGCCGATCATGGAGGCCGGTCCGTCCACAGCAGCTCCAGCATCTGCAGCACCAGACTTTGCTGCACTGATGATGATGCTGCAGGAGCAGGCCCGCCGACAAGAGGAACAGGCCCGCCGGCAAGAGGAACAGGCCCGTCGGCTGGAAGAACAGCTGCAGCGAGACAAGGAGGAACAGGCTCGCCGACAGGAGGAACAGGCCCGTCGGTTGGAAGAACAGCTCCAGCGTGACAAGGAGGAGCAGGCGCGCCGCCAGGAAGAACAGATGTTCGTTATGAAGGATCTATACGCCACTTTCGGCAAAGAAATAAAGATTGTAAAAGATAAGGTGGTCCAGTATGAGAACCGTCTGACGGAAGCCGAAACGCGAATTGACCAAATGAATAATCGGATTGACAACGTGATTACTGACGTGAAGAAAACGCTGGACAACCTTAAAGTAGGGGATGGAATTGCAACTTACGTAGCTTCTACACCTTCGCTACGTGGATTCACAAGTGCCACCGTTCGATGGGACATCTTCCTGGTCGGCCTACAAAATACAGTTTGAGGCTGTCATGAGGGCGAATGGGTGGAGTAAAAATCAGGCCATGACTGCTCTCACCCTAGGCCTGCGTGACCAGGCCTTAACTGTCCTCGAAGCTCTCGGTAAGGAAGTGGCGTATGAGCAACTCCTTGAGGCGTTAGAAGCTAGGTATGGCGACGCTCATCTGGAACACGTGTTTCGTGCGCAGCTCAAGGATCGAGTGCAACGAAGCAGTGAAAACCTGCAGCAGTGGGCCCTTGAAATGGAGAAGCTGGTTCGAAAAGCTTACCAGTCCGTACCTGCGCTCATCGAAGGGAACCTGGTGCAGACATTCATCGATGGAATCCGCGACCTTAGAGCTGCTGTGAGGCTCGGGCACCACGTGACGATTAAGGACTCCTTGGCTCATGCACTGGAGGTGGAAATTGTACGGCAGGATCATCGTTCCCATCGCGTCAGGGAGGTTGCAGCGGCTACGGTTCGCGACCGTTTTAAAGGATATAGCCCTAGGTGCTACGGATGTGGGGAAAGGGGCTACCTTCGATCCAGTTGCCCTAAGCGGGCTGCAGAAAGGGAAGGTAGCCAAGCTCTAGAAGGTAGGGCGGCTAACAGCACTGCTAGCAACAGCAGGAAAACGAGTAAAAGTCAGGACTGCGGGGCGGGTGCTGGCTGATATTCAAAGAGCCCCAAGGATTTCGATCTCACAAACCCATGACGGGAATAGCCTAATCATTAAAGGTGAGGTCAACGGAATGCCTTGTAAGCTGACTATAGACACTGGAGCTTCTCGCACGGTTGTCAGTTCCCAACTTGTAAGTCGGTTCCTTAGGGACTCCGTACACAACCGAGACCGCATAGATTTGGTAACAGCCACTGGTCAGCGTATACCCGTCCGAGGAGAGAGAGAGATGGAGTTGAAGCTAGGCAACGGAATTTACCGGCATAATTTTGTCGTGGCCGATATAATGGACGATTGCATCCTGGGCTTAGACTTTATGAGGAAGAATTGTTGTGAGATCGACATCGATCAAGGAGTTATGAAATGTGGACAAGAGGAACTTTTCATGGAAGGGGCGTTACCGACCGTTCCGAGATCGGAAACGATTGTGCCAGTTAGTCTTCCTCGGAATCCTGGGCAGACTCATCGTTGTGTACTCGTGGAAAAGGTAGACAATGATCTTCCATGGAAAGTGGCACGAACTTTGGTCAGAGCCACCGACATCTCAGGGGTACGTGTGCTGAACCTTAGTGATAAGGAACAGATGATAGAAAAAGGCACTCTAATTGGTACTTGCGAGGAAGTGGATTGGTTGCGTCGATGCCAATATCTATCGACTGAGACCCTCAGCAAAGACGCACAAAAGAAAGTGACCACACTTTGAGACGACTGTCGCAGCGCTCTGTCTGGAAATGAACTGGTCAAGGCAAAGAAGATGTTACTGAAGTATGCCAGTGTTTTCTCTTCAAACGATGGTGACATCGGGAAGACTGGCTTAGTTCAACACAAAATAAACACAGAAGAAGAATTGCCTATCCGTCAGCGACCAAGGAGATTGCCGGTAGCACGTGAAAAGGAAGTGGAAACCATGATTGAGGGAATGGTGAAGGATGGTGTTATAGAACCTTCATCCAGTCCATGGTGTTCACCAGTAGTGCTGGTAAGAAAGAAGGATGGCAGTATGCGGTTTTGTGTTGACTATCGTCGTCTGAACGACGACGTCACGAAGAAGGACAGCTATCCTTTGCCAAGAATTGATGACACGCTGGACATGCTTACTGGAGTGAAGTGGTTTAGCACGCTAGATCTAAAAAGTGGTTACTGGCAAGTTGAAATCGACCCTAAGGACAAGGAGAAAACTGCATTCTCGATAGGAAAGGGCCTGTGGCAATTTAACGTTATGCCGTTTGGATTGTGTAACGCTCCGGCAACGTTTGAAAGGTTGATGGAACTTGTGCTAACCGGGTTAATTGGCGATGCCTGTCTGGTCTACTTGGATGACATCATCATCGTAGGCCGTACGTTTGAAGAACATCTTCAAAACCTGGAACGCGTGCTCATGAAGATCCAGAGTGCAAATCTCAAGTTGAGTCCAAAGAAGTGTTCATTTTTCAAACGTCGAGTCAGCTTTTCGGATATGTTGTGTCGGAAGAAGGCATCCGCAGGGATCCAAAGAAAATCGCCGCTGTCAAAGATTGGCCAATTCCAAAAGACAAGTCGCAGGTCAGAGCATTTTTGGGTTTGTGCTCCTATTATCGGCGATTCGTCAAGAACTTTGCGGACATAGCCAAGCCCTTCCACAAACTAACTGAGGAGAAGCGACATTTCTGCTGGGATCAAAGTTGCGACGTCGCATTCCAAGAGCTAAAGGAACGTCTGTGCAGAACACCTATTTTGGGGTATCCTGAAATGAACAAGGAATTTATAGTTGACACAGACGCTAGTGATTTCGGACTTGGCGGTGTGTTATCTCAACGGAATGGCGATCAAGAGGTTGTGATAGCCTATTTCAGCAAGTCATTGTCGAAACTAGAAAGGAACTATTGTGTCACGAGATGGGAATTGCTTACTGTAGTAAAGTCTTTGCAGCATTTAAGCAAATATCTGCTGGGACGGAAATTCCATTTACGTACTGACCATGCTGCACTGAAATGGTTATTGCAGTACAAAAACCCAGAAGGACAAGTTGCGAGATGGAGTGAACTACTGCAGGAATACGACTTTGTGATTGAACATCGCAGCGGAAGATCTCATGGCAACGCCGACGCTTTGTCAAGAAGACCTTGCCATGAAGACTGCAAGCATTGTACTAGGCAAGAGGGTAAAAAAGTCGTATCTGTGAGAATGCTCAAGACAGACCTCAGCAACGAGTGGAAGGAAAGCTTCCAACGTGCACAGCAGGGAGATTCGGACATCAAGCCGATTCTGGAGTGGATTAAGGCCAGTGCTCCTAAGCCCACGTGGAGTGACGTCTCAGCGATGAGTTCTATCACAAAAAGTTATTGGGCCCAATGGGATAGCTTAATGATTCAGGATGGAGTCCTGTGCCGTAAATGGGAAAATTCTCGGGGAGACAGCTGTCATTTGCAAATGGTTGTCCCAAAAGCAAAAGTACCGAATGTCCTACAGCTGTATCATAATGGTTCTTTAGAAGGCCATAAGGGAGTAAAACGGACTCTACTGAAGATAAGAGAACGGTTTTACTGGGTCCACTGTCGTGACGATGTCGAGGACTGGTGTCGCAAATGTACAAGTTGTGCGGCTGTAAAAGGACCTCAGACTCGCAGTAGAGGTGCATTGAAATTGTACAATGTCGGTGCACCATGGGAAAGGATAGCCCTAGATGTTGCGGGACCTTTTCCGGAAAGTGAAAGTGGTAACAAGTATTTCATGGTTGTAATGGATTACTTCACGAAGTGGCCGGAAGTCTTCGCCATTCCAAATCAAGAAGCCTCAACAATTGCAGATAAACTAGTTTATGAAGTCTTCTGTCGTTTTGGAGTACCCTTGGAGATTCACAGCGATCAAGGAAGGAATTTTGAATCCCAAATATTCCAGGAAACTTGTCGAGTTATGGGTGCTCATAAAACGAGTACAACTTCTTACCAACCACAATCGGATGGAATGGTGGAACTATTTAATCAGACATTGGAGAGATACCTGGCAAAAGTTGTGGAAAACCGGCAACGCGATTGGGACAAGCATATACAACTGTTTTTGCTGTCATACCGAAGTGCTGTTCACGAAAGTATATCGGTGTCACCAGCCTTCGCCAACTTTGGAAGAGAATTACGGCTGCCTGCAGATCTGATCACCGGAATACCACCTGATGTCCCACGCAGTATAACCGATTATGCGAATGACTTGCGAAACAAAATGAATGACATTTATGAGCACGTCAGACAATCGGGCCAGCAAATGTCTGAAAAGATGAAAACCCGTTATGACCGTAAAATTAACAATAAAGGGTTCGACGAAGGTTCACTAGTGTGGTTGCACAATCCAGTTCGCAGTAAAGGGAAATCTCCTAAGCTTCAAGCTAAATGGGACGGGCCGTTCCGGATTGTGACAAAAATTAACGACGTGACCTACCGTATACAGAAAGGTACAAGAAGTGCTCCTAAGATCGTACATGTGGATCGACTGGCGCGTTATTATGGGACCGATAACCCGAGCATTATCGGTCCCATAATAAATAACGCGCCAGTCACACAACACACACACAAGCATGTCTTAGTAGGAGGCAGTGTTACGCGCCAGAATTAATGTCGGGTACATTAAGTTACTACTAGCGCCATCTAGTATCGAGTAGCAGAACTAGTAGAGTTAAGTTAATAATAATACGTTTATTTTCACCACAATATTTAACAGAAACATTTACATATTTAATTGCCAAAAAGTACAACAATGAAAATATTGTGGGGACTGGTGCCTAAGCTAGGCCAATGGCCTGTGTTTCAGGTCACCAGGTCTACACTCCGTAATACTATGTCAGAATTGGTTACGTACTAGTGACAAGAGAGAATAGGGAATACTGTGATGTGAATGGGTGTAATATTTTTGTAAATAATTATGAAGGGAGTTGTGTTTGTGATTTAGTGTAAGTGTTAATGTGTGTGTTTGTTGTATAGAGTGTAAGGTTGTGTGTTATCTATTTGTTTATTATATTAGCATTAATTATATTGAAAAATTTAAGGGTATACAAATCAAGGTGTTACGTGATAATGTCAAGAATGTCTTCAGTGTCCTCGTATGTTAGGTTTTGCAGCCAACTAGTGAGTCTGTATTTTAATTTGTGCTTGGGTAAGGCGTATATGTCAATTTGGCTGTTCACTTTGTTGTAGATACGGCCACTTAGAGCAGCAGACTGCTTGCGAATTTTGTCCGACATCGTACAGGGTCACAGACTGGAAGCCCTTTGCGTTTAAATAGAATATTTTTTTCAAGCGGAAGAGAGGAATGCCGACGCAGTATACCTCGCAGAACGAAGAGTTGGCGGACTGTGAGTACTTGGGTCTCGGAATAGAGCAAAGCAGTAGGGTAGTCTCTGCGTTTGAACCGTATAACCTTTAAAATAGCCCTCTGGGCTCGTTCAACCTGCAGTAATAATGTTTTGTGGGTTCCTCCCCAGACAGGAATACAATAAGTGAGAACACTAACACAGAGGCTTCTGTATACAAGAAACAAGGTCTCAGGTTCAGCCGAATATCTGAGCTGACTAAAAATATAAATTAGTTTTCTAATACGACTGGTCAGTGTTTCGGTATGGGCTCGCCAGGTTAGATGCTCATCAATGAGAACCCCTAGGTATTTGACATTGTGGACAAAAGGGACAGTGAGGCAGCTACAATTTCTGGGATCTGAATTATTATGTTGAGTACCTGTATGAGCTTTCACTATACTACTTTCCTCAGGGGGAGGGCGGCAGTGCGGAAGAGAGAATCGGACGATTTTGGTCTTTTCGACATTCAAGGTCAATAAGTTCCCCGACAGCCAAGCCATAACTCGGCGAAGAGCCTCCTCTGTTTTAAGTCGAGCATTGGTCCAGTTGTCATCGTAAGTAATCAGGGCCGTATCGTCTGCGTATGTAAAAATTTTGCAATTGGGAACGGGTAAGAGGCACAGGTCGTTTATATAAATCAAGAAGAGGGTAGGCCCCAATATGCTACCTTGCGGGACCCCAAAGCTGATCGTCATCGCGTCACTATAAAAGGAGTCAATTTTGACACACTGTGTTCGATTCATTAAGTATTCTGAGAAGATTTTTAGCGTAATACCACGGATCCCCATGCATTCCAGCTTAGCAATCAATCCGGGAATGGAGACAGAGTCAAACGCTTTGGATAAATCAATGAAGACTCCGTAACATTTGAGTTTCTTATCCAGATTCCTTACGACTGTATCCGCAAGGTCAAGTACTGCATTCTCTGTAGACATGCCCCGTCTAAAACCATACTGATTAGTCGCAATGAGCCTATGTTTTTCCAGATATGTGGTAAGACAATTATTTAGAATTCGTTCTTAAATCTTAGAAAGAGAACTCAGTACAGAGATGGGTTCGTAGTTGTTAACGTTGGCTCTGGCTCTATGCTTGTAGATTGGATGCACGACAGCTGTCTTGAATGCATTAGGGAAGGTACCTGAGTCAATGGCCCGGTTGCAGATGTGCGTGATTGGGACAGCTAAAGCGGAGCTGGATAGTTTGATTACTTTTGCGGGTATGTTGTCGAAACCGGTAGCGCAATCACCGCGTAAGTTGTCAATTAGCCCTTTTACCTGCATCTCGTCAACAGGCAAAATAGCTAGGGAATTGTTTGGTGTTGATGACGACTGGGGATGGGACCAAGCACGGGAGAGGGACTAATCGCCGAGGCCAGGGTAGTACCCACATTGACAAAGAAGGAGTTGATTTGATTTAGAGCTGCTGTAGGGTCCACAGAGTTAGAAATGAGTGGACTAGAGGACTGAGAGGGGGAGTTGGAGCTAGTTATTTCCCTAATAGCCTTCCAAGTGGCTTTCACGTTGTTTTTTGCTTTAAGCAGTAGGTTCTTTTCGTATGCCCTTTTGAGTTTTTTAAGAAGAGTGTTTAGGAAGTTACGATATCGGGTGTAGGTTAGTTTAAGGATATCATTGTCAGGAGATGAGTTTGATTTTTTGTGTAGTATGTCCCGGTTTCTGATACAACGAACTAGTCCTGACGTCATCCACGGCTTAAGTATCCTAGTCTTTCTAGATACCTTTATGACTTGGCTATGTTTGTTAATGACATCTTGAATTAAGGAAACCAACAAATCTGTGGCTTTGTTACAGTCGGATTCGTTTAGAACTGGAGTAAAATCTAAACTATCCAGTTCACTTTTAATATCAGGGTAGTTATAGTGTAATGTGGTGGCTGGCTGTTTCTTTATATTTTTATGTCTTGTTTTTAAGCAGATTATTATAGGTAGGTGATCGGTTATATGGGTGTCAACAACAATAACGGTAGCAGTCTCTCTGTTTTTCAGAAGTACATGGTCTAAGCATCTGCTAAATCTTGTAGGGAACGTGTGTGCAGGTAGCAGACCAAGTGAGGCACAAAGGGTGAGGTATTTATTTGAATGACGGTCATTATTTGTGTTTTTAATGTCGATGGTAATATCACCAATCAAGGCTATTGTAGTAACATTTTTTAGAGAGTGGACTAAGTCTTCTAGAGATTGGTAAAAGTTGTCAAGTTCGGTGTATGATGGAGATCGATATATACAAATTAAAGCTGTGCTACCTACATAGCACACCAAGCAGTTAGCATCACGTATAGGGGGCTCTGTAAAAGTACAAATTATTGTATTGCTAAAATAGATTACCACTCCGTCATTTTGTAGAGGGTTATTTGTTGTTGAGTGACAAGAGTAACCAGGTAGATTTGGTAAAGTTCCAGTTACCCGGAGCCAACATTCGGTGAGGATGATGACATCAAATTCAGTCTTAATTGTTGAAAGCATAGTGATGAATTGGTCAACGTTCTTATTCAGACTCCTGATATTGATGTGTACTAGTTTTAAGTGTTGGTTTGGTTGTTTGATATAAGCACAGCATTGATCAGGGGGTGATTGAAATGAGCGAGCTGTGGAAAAGTCGTCAATTTCATTATTGGTTATTAAATCGGGATTAGCCATTTGTAATAGGATAAATGTCAACAGAAACCAGCATCCTGTAATGACGTCCTATGATAAGGGAACACGAATTGGCATACCTACAATCTTGTGGGAAATAGGCCGAAGAGGTCGAAATCATCGAACCATAAGAGGCAAAGCTTACGTAAAAGTGGTGTGTGTTTTTGTTGTGTATTAGTGTAGGTGTATGTGACTTATGGTTAGTTAGTTGCATTAAGGTAAAATTTGATTTAAGGAAAAAGACTAATAAAAACTTAAAATGATAGCATGCACAATAGAAATACAGTGGTATACGGAACAGTGGGCATAGTCATTTTGGAACAGCCAGCCGCGTGAGACACTTTTCGGATTTAATTTCTATTGGTTTATCGGCGGCATCCCTGCGCAAGAGTATTTTACCATTCGACCCCCAACAGGAGTAGTTATTCGCTCTGGCAAACTGACGGCTATCATATAACAACTTTCTCATAGTCGGAGGTAAGTGACCATCAACATAAACCGGTCTTTTATCACCAGCGACACCTATGGTTATTGTGTTTAGTTTCTCATTTAGTGAACGCTCTTTATTGTATTTTCTAACATTTGTAAGGAAGTCATTTCTTGCATGCACGCTATGAAATTCAGCGACAATCGGTCTAGTCAATCCAGGCTTCCCAGGCACACGGTATATGTCCCGGAGAGCAGAAGCCTGTATGTCCATGTTGACCGCCTTACCCACAGATGAAACCAGGGATACAAGGTCTTCAGGCGCTTCTTTTTCTTTAGGCGAAATATTACGAATTTCGATAGTAGCTTGTCGAGACTGGAAGTGCAGATCTTGAATTTGTTTCTGTAGGTGAGAATTAATTTCAGCGCACTCGGCTTTTTCTTTTTCTAGAGCTACGACTTTGCTGACAATGTCTTCGTACTGTCCATTAATGAAGTTCATGCCGCGCTCAATCTCGCAGTTTGTTGTCTCAATGGACAGGAACTGCTTTTTAAGATCCGACACATCATCGGCTAATCTAGATAAGATGGCATCTTGACTGGTTTTCCATGTAGTCAATCGTTGATCGTGTTCATTTTTTCATTTAGTCAGCATATCAAGAAGATCCGCTTTGAAGCTATCCAATGCAATCAACGAGACATAGTCCTCCTCTTTACTCATGGGATACTCAGTTCGTTGTCGCTTGCTCCGTACAGTAATGTTAGGCTTGTCTGCTAATGGAGTAGAGGCGGACGTCAGATCAGACTCCGAGAGAGATTGTCCATGAACAAGGGTGGATTTCGAAGCTGTGGGCGGCTTTGTAGGGACATTTCAGAGTTGGCCGTTTACTCTTATTAATCTTTGAAGTGATTAAAACATGAGTTTGAATTATTTCTTCTAATGTGTTGCCTTTAGTAGTATTGCTCTAATGGTTTTGCCAGGAACTTGACTCCAATAATATATCGCAAATAGTATGATCGCCAGTACTACTAATTTATTGCGCGTAAAATTCAATTGCTATTGCCAGGAACTTAAATTGTAAATATAATTCACAAAATCAAACGAAAAGTAAGCGGTCGGCAGGATTCGAACTCACGTGCAATAGAGTTGCGATCCACGACTGTATCCACTCTGCTAAACTTTCTTAGTAAATATGGTTGAAAATATTTAGTGATATGCAGAGCGGTGACGTGCCGGTAGAATATGTTGTCAAGTAACCGGTGAGAGTTCAAAGTCCAGATTGTGCACGTTTCGGAATTTTAGTTCGTTCCGATTTTTTTAATGTTCTTGATTGTTAATGTCACTGTTTTTTGCACAGAGTTTGACACACACACATCACAGCAAGACTTAGTATAGTTTTATCACGGCTTAGCCACTTTTACTCAACTTTAGAATTTTTAACTGCGGACCATTATAAAGTACGTGCGCGCGCGTTGACGATTACGGGCGAAGAAGGATACCTTCTAGACATTTATTTGTCAGAACATTTTACACTTCTCGATATCTGGTCAGTGGTCAGTCGGCAGCGGTAGTTACAAGTACTTTCCAGATGTTTCGAGAATAGAAGTTTCTAGAATAAACTGACCTATTAGATATAAGGAGCGCGTATTCCGCGAACGAGTCAGTATTGGATTTGCGATACAAGCGACTACTTCGGAAGCGATCTTCAAGTGCGAATAAAGTGATCAGTGGTGAACTTGTGTTTAATAATTAGTGAGTTAAAAGTTGTAATTAGTGTTTTTAAATTAAAGTGTCATTTTGGTTATTTAATCGGCTGTTTTTATTGTCACGAACTCACGAACCCCAAGCTCGTAACAATATGTATGATAGTTTGTAAGGTATTTATGTTATGGGTCTTTGATACCTGAAATAAATGATATATTATTATTATTATTAAAGGGTGCAGCAGGCCACTGTGAGACGTCTGAGCGAGCTCAGGTGGGCCTCATAAACCAAAGCGGATGGCTGATAATTTGCGAGGGTGTAAGCCCACATGACAGACAGTTGGCTGGATTCTCTGTACCAGACAGATGAAACAATTTTATTAGGCGATCAATTATTTTGTACTCTCGATACTCTGTTAGCCATAAAGGTATTTTCCACAGATACGGCGTCGCATATGCCCAACAAAGCGATGCCTACGTGACGTGGGATTTTTATATCACCAAATAAGGGGACTTCCTACCTCAGACGGGTCCACAATTTGACAATGTCTTCTGGTGGGGTTTCGTCCCAATCACATTTACACAAATAAAGCTGCTTGATTAGGAGTTTTCGTATGCCTGTCCATCTGTCCAGACCCTTTTTCTCAGGAACGCCCGCAGGAATCAAGCTGAATTGTAGTATATATAAATTAACTCAGGCCTGCTACCCCTTGGAGCAGTGAAAAAATCAAACCTCCACGCAATCTAGGCCGTTCATGTTCCGTTTATGGCGCATGTTCTGTCGATCGCAAGGTCAAAACCTATGGGGTACTTCCTGTTGACCTAGAGTCATGAAATTTGGTAAGAAGATAGATCTTACAGTACAAGTACAGGAGGAAAATTGGGAAATCGTAATTTTCATATAAAAATATTTTTTTTGCTGTTACAAAGTTATATTTCGATTGAAGAATTGACCTTGACGTACACTGTATGGGAGAATATTTATTTCAACAACGAAATTAAGTTTGTCCTACGATCATACCTGCTAAATAGGTTACGTAAGGTTTTTTTTCTGGTCACTGTGACATATCAGATTTCAACTACGACTCCATTTGTCCTTCAGCTCTACAGTCTCTACACTTCAACATTTTCTTTACAGGCGGTCTGATTCAACATTCTAGACCTGCTTGTGCCTGTCTTTTCTAACATGGTATTTCTTTAAAACATTTCGGAGTCTCCTTATGCCTATCTCTATTCCTTGAATTTATCAATTGTCGTGACAATTGTAACTGTCCTTATTTGTCTACTCTACGTTATTTCAATTATATTTTCTTAACAAGGGGTTTGTTTTACATTTCGGACATGCCTTGTGCCTTATCTTATAATTATATCTATTATTTTTCATTTTCTTGACAGCACGAGTGCGTATTTCTTATTCTATCTTAGTTTTTAATCTAGTACATTTCTTACATTCTATCACTTCTTGCTGTCTTGTCTGTACAATTTTGGGTGCCTTTTCGTTAATTTTCACGATTTCTTGTTTCTATTAACGCCTTATACAATCAACTTTTTAAACTCTAACAAGTAATTGACTGCTATATTGCTTAATCTTTACTATAGTGATATATTTTTACAATATACTTTGTAGTAAATGAACTATTCAACCAGTAGACCAAGCTCACCTCGATATGGTGGATGCAGAAGTCGATCGTAAAGCTTCCCTGCCACCAGTCGTAGATCCTGATGATCCTCTGCCCCTGTCACGCTCGACGAGGTACAGGAGATCATCAAAAGACTTCTCCCTAGGAAAGCCCCTGGCTCCGACAGCATCATCAACAACGAGTGGCGGGGAAGAGTTTAAACTCTTCCCCGCCCTACTCATAGTGCTAATAACTGCAATCTTCAATGGCGCATTAAGCAACAACATGTTCCCCCAAGCATGGAAATAGGCCACCGTTATCGGTATCTCCAAACCAGGCAAGCCCAAGTCTGATCCCGCCAGTTACTGTCCCATCAGTCTACTCAACGTTTTCGGTAAAATCTACGCGACGCTTATCTACAAGCGGCTCAAAGATTATGCCGAAGCAAAGAGTCTAATCCCCGACGAGCAGTTTGGTTTTCGAACAGAACACTCGTGCATCCAACAATTTTACCGCATCGTCAATCATCTATGTTTCCAGCGTGGCCCGATGACGGATGCCTTGTTCTTCGACATTTATTTATTTATTTACCAACTATGGATGACTTACAGCTAAAACAAACAGAATAAAAAAAATTGCATGTGAGACTGACAGCCAATTAAAAGTCATCACTTCTATAAAACAGATTGGAAAGAAAGAGTGTGAAAAAACACAACACAGGTACCAAAAAAGGAAAAACAGTAAAACATTCAACCTTAAACTAAATTCAGATGTCATATTCACTACAAGGATTTTTTTAAAATTTATTTTTTTATGGATGGGAAATCATTAAATGACTTCTTCCGCTCTGGGTGGAGCGGCGTGTCAGACTCTTACTGACTAAAACCCATCCGTGTTCCTTCTAAAGCCCTTTGCGTTCCAGGGCCGCGGTGACTCTTTCGAACAAATTCCGCAACTCACTACAAGGATGGAAACCCGAACAACCAAAATCTTATTTAAAAAAGCTAAGGCTCAGTTAATTTCTGGCCGAGGACACACCCGTTAAGAAAGGATCAAAATTATGCTGTTTACACATGTCATTAAAGTTTCTACTTGCACGCACTACAAATGAATTTTGCCTGTAATTTGTAGAGCTAAATGGAACACGCAACGGTGCGTACCATCGCTTCGACTTTCCGGGAACGTTAAAATAAAATTTGGATAGAATATCGGAGTTATTAATAGAATTATTGAAAATTTTAAGTAATGCAATACAGTCAGAGATTGTTCGCCGGTTAATTAGGGGTAATATATGATACTTCTTACAGAGATTGAGGTAATCTTCAGACCGGTAGGGCTTTCTGATGATAACACAAATACTTGATGAACTTCTTCTGGATGCTCTCTATACGATCAATGTACTTGTGATAACATGGATTCCAGATTTCAGACGCGTATTCCAAGTGGCTTCTAACCAAAAGTACAGTAAAGAATTTTTAGCAGTTCTTTTTTTTAGAAGTTTTAGCTTGAGTGAAGCACCTGGATAGCCGCATTATGAAACCTAGTGCTTTAGATGCTTTAGCAACTGTGGCATCGACAAGAAGTTCAAACGTAAGCTTAGAATCGTGATAAACCTCCAGATCACGGATGCAATTCGTTCTAGGTAGTACTTGATCACAGAAGATATACGATGAAGGTATAATTGAGCGCTTTCGAGAATATGTTAAACCGAACACTTAGCAGGGTTAAGATCAAGCTTACTCCCATGACAGTAAGCCTCAAGACGATGTAAATCATCCTGAAGTGCAATCACGTCCACATGTGATGATATTTTGGCATACATTTTCATATCGTCAACAAAACACAACAGTTTGGATGAAATCAAGCAAGAGTTGATGTCGTTTATATAGATAATAAAAAGAAAGGGGCCGAGCAAAGAACCCTGGGGGACTCCACTGGGACAGGCACCCAACCAGACATATAATTGCTTAACACTACTGCTTGGGCCCTGTTCTCCAGATAAGAAGAAAACCATCTTAGTAAATCGCCACGTATTCCCATACCACATAACTTTGATAGTAAGATCTCATGGTCGATCCGATCAAAAGCTTTACTGTAATCAGTATAAACGACATCAACCTGTTTACCGTTATCCATTGCATCAGTAATAAAATCATTGAGCAGAATTAAGTTGGTGACGGTAGACCTTCCTTTAAAAAAACCATGTTGATAGGAACTAAACGAATTTCTAAGAGCACTATACACCTGGTTATAGATGATCCTTTCGAAGATTTTTGCCACAATACAGAGGCTATAGTTTACGATTTCGGTTTTGACTCCTTTTTTGTGAATAGGCGTTATGAAACCCTATTTCCAAAGTTCGGGTACAACACAAGTATCCAAGGATTTCCTGAAGAGAAGCGAGATAGGTTGGGCAATCGAAGTCGAACATCGTACAAGAAATTTGGATGAAATATTAAGTAAGTACACCATTGTTTTGACCAAAATCTAGGGTACATAATTCGTCACCAAGTAAAACTTCATCAGGACTATTCGGGTTCATTGGGTCGAGTTCATAGTTTGTCAGATAGGACCCAGTTAATACCACTCATGTTAAAATCACCAATGATAAGAAAGGAATCAGAAGAGTTACTCATAAATATTTGGTTTAGTTTTGTGAGGTAATTACGAAGTTGCATAGAAAAGAAAGGCCTAAGTTTTGCTGACATAAATAAATAACACGTAAATATATTTTAACATTACATATTTTCATATGTAAGGTTAAAATATATTTACGTGTATTAGAATTTTTCAGTCGTATGCTGAGCCATAAATCCTCTGTGTAGAATGGAAGGTAGGTTCACGATCACGCCGCCACACAAAGAATCAAAAAATCAAAATCAAAAAAGAAAACAAAAAAAAAACAGAATCAAAGAATTCAGAATTTAAAACTCCATCCAATAACCACGTCTCTGTAAGAACAATAATGTCATACGAGTTTAAATAGTAACATTTGACGGTAGAAAGTATCACTTTTAGTTCTAAGCCCGCGAACGTTTTGATAAAAGATATTTAATTTAGGAGCCATTACAAGAAAGGACTAATAATTGAGTATATTCCATTAAAATAAAGCACCTCATCAAAATAAAGCTTTCCATCAAAATAAAGCATTTCATTAAACTAAAGCATTTCACCAAAATAAAGCTTTCCATCAAAATAAGGCATTTCATTAAACTAAAGCATTTCACCAAAATAAAGCTTTCCATCAAAATAAAGCATTTCATTAAACTAAAGCATTTCGTTAAATAATATTGTAGAATTATTCTAAGTATAAGGTATGTGGTAGACCAAAATAAAGGCGATTGACTTCTTGAAACTGTTTTTTGTTTATTAAAACTTCTTCACCTCGTAGTTACTCACGTTCCTCCTACGTCGTAAAAAACTTTCTCCCTTCCCTTTCACACACATACTCTCTCATTCACTCATCGCTGCGTTCATACACCTTCCAATATTTTAAAGTTTCTATGCGTTCTAAATTAAACATCCTACATGAATGTAGAAGTCAATAAGAATTACGCGAGCGCAAAAATCATACAATATTAAGTAGTAAACAGCTGTGCCAAAATGCAAGCAATAGTGCGTGGTGATGCGTGCAAGTGCGAGAGAGTAAAACATATTGTAGTGCGGTAAAGCTTTAAAGTAAACAGCGCCATAACGAACACAAAGCATACAAGTAGCTAAACAAAAGAGAGTTGTCGAACTAATCAGTACGGCAGAGGTGTTAAACATTTTGCAAAAAGTTATTGTGACAACCGTAAACGGTATTAAACACTTGGAGCCCTTGAAGTAGAATATAATAACAAATTAGGAAAGTATGTGTAAATATTAAGAGGCACATTAGACAATTTTGTTTCAATCTGACTCCTTCCTTACAATAAAAACTTTCGAATGATTATTTTTAACTTGTATATGAATTTTACCATGTTTAACCCATACGTACTCATAATGTTTATCTTTGGCAATGATTTTAACTTTGGTTGAAAGCTTTTTGTACTCCACGCTTAGGTGATCGTTGACGTACACGCGCTGAGATGAGCCTTGAAATCCGATGTCACAAGTGGACAGATCCTTCTTGGCTCTTGCTGCCGCAATGAAATCTTCCTTCACATAACGGTTCAAAAAACTCACTATTATTAACTTTTCATTGGAACCAAAAATAGGGACCCTTGAAATATAGTTCACCTGGGCCTTGGGACAGCTGTCGTTAACTTTACGGCCGATAGCGTCGATTATTGAGTACAAATTTTCATCTTTTTTAATAGAAACCCCCTTAATTTCAACGTTGTTTAACCTGGATCTTTGTTCATAAGTAAAGAGTAGATACTAGATACTTCGTGCTCGCCAAGTCAGTCAGTAAACAATTCACTGATTCCTGAAGCTTTTCAAATTCCGACACTTTTGCTTCAACTTCCAGGAGTCTTGTGTCAAAATTATCAAGTCTCCCAGCAGTACCCTCACATGTCAACTTAAGCTCTGCCAACTCATCCTTGATCACACGAAGGTCACCAACTAAGGTCGGCAAGTTAAGTAGCTGCCGCTTCATGTCACGTATTTCGCTCAGTATGGTATCCAGCGACGCAGGTTCCGGGGCAGGCAGACAATTGGTGATGAGGTTCTGCAAGAGGGGCATTTCCATTGAGCCAAAGTCAAAGTCAAAACGTTTATTTCAATTAGGCCATTAAACGGCACTTTTGAACGTCATCGTTTACAGTTCAGTAAAAATAATAGAATTACATTAATAAAGTGACTCTACTGTCCATTCGGAAAGGTAGATTCTTATGGAGAAGAACGGACAAGAAACTCCATAGTTACTCTTTTCAAATAATGATTTACAAAATTTGGTATACAAAAATTAATTTAATATTATGTGACGACGATGCACCCAGAGTATGCTACTTATAAGAACAAAGTATCACCAGCAGAGGTAAACTTATTCATTTTCTAAATAAATTTAGGTAAATGGTACTCACATATTTACAAACATTGGAACCATTAATTAAACAGTGTGTGAGTCAACAGAAAAATAGAAACACAAAAAAAGAAACAGTATATCTATAAAGTTAATACATAAATCAACTAGTTGGATTTTGTCTACACCCTTGATTGTCCTATGGAGCAGGACCAGCACCCTGCACCCAGCTTTCTCCATCCGGTTTCTGAGATGTTTGCACATCCGAAATCCAAGTGTTTCTTGCAACTGCCACACTGGACGCCATCGTTGAACTGCACGTTACAAACTGCCATAAAAGTTGGCAGATGTTCAATGATAAGTTTATCGCCTAGCTCAAACTCTGCGTCGTACCGCGCTGTGGCGGTTATGGGGCATTCTAACAGTATATGCAGAACTGTTTCATCTACTCCTGGCTCACAGGCGCACGATGCATTCTCCTTACACTTGAAGCGTTTCAGGTATGCGGAGAATCCACCGTGCCCTGTGAGGATTTGGGTGGTCACACTTGTGAGCTCCATTTTGCGAACCACACTGTACGCCGCTATCGCGTCAGGGAAAAACAGTTTGGTGCCGGCGGCTGTTTCCCCGGACTTATATCTACCGTTCCACTCGTCAAGCGACTCCATGCGGATTTGCCGCTTGACGAATGAAACGGGGCACAGATCGTAGTTCGGCCTCCTCTTCGACCCCAGGGCGGCCTCCTTCGCGAGTTGATCAGCTCGCTCGTTGCCCTCCAGTCCTGCGTGGGCCTTGATCCAGAACAAGGAGACACTCTTGTTCTGGAGCTTGCAGCGTCTTAGAGTGTCCCTTGTTTCCACAGCTAGAGGATGTGGGGCACTGACGTTGGTGATGGTCTGGAGAGCCGCCATAGAGTCGCAGAAGATGCCGAACGTGCTTTCCCGGTGTTTTAGGGCCTCCGCAACCGCTCTTTGTAGGGCCAATAGTTCGGCCTGATAGACGGTGCAGTAGGACGGCAAAGTAAGTTTGAGGGCCTTTGTTTCGGTGACGTTATTCCACAAGGATAGCGCCGCTCCGACCTTGCCCTCAATCTTACTGCCGTCGGTGAATATTCGCACAGCGAAATTGCTATGGTGGTTATAATGTTCCTCGTCTGGTTAAGTTAGGTTAGGTTAGGTTTTTTTTTTATTATTTTTTTTTTTTTTATTCTTATACCCCCAACCATATTGGAGTCTATGCTTGTCTCTTTTACGTTCATACCAGTTCTCGCATTTATGCCTCTCGTAATTTCATTCCACATACTTTATCTTTCTTTCATTCATCCTCATTTGTATCTGTATGGGTGGGATTCCCAACTATCTTCTTCTCTAATCTAAGCTACTCAATTTATTTATTTTAAATCTTTTCTGGGTGTTATAGAAAGACAGGGAGACAGTTTTTTATTATTTGACTTTTAGTATACATTAAGCTTACATCTATTACAGGAAAAACAGGAACACTATTTTAATTTTTCGACTTTTAGTATCCATTAAACTTATTTCTATTTGATTACATCTATTTGCTTACATTTATTTGCTTATGTCTATTTGCTTACGTCTATTACAGAAAAAACAGGGAGACAGTTTTTGTTTTTCTTCTTTCCTTATACATTTACTCTATATCTAGGTTTACGTCTATTTGTTTACATTTTCATAGTATCTACTACAAAGTCTACATTACATACTGCTTTACAGTTTCTTATTTCTATACTTATTCTGGTCTTACAGCGATCGGATCGGTCCTTAGCCTATTTCTATATTCAAGAATTGTAATTATTTTCTATTTTCCCTTAAAACTATTTTACATCTTTATATTGCTATGCTAGCCTCTAATATACTATACTATATTATGACAGCATATTTTCTTATGCGGTTTTATTACGATCTATTACTTTTCTTACAATAAATTTACAGTAGTCCAGAAATATTTCTGCATTTTTGCCTCCCATTATCAACTTTGCATTGTCTGGTGTTATTTTCATGCCTAATATGTTCTCGACGTTAAAGCGGTGTTTTGCGAATTGTGGGCAGTCGAATAGTACGTGTGGGACCGTTTCGCTTGCGTCCGGGTCGCAAATGCACGATGGACTCTCCTTGCACTTGAAGCGGTTCAAATACTCAGAGAATCCACCGTGCCCCGTCAGTATTTGCGTGTTTAGGCTATTAGTTCCTATCTTGCGAACCACACTATAAGCCGTCCGCACATCCGGGAGGAATAATTTAGTAACGGATGCAGTATCACTGACACCGTATCTACGATTCCATTCATCGAGTGTCGCCATGCGTATGCTTCGCCTGACGAACGAGACCGGACACAAATCGTAGTCAGGTCTTCTTCTAGAGTTCTCGGCGGCCTCTTTTGCTAACTGGTCGGCTCTTTCGTTTCCCAGTAGCCCCACGTGAGCTTTGATCCAAAACAAGTTTACTACCTTGTTTTGGTGGGATGCAGATCTTATATTATCCCTAGCTTCTACAGCCAGAGGGTGGAGCGAACCAGGATTTGTAATTGTTTGAAGAGCCGCCATTGAGTCGCTATAAACCCCGAAAGAAGACGCTTTCAGCCCTTGTATCTCGCTAGTCGCCCTTGATAATGCTAGGAGTTCAGCCTGGTAAACCGTGCAGTAGTTTGAAAGTTTAAATTTGCGGGCTCTGGTCTCAGCATCACCGTTCCATATGGACAGTGAAGCGCCGACCCCTCCACCGATCTTGCTCCCGTCCGTAAAAATACGGACGTCGAAATTGCTGTTATTATTCAATTGCTCTTGGTTCACCAGGCTGTCGAACTTCAAGATGCCGCGTGACGCAGGATGAGGAGCCTCGATCATTGCGGTCATTCGCTCGACCTCCCCGCCCCGCAGTGAGGTCTGGGGCACTCCCCTCTTGGCTTCATACAACGATGCCGCCTCACAAACTCTGAGGTCAAGGGGGAGTATTCCAGACAGCACCAGTGCCGAGTTCAGGGAGACCGTGCGATATGCCTTGCACATCTTTTGAGCGATTCCCCTCTGGACGGTCCCCAGTTGCTTTATAATGCCCAACTTTTTGGCAGCCGGTGCCCAGACGCTAGCAGCGTAGAGTATTATGGGCTCTACGGTCGCCACATATATGACCCGTATAACTTCCGGGTGAAGTCCCCAACTAACTTTTGCGGCTCTACACAGCTGTTTATAGATCGCGATCGCCTTCCTACAGACGAGTGAAACGTGGGTGTTAAATGTAAGTTTCTCGTCAATGGTTACACCCAGAAGCTTTATTGCTCTCGACATGCCAATGTCGATCCCCCCCATGCTCAGACGTGGTGTGTCATATTTTAATTTTCTTGTAATCACCATGGCGGTTGTTTTGTGTGGTGCAAATTTTAATTTATTCTCGACACCCCACGCCAGAACATGATTGAGAGCGGCATTGGCACATTCCTCCACCTCTTGCGCTGTATCTCCGTCGAAGACTAGGAGAACGTCGTCCGCAAATGCCTGAATGTAGTTTCCTCTATTTTCAGCTGCTTTTAGGAGGGGATCTAGCAGTAAATTCCAAAGAATCGGGCCCCCAATCGAACCCTGGACACAGCCTTTGTTTGTGCCCTTGCTGTATACCTCCCCACCGTACCTGACTGAGACTTTCCGGTCGCAGAGGTAGCTGTCAATGACCCGCCTAAGATTAATTGGACATTTTTCCTCCGCCAGACGAACCCTTATCGCTGGCCACCAGGCGCTATCGAATGCTCCCTCTATGTCCAAAGATACGAGTGTTACTAATCTTTTTTGAGCTAATTTTTTGCGAACATGCTGCATAAGATCATAGAGAGAGTCTTCGGTGCTCCTTTGTGGCATGAATCCGTACTGACGGGTACTCATCCTTGGTAAAAGATGGAACTTAAGGCGGGCCACCAGCATCTTTTCAAATATTTTTCCCAATATGGGCAACAGTCCAATTGGCCTATATGATTTTGGAGCGGAGTAATTCTCCTTTCCAGGCTTTCTAAGGATTACGACTGTTGCCTCTTTCCAGGCCGTTGGGAAGTGATGGTGTTCCAGGCACTTATTTAAAAACTTAAGGAATACTTCCGGGTCATTACCCACGGCATGACAACAAATGTCGGCGGTAAAGCCGTCTGAACCCGGTGCCTTCTTCGGGTTGAAGGACTCCACTGAATTTTTCAATTCCGCCATCGTAAACGGCGGTTCGCAAGGATCATTTTGTTCACCGCAGTTTACGTTATTGGCCTTCATTCGAATGGATCGGTGATGAGCGTTGTCACATTCTGAGAGGTCTTCCGGATAAAAAGTTTTCGCTAGCAACATCACGGAGTCCCTTGCGTCCAGCACATCCCCATTCCTTTCCAGTGGCAGGTCCTCCTCCCTACGCTGCGTCCTACCTATCACCTTGTATATCCCCTCCCATACACCCTCCCTATCCTGTTTCCCACAGAATTCCTTCCAACTCTCTATCTGGGCTCTAGCCGCTTCCAACTCATACTCTTTCTTATGTTTCAGGTATTTTTCTATGACCTTCGACTTCCGGACTTGGGCGGCACAGCGGATCCTACGCTTCATGGTGGCGACGGTCTTCTTCATCTTAACGATTCTCTCGGACCACCACGGCAAGGTAAATTCCTCTTTTACTTTTATGGTTGGTATTGTTAGCGTGCATGCTTGATCCATGGCTTTTGTGAGGTTGTCTGTTGCTGTGTCAATTTGCTGTATGCCTTTTATTTTATCTATTTCGGCTGCTGTGAATTTAAAATCAATTTTCAACTGGCCAAATTTCTCATGAAATTTGGACCAGTTGGCTTTTTTGGTGTTAAATTTTCTTGTGGTTCGCTCAACTTTGATGCCCTTAGATTTCTGCAGGAGGATTCTAAAAGTAATGCCGTTATGATCCGAGCTCGTGAGTGATTCGTCAACCCTCCAGTCGTCTATCAGGTCCAAGATATCATTGGAGCAAGCGGTAATGTCCACGTGACTACTGTACCTCTTTCCTCCTCGGATAGTGTCGAAGGTCGGAATTTCCCCTTTGTTCAGTATGTTTAGATTTAGCTCGCCGAGAGTTCCAGCTATTTCCTCCCCTCTAAGGTCGGCCGTCGGGCTGCCCCACCATATGCTTTTGGCATTGGCGTCACCTCCAACGATCAGTTTTTTGGAACCGACTACGCGCTCTATTTGTTTCAGGTGTTCTAAATAGTGATCAATAGGCTGGTCTGGCTCAAAGTAAAAGAAGACAAGCGTGATCTCCCAGGTACAGGTCTGGATTCCCACCACTGCGATGTTATTTGTTGTGAGTTTTGGGTACTGTTTGACTATGAGGTCACTGTTAAAGACAGCTATTGCCGCCTTGACAGTCCCATCTCCTAGGTCAGTGTTCTGGAAGATCCTAACGCCTCTTTGACTCCTCATTACTTTCGCTCCGCCTACGTACGGTTCCTGAAGAAGTGCCACTGCTATTTTACGCTCCGTAGCTTCTGTTAAAAGTTCATTAGTTGCTAGCTTCTTACGTTGGAGGTTTGCCTGAACCACTTTATAGGGGGTATTTTCTTTTAAGGTGCCTTTAGCAGTACGCAACGGTCGATCTGGCTATGTCATCCCATTTTTTCCGCACTGGACAGTCATGGCTAAACGCATTGTGTTGCGTACCGTGCTCAATTTTAGCCTTCGTACAATTTCGGCAAGCGGGTGGTGAGCCCGACAGCCAATCCGGACACTCCGATCTCATGTGGGGACCACCGCAGTGGCCACACAAATCAGCAGGCTCCTTACAGAACCGCTTACCGTGTCCAAAGCCCAGGCAGCGAGTGCATTGGACCAGCGGTGTCTGATCTTCGACCCTAATACGCTGGAGATCTATATGTACGGTGCCAATTTCTACTGCTCGTCGCCAGATGGTGGGCGAGACGCTGATGATGACGTGTCCAGTATGAGGGTTTCGTGTCCTTCTTCTGTATTTCACCTCTACTCTGTTTTCTTCACTGTCGAGGCCGTTGAAAACACTCTGGTTTTGGTTTCTTAGCGCCTTGATGACGTCTTCGTCAGTATTTATTACTAAGACGTTCTTTAAAATCAGAAGCGGGTCCTTGTTCTTCACTTCCTCGACAGTGAGGTCAGCTCCTTCTAATTGAAGTCGATCCTTGATCTTACTCCTTTCTTCTTTGGTTTCCAATCCTATTATTATCTTTCTGTCCTTGGCTTTCCTCACCCTTTCCACTTTTATCCACCCATCTTTAGCGTTTACTGCTTTTCTGACTCTACTAAGGACTTCGTCACCTGTCTCTGTTTCATCCTTGGACGCGACCACAATCGAATGCAAGGTACTGCACTTTGGCAGTGACTTTATAGTCTGAGTTGCGGCCACGCTCGCATAGGTGTTACCCTTCTCTAGGAGTTCTCTCTGGTGGTCTATCGTCTCCTTTAGCTCCTCTATCTTCCTGTTACTTTCAACTAGGAGCTTTGTGTGTTGTTCAATTTTAGACATCATCACACTTGTGTCGATGTTTTTGGGAGAAGTTGACTTCACGGCGACTGATTCTGGCTCTGTACCTACGGGCTGGTCCCTAGTATTTTTTTGCTTTACCACTTTCAATTCATTTTCAATTTCTTTTACTAGTTGGTAAAGACGTTCCATGGCTTCAATGATTCCGGTCTTTATCTCCGTTTTAGTGTTCCTGGAGCTGTTTATATGCAGTTTTGCTCTTAGCAGGCATGCTTTCGCTTCCGCTGTTCGGTCTGCGTATTTTATTTTAGGCGGTGAGTTTGCGTCGACTGACTTCCTCATTACGCTCGCTGCTTTGCTCTCCTGAGTCGAAGTAGGCTTAATTTTAGTTTTCGCAGGGCCAGCCTGCAACGTCTTTTCAGTTACAGAGGGGGTGGGGTTGCTATTTACAGCTTCCCACTCCCCTACGCTGCGTCTAACATTTGAAGGGGCAACTGCCCCAGGTTGAGACGGCGACTTTTCGCCGTCGGTCGCTTTTACCGGTGTTCTATAACCGAACATGTTGGGAGGTATGCGTCAAAAGTAAAGAACGTTAATAGGGACGAACAGTAAATAAAATAAGGAATGACACAAAGTTATTAAAAAAATAAAACCGCATAAAAAACCCTAAAGAAATAAAAGAGAACTAAAGTACAGTTACAACAAAAGTTGTAAATCTGTCTCTACTAAGACTCTACCCAGACTTTCTAATTTGTTTGGGCAGTTGTCAAGGACTCTACATAACCTTAAAATAAAATAAATTTAGGTACTCAAAACCCGTTTTCTGCTCTTTTACAAGAGTGGCTCTATGTAGAGTCTATCTGATGCACTCATTGGGTAGAGCAGACCTCTGTCTGGCGTCAAGGTCCCTTTAGGGCCGCTTCACGTCAAGAAATTTGTAAACAAAATCACAAAGAAATTTTATAACTCTATGTAGAGTCAATCTCTACACACCCAGAGACAGGTCTCCCTGAGCCCTTTCCGACGAATCCAAACACGGCCACTCCAGCACAAAGGGTTCCCGAGATACAGCTGCCCGAACTTCAGGTTGCCAATCCAATATCTCCGGCACCACCTGTCCGAGCACCACCGTGCTTGGGCTCCCCTGACTGGGCCCGACGTGATCTATCTTCCTGACTAGTTTTCAGGTTGAAAAATTTCAGGTTCCCAAAACCCCTGAAATAGTGCTAGCCAAGTAGGGAGGGGTACAATGGGTTAGGTTAGGTTAGGTTAGGTTTTTTTTTTTTTTTTTTTTTTTTTGTTTTGGCAGGAGTGGGAAATCCTCATGGACGCCTCGACTGCCTCACACTGTGAGACGGTCGGGGCAGTGCCGGACTCTTACCGGCTAAAACCCACTCCTGCCACGCTAGTTGTCCTCTGCCATTGTCAGAGACCTTATTCAGCGATTTTTGAATGAATTAGACATTTTCTTTATTTCGTTGACCTTAAGTCTAAAGTACACTGCTAATGTAGTACTAATATTGCGAATATATAACAGTACGCCTGCACTACACAAAAACTACGACGAAAAGTAAGGACATACAATGTGATATTACAACTATGTTACTGCTACAAATTAAACTTATTTAAATATATATATATATGTCGTCGATAAATATCGCTACCGTACAACGTACATCGCCATCTATCAATTCAATTCAAAACTAAAACATCATGTGATCGGAAACGCAAGCGCGCCCTACCGCTTGGACACGATCGTCGGTAGAGGGGATGCAGCGAAGACCGACAGAGACCGAGCGTTATGTTAGCTCAGTCTAGTTTGGACAGTCTTGGCAGACGCTCAGTACCAACGCACGTGTTTGTTTTGATTTTGCTGTTTTAATAGAAATCGTTACTTTAAATAAAGTCAGTTAAAATTAAAATCGTATTTCACTCGAGTACCCACACAGTGCCCACGTTCATCTAAAATTATGTCGGATCGTGAAGAAGACCCAATGCTTCGCACCTCGGCCACCCTCGATGCGACATCAGCAGCGGGATACACTCGAGCTGAAGAACATATGGAGAATGGAGCGATGACGTCACGCTGTGACGAGAACTTGCTTCGTACGCTGTTGGTGGCCCAAAACCAGAACATGATGTCCCTCATAGAAGCCGTCAGGGGTCCAGCAGGTACCAAGCATATTTCTTTGCCTGAATTTGACCCGGATAAGCCGGATGTAGACGCACGTGCTTGGTGCACTACAGCGGATCTGTGCTTATCGGAAGTTCCGCTTCAGGGAAGTGCACTTATCATCACCTTAAGCAAGGCCCTGAAAGGAAGTGCTTCACGTTGGCTGGCGCAAGTGTCGTTTGCGGGGATGACATGGTGTGACTTTAAAAGCCTGTTCTTATCCCGTTACGACTGCGTGGATACACCAGCCGCTACGCTTGTCAAACTGATGAGTAGCAAGCCTAAGGAAGATGAATGCTATGCTGCTTACGCCGCCCGGTTGCTTTCTACACTCACGTCACGCTGGCAAAATATGAGCGCCGAGCAAATAGCCATTTCCACAGTGCTGGCTCACATGGCACAATTTGATGGGCATATTCAAAGACTGGCTTTTACTACCGATGTCAGCAACAGGAGCAAGCTTCAGTGTGAACTTCAAGCGTTCTCATTTTTGAAAAGGAAAGCTTCGAATGGTAACACAACCGAGTCTGCACCAGAATTTGACCCGACCAACTTCTACGGGATCGAAGCAGCGTCCAGATGTCATCTGTTTTCGATGCGGCAACGCCGGACATTTTGCTTCTAAATGTCCACGAAGCAATGGCGGAGGCAACGGCACACGTGGTTCGAGCAGTTCAGTGGCAGCACCTGCACCAGCAGCGAGCAGCGAGCGACGCGTTGAAGTTTGCTACGTCAGCAATCCTAGTGGTGTGTTGATGAACTCTGGTGAGTCATTTCCATTTTATTATGATTCTGGCGCCGAATGCTCTCTAGTGAAAGATAATGTTGCGTCAAAGTTTAGTGGCAAACGTGTTAACAATATAGTAAATTTAACGGGAATCGGTCACGGTAGTGTACAAAGCACCCTACAAATTTTATCTGAGGTTATGATAAACAATCTACGATTAGAGATTTTATTTCATGTTGTACCGGATAGTTGTCTTAAAAATGATATTTTAATTGGTCGCGAGATTTTAGATCAGGGCTTTAACGTTAGTATGACGTCTGATAGTGTTGTTTTGTGTCGTGAAAAGATTGTTAAATTATGTGACGTTTCAAATAAGCTCGAAAGTGATTCTACTTTTCAAATTGATTTCGATAATGTTAATACAGACGTTCCGACGGAGTTTCGTTCCCAGCTAATTGCTCTTCTGTCAGAATATGCATCGTCACTTTCTAGTGGTGTTTCTAGATCCCGCGTTACAACAGGACAGTTGCAAATTCGACTAATAAACCCTAGTCGTACAGTCAATCGTCGCCCTTATAGGCTAAGCGCTAGTGAACGCGAAGTTGTTACTGCTAAAGTTCGGGAATTAGAGGAAGCAGGTATAATTAGGCCAAGTTGTTCACCTTTTTCCAGTCCAGTGTTGCTCGTTAAGAAGAAGGATGGTTCAGATCGTATGTGCGTCGACTATAGGGAGCTGAATGACAACACGGTATCGGATAGGTTTCCACTGCCATTGATAGAGGATCTTGTCTCTAGGTTAGGCGGTGCTACATGGTTCACGTCACTTGACATGTTATCAGGTTATCACCAAATTCCAGTCCATCCTGAATCAATAGAGCGAACTGCATTCGTCACACCTGATGGTCAGTGGGAATATTTGACCATGCCGTTCGGTTTGAAGAATGCAAGCTCAGTATATCAGCGGGCTGTTATGAAAGCGTTAGGTGACCTTGCATATGCTGTTACATACGTTGATGACATTTTGGTGATAGGGTCATCTGTAGAGGAGAGTTTAGTTCGTCTTCATACTGTACTCGATAAATTGACAAAAGCTGGCTTTTCCTTGAATTTCGCTAAGTGTTCATTCCTTAAACGCAGAGTTGAATATTTGGGGTTTGTTGTAGAAAATGGCCAAATTAGACCCAACCCAAATAAAATTGTAGCTTTGTCCAAACTTCCACCACCTAAAACCATCACTCAGCTGAGACAGTTCATAGGTCTGGCAACTTATTTCAGACAATTTGTGCCACAATTTTCAAAAGTAATGGCTCCTCTGTTTCGTTTAACGAGTGGTAAGAATAGGTCCATTGGTTGGGAACCCAGTCATGAGGCCATTCGTCAAAAAATAATTTCCCAGTTAACCAGTGAGCCAGTTCTAACAATTTTTGACCCTGCTCATGCTATCGAGTTACATACCGATGCTAGTGCTGAAGGATATGGTGCAATTTTCATTCAAAAGATTAATGGGAAACAGCACGTGGTTGCTTATTATAGTCGTCGTACGTCCCCAGCCGAATCGAAGTATCATTCGTTCGAGTTGGAGACTTTAGCTGTCTTTAACGCGATAAAGCATTTCAGGCATTATTTGTTAGGTCGTAAGTTTACGGTGGTGACAGACTGCAGTGCTGTCAAAGCTTCCAAAAATAAAACTGACTTGTCTCCGAGAGTTCATCGTTGGTGGGCTTACATGCAGTCATTCGAGTTTGACATTGTTTATCGCGAAGGTAGTCGGATGAGTCACGTAGATTTCCTTTCAAGAAATCCTCTTCCTACTTCTAATGTAGCTATCTCTCGTGTAGAACAGAAGCGTGTTGATTTAGCTGAGCTTTCTAGTAACTGGTTGCAAGCTGAACAGGAAAAGGACCAAGAGATCAGCAAGATTGTGTCTGATCTTCGTAACGAAGTTTTTCCCGAGGAAACTCGCAAAACCTACGAAATACGCAAAAATATTCTGGTTCGTAAGATTCAGCGTAACGGTCGTACCAGATGCCTGCCTATTGTACCAAGAGCGCTCAGGTGGTCCGTG
Source organism: Mamestra brassicae (assembly GCA_905163435.1). Taxonomy (NCBI): domain Eukaryota; kingdom Metazoa; phylum Arthropoda; class Insecta; order Lepidoptera; family Noctuidae; genus Mamestra; species Mamestra brassicae. The sequence goes on along the minus strand of LR991009.1, from coordinate 88,730 downwards.
ATCAATAACGTCCATGAGTCGATTATGCATTTGGGATGGGAGAAAACTCTCGAAAAGATCTATGAGCATTATTGGTTTGAAGGCATGTCCAAATACGTGAGGAAATTTGTGGATAATTGTGTCACTTGTAAGGTAGCCAAGCCTCACTCGGGTAAAGTTCAGGCAGAACTTCACCCAATTCCCAAATTTAATATCCCATGGCATACCATCCATGTGGATGCTTCGGGTAAACTGTCGGGAAAGAACGATATCAAGGAATACGTGTTCGTCATCATAGATGCATTCACCAAATTTGTTTTACTTCGTCACTCACTCAATATTGACACGAACAGTAGTATTTGTGCTATTAAGTTTTGTGTAGCTTTGTTTGGTGCTCCGAAACGCATAATAGCAGACCAGGGTCGTTGTTTCGCGAGCAAAGACTTCTCTAGTTTCTGCGCTACTAACAACATCGAGTTGCACTTAATAGCTACTGGTGGAGGCAGTCGTGCAAACGGTCAAGTCGAGAGAGTAATGAGTACCCTCAAGAGCATGTTGACAGCTGTAGAGACTAGTCGTGATCACTCTTGGCAGGATGCATTAGGAGAAGTTCAGCTGGCCATGAACTCTACTATTAATAGGGTGACTAAATCTAGCCCTCTCGAGTTGATGATAGGAAGGGTAGCACGTCCGCTTAGTTTAGTGACCGCTGATGACGATGAGGTTAACATTAATTTAGATGAGACTAGAGAGCACGCGACACAGAACATTGAGAAAATATCAAAGTATGATAAGAATCATTTTGACCAAAATAAGGCCAAAGTGTTTAAGTTAGCCATTAATGATTATGTTTTGATCGAAAATGAGGAAAGGAATCAGACTAAATTAGATCCCAAATTCAAAGGCCCATTTAAGATTATTGACGTTTTAGACGGGGATAGATACCTACTTAAGGCGCTTGACTCTAAGCGAACGTACAAGTACCCCCATGACCGTGTAAGGAAGATCCCTGATCACCAAGTGCCTCGAGAGTTAGATGTCATAGTTGATGACAGTGGTAGTGAAACCACAGCCGATTAGGAATGGCGTGTGTACTCATACTCGAAACTCTTGACCGCACCTCATGAGTAACATGTGGCGATGGGTCTATGAGAGGTCGTTGGTGCGATTTCTGTCTGTGTTGGTGCACAGAGCGCTTTATGTGTTGTAGCACATGTGGCAGTGAGTATGAAAAGAATCGTTGGTGCGATTCTGATCTGTGTTGGTGCACAGATAGTGACGAAAGTTTGATGAGTTGAGTATGCATTGCCTTTGAAATTCAGTTTCAGATTTGTGGAAATAGTTTTCCGTTGATTACCTTGTTGATCGGACCTCTTTCAATTACTTGTTGTGCAGGAAGCACTGTGTAGAAACCTTAATGACAGGGCATTGTAAATCATGATAGTTGGTTGTGTGTACGTAGATTTAGTAGAAATAAACTGCAGTGAAAATGAGTCATTTAGTTTCTATTGGCAGGATAGCCGAGCTAGGTTTACTCTCTGAGTGTATTTTGTCCACAGGTACTACACCCGAGGACGGGTGCTAGTCAGGGATGGCCGTGTCGTCGATAAATATCGCTACCGTACAACGTACATCGCCATCTATCAATTCAATTCAAAACTAAAACATCATGTGATCGGAAACGCAAGCGCGCCCTACCGCTTGGACACGATCGTCGGTAGAGGGGATGCAGCGAAGACCGACAGAGACCGAGCGTTATGTTAGCTCAGTCTAGTTTGGACAGTCTTGGCAGACGCTCAGTACCAACGCACGTGTTTGTTTTGATTTTGCTGTTTTAATAGAAATCGTTACTTTAAATAAAGTCAGTTAAAATTAAAATCGTATTTCACTCGAGTACCCACACAGTGCCCACGTTCATCTAAAATTATGTCGGATCGTGAAGAAGACCCAATGCTTCGCACCTCGGCCACCCTCGATGCGACATATATATATATATATATATATTTTTTTCTATTACTTTAGGTACTTATCTTATATACTTATTATATAATTAAGTATCCTATTTTCTAAGCAATCTTATTTCTATTATTTACTACTATTCCTATTTCTCTACAGTAATCTAACAAATGTTTTCTTTTCTTGCCTATCATTATGTTTGGTAGATTTTCAGCAGTTAAATCGGTGTCGATTTCTTGCTCCACCTTGTATCGTGCTCGTGCAGTTATTGGGCACTGGAACAAACAATGGGCAACCGTTTCGTCTATTCCGGGCTCACAGGCGCACGATGCATTCTCTTTACATTTGAAGCGTTTCAAGTATGCGGAGAACCCACCGTGCCCTGTGAGTATTTGTGTGATAACGCCTGTGGGTTCTATTTTGCCTACCACTCTGTACGCCGCAACTGCATCAGGGAAAAACATTTTTGTGCCGGAGGCTGTTTCCCCGGACTTATATCTACCGTTCCATTCGTCAAGCGACCCCATACGGATCTGCCGCTTGACGAATGAAACGGGGCACAGGTCGTAGTCCGGCCTCCTCTTCGACCCCAAGGCGGCTTCCTTCGCGAGTTGGTCAGCTCGCTCGTTGCCCCCCAGTCCTGCGTGGGCTTTGATCCAAAACAAGGAGACACTCTTGTTCTGGAGCTTGCAGCGTCTTAGAGTGTCCCTTGTTTCCACAGCTAGAGGATGGGGGGCGCTGACGTTGGTGATGGTCTGGAGAGCCGCCATAGAGTCGCTGAAGATGCCGAACGTGCTTTCCCTGTGTTTCAGGGCCTCCGCAGCCGCTCTTTGCAGGGCCAATAGTTCAGCCTGATAGACGGTACAGTACGACGGCAAGGTAAGTTTGAGGGCCTTTGTTTCGGTGGCGCTATTCCACAAAGATAGCGCCGCTCCGACCTTGCCCTCAATCTTACTGCCGTCTGTGAAAATACGCACAGCGAAATTGCTGTGGTTGTCATATTGGTTCTCGTCTATCAGGCTGCCGAACTGCAGAGTGGTCTGCTCCGCGGGGTGTGGGGCCTCTATTGCTGGAGCCATCCGCTCAACCTCCCTGTCTCCCAGTACGGGCTGGGGCACGCCCCTCTTGGCTTCGTAAAGTGAAGCAACTTCAAGTATCCGAAGGTCAAGAGGAAGTATCCCAGCCAGCACCAGTGCCGAGTTCAGGGAGACTGTGCGGTAGGCTCTGCATAGTTTCTGGGCAAACCCTCTCTGCACCACATTGAGCTGCTTTATAACCCCTAGTTTTTTGGCGGCTGGTGCCCATGCGCTTGCGGCGTACAGTATCGTCGGCTCTACTGCTGCGGTGTAAATTGTCCGGATCACTTCCGGATGCAGACCCCAACTAACCCGGGCTGCTCTGGCAAGGTGCTTGTACACAGCTATCGCCTTCTTACAGACGATAGCTATATGTTTGTTGAAGGAGAGCTTTGCGTCTATGGTGAGGCCCAAAATCTTGACATCTTGGGACATTCCAATGTCGATCCCACCCATGCTCAAGCGTGGCGTGTCGTACTTCAGCCTCCGCGTTACAACCATCGCACAAGTTTTATGCGGGGCGAATTTCAGCTTATTTCTAACACCCCACGCTCGAACATGTTCGAGAGCGGCATTGGCTTGTCCCTCGATTTCTACTGCCGCTTCGCCGTCAAAGACCATGACCACGTCGTCAGCGAAAGCCTGGCAGTAGTGGCCTCTATCCTCTAGCTCTTTAAGGAGTGGGTCCAGCAGCAAATTCCAAAATATTGGTCCCCCAATCGACCCCTGGACGCATCCTTTGCTGGTTGACCTCCTGCTCTCCTCTCCAGCGTATCTCACGACGACCTCCCTGCCACTGAGATAGCTGCTGACTACTCGTCTCAAATTCACAGGACACTTTTCCTCAGCCAATCGTACCTTGATGGCAGGCCACCACGCACTGTCGAAGGCTCCCTCTATATCTAGTGACACGAGTGTGATAATTTTCTTCTGTGACAGTTTTGTGCGGATGTATTGCACGAGAGTATAGAGGGAGTCCTCTGTGCTCTTTTGGGGCATAAAGCCGTATTGGCGAGTACTGATCCTGGGGAGCAAGTAAAATTTGAGACGAGCAACCAGCATCTTCTCGTACACCTTCCCTAGTACAGGCAAGAGCCCAATCGGCCTGTAGGATTTCGGTACGGTGTACGAGTCTTTGCCCGGCTTTCTCAGCACAACCACCGTCGCTTCCTTCCAGGCCTTCGGGAAGTGGTGGTGAGCCAGGCATGTATTTAGCAGTGCCAGGAAGAACGCAGGGTCACCGTTAATGGCCTGAGAGCAAATGTCTGCTGTGAAGCCGTCGGCTCCCGGGGCCTTCTTTGGGTTAAACGACCGCACGGACCTATCCAGCTCGCTTTGGGTAAACGGTGGGTCATGCCGTTCATCATGACTCCACTCGTTTACCATCGCTGCCAGTTCTCTGGTTTGGCGATGGTCCGTGTTGTCGTCTTCCTCGCGGTCCTCGGGGTAGAACGTCTCGGCCAACAGCCTCACCGAGCCCTTAGCATCCAGAGTCTCTCCTCCTATCTGTAGTGGCAGATCTTCGTCTCTATTCACTACCCTTCCCATGACTCTATAGATGCCTTCCCAGACCCCCTCTCTGGTCTGCTTACCGCAAAACCCCTTCCAGCTTTCCTCGATCGCCTTCTTTGCAGCTAGCTCATAATTTTCCTTTTCTTTCAGGTACAGACTGACGACCATCGCTCTCCGGACCGGCGCTGCGTTCCTGATTCGGCGTCTCCTGGTAGCGACCATTCTCTTCATCCCAGCGAGTTCCTCGGACCACCACGGCATGGTAAGTGATTCTTTTGTCTTTTTTATTGGTATTGTGTGTGTGCATGTATCTGTTATGGCTTTTGTGTATTTATTAATTGTTTGATCTAATTGATCTGTATTATTTATTTCTGTGAGTTGATTTACTGTCAAATTATTATCCAGCATAATTTGAGACAGCTTCACATGAAACTGTCTCCAATTAGCCTTCTTTGTATTGAATTTCCTTGTGGTGCGTTCTATACGGATACCTTTTGCTTTTTCTAAATTAATGCCGAAAGTTATGCCGTTGTGGTCGGAACTCGTGAGACCCTCCTCTACTCGCCAGCCATCTACCAGGTTCAGCATATTCTCCGAACACGCCGTTACGTCCACGTGGCTGCTGTACCTGATGCCGCCCCTCACGGTGTCGAAAGTAGGGGTGTCTCCACAATTGAGGACGTGCAACCCCCACTCATCCAATGCCCCGCATATGAGCTCCCCTCTTGCATCTTCGCTGCCGCTACCCCACCAAGTGCTCTTCGCGTTCGCGTCTCCTCCAATAACCAACCTGCTGGAGTCAATCTCCCGCACTATTCGCTGCAGGTGCTCCAGGTATGGCTCCACGGGCTTGTCGGGTTCGAAATAGTAGGACACCAGCGTGATCGTCCAGGCTCTTGTTCGGACTCCCACCACAACGATGTTGTTTGTGGTGAGTTGCGGGTACTGCAAGATGTCCAAGTCGTGGTCAAAGACAACTATTGCCGCTTTTACAGTCCCTTCTCCTCCCTCAGAGCTCTGGAATACCCTTACGCCCCGGTAGCCCTTCATCCTTCTCTCCCGACCCACGTAGGGCTCCTGGAGCAATGCCACGGCCACTTTGCGCGTTTGCGCTTCCAAGAGGAGTTCGCTGGTGGCAAGTTGGCTGCGTTGCAGGTTGGCCTGGAATATTTGGTACTTGGAGGCAGCTGCGGGGCCCTCAGCAGTACGCTATAGAGGCTCGGGCTAGCGAGTCCCACTTGCGACGCACGGGGCACTCCGCGCTGAAGGCACTGTGCTCAGTGTCAATCAGTTTGGCTCTGGTGCAGTTAATGCACTTTGCTGCTTCGCCAAGCCGACTCTCCGGGCAGTCCACTCTGAGATGCGGACCGCCACAGTGGCTACACAGATCGGCTGGATCTTTGCAGAACCGTTTGCCGTGTCCATAGGCTAGACAGCGTGTGCACTGCACCAGAGGCGTCTGGTCTTCAACGCGCACAATTTGGAGGTCGATTCGGAGCCTCCCTCCTTCTATGGCTCTCCTCCAGATTGTGGGAGAAACACTGAGCACAATGTGGCTCAGATGGGGGTTGCGTGTTTTCCTGCGGAACCTGACTGCAATTTTTGCCTCCTCGCCACTGAGGCCGTGAAAGAGCTCCCGATTCTGATTTCTGAGGGCTTTCACAACTTCTTCGTCACTGTGTACCAATAACACGTCCCTCAGAATCAGAAGCGGGTCCCTGTTGGTCACTTCCTCGACGACGAGGTTCTTCCCGACTGCCTCAAGTCGCTCCTTGATTTTTTGCCTTTCCTCTTTGGTCCGACACCCCATGATGATCTTTCGGTCCTTTGCCTTCCTAACCCTTTCCACTTGAACCCAGCCCTCCTTTGCATCCACTGCCTTTCTGACTCTCTCCAGGATCTCGTCACCTGTTTCCAAGTCCTGTGTTGAGGAGACAACTACGGAGTGTAATGTCGTTCGCCCCGACGCCTGAGTGTCAGTTTGGCTTCTGTGCGCAGCCGCCACAGACGCGTAAGTTCTCTCCTCACACAATTCTTTGGTGACCAATGCATCTCTTAGCTTCTCCATTTTGGACAGATTTTCTTTTAGGAGAGCACTGTTTTCTTCGAGACGCTGTAGGAGTATGCTCTGATTGCCATTGTCATTGCCTGGGTAAGGCAGGCAAGTATGGTCAGTAGTCGGAGTGGTCGCAGGTACTACTGAACTTTTTCCCTTTTCCGACTCCTTCACGATCTCATAAAGCCGGTTTATTGCCCCAAGCACCTCCGTCTTTATTTCGGTCTTGAGGTTGCGAGAGTTGCCCAAATGAAGCTTGGCTTTATTTAGGCAAGCTCTCGCTTCCGCAGTTAGGTTAGGTTAGGTTAGGTTTTTTTTTTTTTTTTTTTTTTTAATTAGAGTTCAAGTTTTATTCCCCGATATTGCGGTCGGAGGTTTGTCTTTCTTTTCTTTTTTTATACTTATATTTTGTTTATTTATTCTTTGTCTTATATATTTATGTATATATATATATATATATTTTTTTTTTTTTTTTTTTTTTTTTTGTCTTACACGAAGTTTAGTTTCGTAATATAGATCTTTACGTTTTATTTCTATCTATAACTATTTTTATTATATACAAACAAAAATCCAAAAATTTGCAACGTATTTCCTTATCTAACATTATTTTGCTGATGTTTTTCTCGCTTAATTTAATGTCTATTTCATTTTCGAGGTTGTATCTGGCAAGCCCAAACATTGGGCACTCAGTAATGAGGTGCAAGATCGATTCTTCCGCGGCTGGGTCGCATACACACTGTGGTGAGTCCTTCTTCTTGAAACGGTTGAGGTATTGGGAAAAGCCCCCGTGCCCTGTGAAGAGTTGTGTATGCAGGAAAGTGATATCAATGTCCCTACTCAGCTTGTAGGCGTCTGTGGCTGAGGGGAAGAAAACTTTTGTGACGCTGGCTTTGGTTTCACTTTGGTATCGCGTCTCCCATTTCTCAATCGAATCACTTCTGATGTTTCGCTTGAGAAACGAGAGAGGACATTTGTCAAAATCAGGTCTCCTTTTAATATTAAGTGCCGCTGTTTTCGCCAGTTCGTCTGCTCTTTCGTTTCCTTGTATCCCGATGTGAGCTTTAACCCAGTAGAGATGAATATTTTTTCCTATGTTCTTGGACTCTTTGTAGTTCCTCCTTATCTCTATAGCGAGTGGGTTGCAGGTGTTATCGTTCCTCAATAGCTCCAGGGCTGACCTGGAGTCGCTAAATATGTTAAACTCTTTTTCTGGGCTTTGCGCGATCATTTCCAGAGCTTTGTGTAGGGCATACAGCTCCGCTTGAAAGACGGTACAGTACTCCTCAAGCTTAAATTTTTTACATTTAGTTTCGACTGACCCTTTCCACCAGGAAAGGGCAGCCCCAACTTTTCCCTCAATTTTGCTTCCATCTGTAAAGATTTGTACTGTACCCTCCCTCACGCGCAGCTGCACCTCCGCTTCACTCTCCAAGCATTGGAATCCCAGATTTTCCTCCTCAGCTGGATGAGGCTTTGCCAGAAAACTCGCTTTCTCCTCGACAGGTCGGTCTCGAAGAATCGGCTGAGGCTTTCCTCTCTTCGCCTCGTAGAGGGATGCTACTTCCTTGACTCTCAGGTCGAGTGGCAGCAATCCTGTCAAGATTAGAGCCGAATTCAGTGAGACCGTCCTGTATGACCTGCTGATCTTCTGGGCGAATCCTCTCAGAACAGTGTTGAGCTGGTTTTGTATGTAGATCTTATCCGCAGCCCTGGCCCATACACTAGCTGCATATAAGATAACCGGCTCCACAACCGCAGTGTAGATCACCTTTATAACTTCCGGATTTAGTCCCCAGGTCGCCTTTGCCGCGCTGGATAGCTGCTTAAATATGTTAATGGCTTTTTTGCAAACATATGTGACGTGGCTCTGGAAGGTCATCTTCCGGTCAATAATTACTCCTAACAGCTTGATCTCCTCGACAAGCGCAATGTCAACCCCCCCCCATGCGCAGCCGTGGTGTGTCGAATTTCAGCTTTTTGGTTAGCAGCATTGCATGAGTTTTATGTGGTGCAAACTTTAATTTGTTTCGAACACCCCACCGCTGCACATGTGCAAGGCTGGCATTGGCTTCGGTTTCCAAGTTCAGAGCTGTTTTTCCGGAAAATATTAGGACCACGTCGTCTGCAAAAGCCTGGCAGTATATATTTTTCTCCTCTAGTTCGTCCAGCAGCGGGTTCAGGAGGAGATTCCAGAACGTGGGTCCCGCGATCGATCCTTGCACGCATCCTTTTGAGGTCTTCTTCTTATATTCTGCTCCGGCATATCTCACAGCAACCTTTCTATTGTTTAGGTAGTTTCCCACCAGTTTTCGGAGGTTTACTGGACAGTGATTTTCCGCCAGGCGACTTTTTATTGCAGGCCACCACGCACTGTCGAACGCCCCCTCTATGTCCAGCGAGACAACTACCACCAGGTTTTTCTCCTTCAACTGCTGATCTATGTGTTGAATCATATCATACAGAGCGTCCTCCGTACTTCGCTGCTGCACAAATCCGTACTGGCGTGGGTTCATTTGGGGTAGCATGTGCCACCTTAATCTTCTTACTAGCATCTTCTCCAGTATTTTACCAAGGACAGGCAGGAGTCCGATAGGTCGGTAAGATTTAGGATGAGTGTAATTATCCTTTCCGGGTTTTCTTAGTACAACGACCGCAGCTTCCTTCCACTTTTCCGGAAAGCAGGACAGCTCGAGGCATTTGTTCGTGATGGCCAGAAACACTTTTTCATCATCGCTGATAGCGGCTTCGCAGATGTCAGCCGTGAACCCGTCAGGGCCCGGCGCCTTCTTCGGGTTAAAACTTCTAGATGCATACCTGAGCTCGTCAAGGGTGAAGGGTGGATCCATTTTGTCCTCTGATTTGTCTTCCTCCTGACGTGCCACTTCTTCCCTTAATTTAGCATGTTCGGGGTTGTCATCCCTTTCTTCATCATCTGGAAAGAAGGTTTCCGCCAAGGCCCTGGCGGATTCATCCGATTCTAATGCCTCACCGTTAAGAACTATTGGCAGGTCTTCGTGCCTCCTCTTTGTCTTTGAGATAACCCTATATATGCTATCCCAGACGCTCTCTTTGTCCTGTCTCCCACAAAAACTTTTCCAACTTTCAATTTGTGCCTTGCCTGCTTGTAACTCATATTCTTCTTTCGCTTTCAGGTACTCCATCACAACCCATTCACGACGGCGTGGAGCTGCGCAGCGGATTCTTCGCTTCTTCGTGCACATGGACTTCTTGAGCTGATCGAGTTCTTCGTTCCACCACGGTAAGTACGTTTTATCAACTTTCTTAATTCTAGGTATTGTCTTGTCGCACGCTTCTGTAATGATTTTTGTTAATTCCTCTATGCATTTTTCTAAAACTTCTAAATTATTAATATTATCTATATGTGTTGCATCAATATTTTTTTCCCGAAATGATTTGGATAATTCTTCCCCAAAACTTTCCCAGTTTGCTTTTTTAGTATTATATACCCTAGTGTTACTGTATTTAATTTTATTTCCGATTCCTTTTTTTGTCGTTATTTTGAGCATTATCGCATTGTGGTCCGAACTCGTCATTTCTGTGTCTACCCTCCATTCTTCCATGTGTCGAAGCATATCGTCTGAACAGGCCGTGATGTCTACAGTGCTCTTGAACCGCTTTCCTCCTCGAATAGTATCAAATGTTGGGATGTTTCCGCAGTTGAGCACATGGAGGTTGAGTTCGTCAAGGGTTCCAGATAGAAGTCTTCCCCTTTCATCTTCTCTCTCGCTTCCCCACCATGTACTCCATGCGTTCACATCTCCTCCTACCAGTAATTTCGCCCCCTCTGTCTTTGTTACTAATTCCCTCAGCTGGTCAAGGTACGGTTCAATATCAAGATAGTCTTCGAAGTAAACGGACGCCACCACGGTGGTGGTGTCCTCCACCGTCAATCTCGCAACCACTATATTTTCGGTGGTCAGTGTCGGGCACACCACGGCGTCAATTGCACTGTCGAAGATGATAATCGCAGCTTTGATAACTTTGTCACCCGTTTTGGTTCCTTGGATAACTCTTGTTCCGGGGAAGGTCTTCATTTCCCCCTTTGCCCCGATATAAGGTTCCTGAACAAGAGCGTACTTGATTTTCCTACGCCCGGCTTCGAGTATGAGTTCCTCGGTTGCGAGTTTTTTCTTTTGGAGGTTCGCCTGCACGACACGGTACTTTATACTGTCATTATTAGCTTCTGCCCCCGCCACAACTTTAGCAGTACGCTACTGACGATCTGGCCAATGCATCCCACTTTTTGCGTGTGGGACACTCGCTATCGAATGCATTATGTGCTGCATCCTTCTTTGTCTGACTGCAGTTTCTGCACTTTGGTTTTTCATTGAGGGTGAACCCAGGACACTCCGCTCTGGTGTGCGCTTCACCGCAGTGGCTGCAGAGGATTTCAGGTTCTTTACAGTATTTCCTACTGTGTCCGTAACCAAGGCACTTTGTGCATTGGATAAGCGGGCTCTGATCTTTTACAACCACCCTCTGCAAGTCCACGTGAATTCGGCCCGCTGAGGTCAGCCGCTGCCAAACTACTGGTTTGACACGCAACACCACGTGACTGGTCAGCGGATTCCTCGCCTTCCGCCTATATGTGACCTGGATGTCGCCCTCGCTGATTTCAACTCCTTCCAGGAGGTGTCCGTTCTGGGATCCTATTGCCGTCACCAAGTCGTCGTCAGTTACGTAATTCATAACGTCTCTGACGACTACGAGTGGGTTCTTATTGATAGCCTCCTCGACTTTCAGATCCCCCCTGGAGTTCTTGAGCTTTGCCGATACCTTTCCAATGTCTTCTTTTTCGGAACAGCTTATAACCACCGACTGGTTCTTTGCTCTGCGCAGATGGTCAATTCTTATTCCTGTGGTTTTTGCATCGACAGCCACCCGAATTTTTTCGACTACGGAATCTGAAGTGTCACCCTCGTGTGATGACGACACTATAATCGAGTGCAGATTTTTCCTAGCCGACGGCTGAGGTGGTGTCGCTGCGACTTGTGCGTACGTTCCAAGACTTCCCATTTGGGCATCCACTTTCTCAACTTGCATCTTTGACACAGCTTTCAGTTCTTTAATTTCCACCATCTGCGCATCAATTTTGTCACTTAGCTCCATTTTTGACTTTTCTATTCGCACAGGTAGTTCTTCTTCTTCGTTCTTCTTTAGTATTTCTTTAATTTCCAAAATTTCGTTTAGTATTCTCGAGCTTTTATCATCAGATTCTCCTACCTGATTATTTCCCCTGTCTCCTTTGTCTTTTTCTTCGGTCGCATCTGGTCTATCAGTTCTCTTTACGATCTCATAGAGCGACTTCAAACAGTCTATCACAGTCTGTTTTATGGTGGTTTTAATGTTCCCTGACAAGTCTAGCTGTGCCCTTGCTCTCAGCATCAGGGCGCGCGCCTCAGCAACCGGTGCGGAGAGTTTCGGCTTTTTTGTTGGAGGAGATTTATTTTTTGCCTCGATGTCACTAATACTCTTCCGCACTTGGGTGGTTGTCAAGGAGCTCGCCCTCGTCCCGTTTTCTCCGTTTGGCGATGCTCCGGACTTCGGTGGTGTTCGTATCATTGTTGCAACTTTTTTTTTTTTTTTTTTTTAATTTTATTCCTAAAGTAATATATTAGTTGATGTCAATATTATTGTATTAACGGCCGTCCGATACAAACAGTAACGTCCAAGATTTATTACTATTTTTTATTTTACCAAAATGTTAGTTTTGAAATTTTGTCTAAACTGAAATGTCTACCTGACAAGTGACTAAAGGGAGGGTGGGCGGGCTTTTGACGTTCTATGTGAGCTAGCCGCACGTATGAGGTGTCAGAAGACGCGTCTCGGCGCGGGCTAGCTAACTAGGGCGTTTTCAGAAATTTAGAAAAAGACAATTTTGCACAGTGGTGAAAAAACCACTTTTTTTCAGGAAAAATCGAGTTTTCAGCGACCAATCAAAATTTCAGCTCGCGCAATGCGCCTAGAAATCGAGGTTAGATAGGCGAAAACTCGATTCTACAAAAAGAACGGAAATTTATAGAGACATTTAAAAGATAAAAATTGATAAGTGTATTAAATTTTGAAGAAATTACGTAGGTACTATGGCGGAAAATTACTTTTAGGCCTATTGGACAACGTATCAGCCGAAAACCGTGTCAAAAAAGCTTTCCTACTTCCAAAGATATTACGGTTAGGTTAGGTTAGGTTAGGTTTTTTTTTTTTTTTTTTTTTTTTTTTGTTTTGGCAGGAGGTGGAAATCCAGGTCGGACTTACACCCAGGCTGCCTCGCTTTTCGAGCCAGTCTGGATAGTGTCGGGCTCCAACCGACTAAAACCACTCTCCTGCCTTACATTCAAAATATTGCTGATGTTAATTCAGCACTTAAATCTATCTACCAAGTTATTAGTTAATCCAACATCGGATCCAATATTTCTTTGATAATAAAAGTTTTTGTTCTTCAAAGTATATTTTTTTTTTTTTTTTTTTTTTTTTTTTTTTTTTTTTTTTTTTTTTTTTTTTGCTTAAATCTAATACACAATTTTGTAGGACTCATGGTAGTCAAAAGCATCCATTTTCTTAAAACTAAATAATCAACTACCAATGAATTAAGACATTTTCTGGTACAAAACTTAAAACATTATCTTAGACGTATCATCACAAACACAGACTGGTGTCCCCGTCAACTTGAATCTGTGAAGGTATTCACGGACACCTCCATGCCCTGTGAATAACTGGGCCCTCAGGTTATTTTGTGTCCCAATCTTCTCCAGTATACTATAAGCCCTGCGGACATCGCTGAAAAAGAGTCTGATGCCTCTGTCCTGGTTGGTCTCCTCGATGTATCTTGTTTGCCAGCTGTCGAGCGTTGACTCCCTGATGTTTCGCTTCGCATACGACAGCGGGAATCTGTCATATGCTGGGGAAGTTTTCCTGTGTAGGACAGCGTGCTTTGCCAGTTCATCCGCTCTCTCGTTTCCTGGTATTCCAACGTGTGCCTTGATCCAGTACAACTTGATCTGTCTTCCTGAATGCTTAGCCTCAGCAATAAATTGCTGTATCTGCAGTGCTATAGGGTTCCTGGTGTTCGGATCCGAAATAGACTCCAGTGCTGATCTGGAGTCTGATAATATGTTAGCCGAAGTGGGGGGCTTTCTTTCTCGAGCATAGGTCAGCGCTCTAAGGATGGCAACCATCTCAGCTTGAAACACGGAGCAGAAATTACCCAACTTCAGCTCCAACTTAGCTATTTCACCCTTCTGGTCCCAGCACGACACCGCGGCGCCAACCTTCCCCTCAATTTTGCTACCATCAGTGTAAAGCCGGGGCCAGTGGTTTTCAATGGTCTCGAGATCTTTTTTGTCCGAAATGTGCTGGAACCCAAGGATGGTCCGTAGAGCAGGGTGTGGGAGCTCGGATGGGTGCACGCGTGGTTCCAGCTTCCTGCCGGGGAGTTCTTTCAGGGGCCTTCCTCTTTTCACCTCGTATAATTTGAGGTATTCAATAGCCCTCATGTTGAGTGGAATCACTCTTGCGAGGACGGCTGCGGCAATTAGTGAGGAGGTCCTGTGTGATTTGGAGATCTTAATAACAAACATCCTGGTAATACTGTCCAGCTTCTTCTGTGCGTATTTCTTCCCGGCGATTTCCGCCCATGAGCTGGCCGCGTACGTTACTATGGGCTCTATCACACCGGTATAGATGGTCCTCAGGATGTTTGCATTTAGTCCCCATTGCGCTCGTGCTGCCCTAGACACCATTTTAAAAAGGTTGGCCGTTTTCTTCGTTACTTCCTCCAGGTGTGGGAGAAAGGTCAGCCCTGCGTCTATGGTGAGACCAAGAAGTTTTAGTCGGTTGGTATTTTCCAGGGGTGTTCCAAGGAGGGAAAACTTTGGTTCCTCGAACTTTAATTTCCTGGTCACGACCATGGCCTGCGTCTTATGTGCCGCAAACCTCATCTTATGTTTTTCTCCCCACTCCGCAATAACTAAGAGCGCCTCGTTTACGATGGTTTGGAGCTCTGCCCCCGAGTCTGCTTGTGCGAGGACAACCAGATCATCCGCATACGCCTGGACATGTGCCCTGAGGTCCTCGGCCGCAATCATAAGAGGGTCCAGTTGGATATTCCAGAAAATGGGACCACAGATTGATCCCTGGATGCAGCCTTTGGTAGTTGGTTGGGAGACAGTATGGGTCAGATATTCGAGCGTGATGCTGCGATCCGATAAATAACTGTCGATAAGTCTCAAGGTTTCCCTGTCTATGCCTTTACTTTGCAGTTGCTGCAGTATGGCTGGCCACCAAGCATTATCGAATGCGCCCTCAATGTCCAATGAAATAATGGCAACTATTTTCTTGGCACGTATACCCCGGCGGATGTAGTTGACGGTGTCGTACAAGGCATCCTCCGTACCACATTGCGGTCTGAACCCATACTGCCTCTTACTCAGGAGACCTTCGCTCTCCAGCGTCCAGGTGAGTCTGTTTGCCACGAGTTTCTCCAGTACCTTACCCATGACTGGGAGGAGCCCGATGGGACGATAGGACTTCGCCGTCGTGTAGTCTGATTTGCCGGGCTTCGGAATCACCCTGATCCTGGCCTCTTTCCAGGCGATGGGGAAATATCCGACGTAAAGGCACTTGTTGAATAAGGCCAGCTGAAAATCTCCTTGCGCCTTATATGCTTTGTGGCAAATGTCCGCTGTAAATCCGTCAGCCCCTGGCGCTTTCTTAGGATTCATTCCGGAGTACACGTTTTGAAGCTCAGTGTGAGTGATCATTGGTGTCGTTTGCGGTTGAAGGTTGCATTCCTGGTTTACATGCCTCATCTTGTCCTTCACAACTTCCCGTATGGTCTTATGAGCAGGAGAGTCCGTCTCTGGATCATCGAGCGAAAAGAAGGTCGCAGCGAGAAGTTCAGCTGATGCCTCGGCTGACAGAATTAAGTTGGTCTGAGGATCCCGCAAGAGGCTAGACTGGATTCGACTAGTGTTCGAGCACCGAGTGATTATTCGCTGTGAACAGCTCCAAACATCTTCTTCCTTTTGTCTTCGGTTAGGTTAGGTTAGGTTTTTTTTTTTTTTTTTTTTTTTTGTTTTGGCAGGAGTGGGAAATCCTCATGGACGCCGCGACTGCCTCACACTGTGAGACGGTCGGGGCAGTGCCGGACTCTTACCGGCTAAAACCCACTCCTGCCTTTCTAAGTATTCCCCTGACATGGTCAGAGACATTATATAAAATTATGTTTTAATTGTTCTTTAAATTTTTACTGTTTTTTTACTGAATTTATTGTTAGACTTCTAATTTGTGTACTGTTTTAATATTCCTTATTTAAACCTGTTTAGCCTATGCTTGTCGCGTGATATAATGCTATATAAGGAAAGCATAGTTTACGGTGCTTTATTTCTTTTTATGACTCTACTTACGATTTTAATGCAAAACTCTAATAAACTTTTCCTAGATTTTTTATTTTTGAATAACTGACTAATATTTCTTAAATTAATTGTTGTCTCCAACTCTTGTTCGAGTTCAAGTCTCTCCCTTTCGAACGCAGGACATTGGAGAACTATGTGCGGGACTGACTCCAGCACGCCCGGCTCGCAGATGCACGATGGGCTCTCCTTACACTTGAAACGATGCAAGTATTCGGAGAACCCACCGTGCCCCGTCATAAATTGTGTCACTACCCCGGTTGGCCTCACCTGAGTGACAATCTTAAAGGCCTCGATCGCGTCTGGGAGGAAAATCTTAGTGATTGAGGCTGTTGCACCCTCCTTATACCTCCGGTTCCATTCGTCGAGCGACCCCATACGGATCTGCCGCTTGACGAATGATACCGGGCAGCGATCATAGTCCGGCTTCTTCCTGCTATGCAGTGCAGCTTCTTTCGCAAGGTGGTCTGCGCGCTCGTTTCCCTCCAGTCCAGCATGTGCCTTTATCCAGAACAAGGAGATATCTTTGCTCTGGGATAAAGCCACGTTGAGGTTCGCTCTTGCCTCTACTGCCAGGGCGTGGAGAGAACCCTGGTTCGTGACAGTCTGCAGTGCGGCTTTTGAGTCACTGTAGATACCGAAGGTTCCCTCTTTGCGCCGCAGTATTTGGCGTGTCGCTACGCATATGGCCAGGAGTTCTGCTTGGTAGACAGTACAGCACGTCGGCAAGCTAAGCTTGAAGGACTTGATCTCGGCTTCCCTGTCCCATAGGGAAAGTGCTGCTCCGACCTTGCCCTCAATCTTGCTTCCGTCGGTGAAAAACCGTATATCCTGGCTGTTGTGGGTCTCCACAAGTGACTGGTCTACCAAGCTCACGAACTCCATGGCCGTATGTTTCGCCGGGTGCGGAGTGTCCGCAAATGCTACCACCCGCTCCACCTCCCGGCCCGCAAGTGATGGCCGGGGCACCCCCCTTTTTGCCTCGTACAGTGCGGCTGCTTCCTGAATTCGGAGGTCAAGTGGGAGTATCCCAGCCAGCACGAGCGCGGAGTTTAGCGATACGGTGCGATAGGACTTGCAGAGCTTTTGAGCGAAACCCCGCTGGACTGAATTTAGGAGTTTCTGAACTCCGACCTTCCTTGCTGCTGGCGCCCATGCGCTGGCCGCATACAAGATCACCGGCTCGACCGCAGCGGTGTATATGCTGCGTATCACCTCTGGATGTAGACCCCAGCTCACTTTGGCTGCTCTGGACAGTTGTTTGTAAAAATTTAGTGCCTTCTTACAAACGTTTGCAGCGTGGGTGTTGAAAGTGAGCTTGTGGTCTATGGTGAGCCCCAGTAGTTTGATTTCTTTAGACATGCCAATGTCGACCCCGCCCATGCTCAGGAGTGGGACATCGTGCTTTAACTTCCTTGTTATAAGCATTGCACAGGTCTTATGTGGAGCAAACTTTAATTTGTTCCTGATGCCCCACCTCCGAACATACTCGAGGGCGGCATTGGCCTGTCTTTGGACCTCCAGTGCTGTATCCCCGTCGAACATGAGCACCACGTCATCGGCAAACGCCTGGCAGTAGTCGCCCCGCTCTTCGAGCCCCTTCAGCAGGGGATCCAGCACCAGGTTCCACAGGATCGGACCTCCAATCGACCCCTGGACACACCCCTTGGTCGTCTGTCGCTGGCATTCTGCCCCAGCGTACCTGACCCGGACGCTTCTCTCATTGAGGTAGCTGTCTAGCATCCGTCTAATGTTCACCGGGCACTTTTCCTCAGCCAGTCTGGTTTTGATGGCCGGCCACCACGCGCTGTCGAAGGCTCCCTCTATGTCCAGTGAGACAACAGTGATCAGCTTCTTTTGACTCAGCTTTTCATTGATATGTTGTATCAGGGTGTAGAGGGAGTCCTCGGTGCTTTTCTGGGGCATGAAGCCAAACTGGCGAGTACTGAAACGCGGGATTAGATGCCACTTTAGACGAGCTACCATCATTTTTTCAAGGATTTTGCCCAGGACAGGTAGAAGGCCAATCGGCCTGTACGACTTTGGGGTTGTGTAAGTATCCTTTCCAGGCTTTCGGAGTATCACTACTGTAGCCGCTTTCCAGGCCCCAGGGAAGTGACCCTGCTCTAGACACTTATTGGTCAGTGCCAGGAACACCCCTGGATCCCGGAGAACGGCTTGCGCACAGATATCGGCTGTGAGACCATCCGCCCCGGGTGCCTTCTTCGGGTTAAAACTTTCCACCGCGGATCTCAGCTCCAGAAGCGTAAACGGCGGGTCATGGTGTTCATCATGCGCCCACTCGTTTACACGACTGGCCGCTTCTCGTGTCCGACAGTGGTCCTCGTTATCTCCCTCTTCCAGGTCTTCGGGGTAGAAGGTCTCAGCGAGCAGCAGAGCCGAATCTTGCGGGCTGAGTGATACTCCGTTTCTCACTAGAGGCAGGTCCTCGTGTCTTTTGGCGGTCCGCCCAATGATCCTATAGATTCCCTCCCAAACCCCTTCTCTGTCCTGTTTTTCACAGAAAGCCTTCCAACTTTCAGTCTGTGACTTTTTTGCGTGGGACTCATATTTTTCTTTCGCTTGCAGGTACTCTTCGACGACTTTTTGCCTCCGGACCGGTGCAGCACATCGTATGCGGCGTCTTTTCGTCTTGACGTCGGACATCAACTTGGCGAGCTCGGTGGACCACCACGGTAAGGTGAGTACTGGTTTACTTTTAATTTTAGGTATTGTTTCTTCGCACGTTTTTACTATTGTGTCTATGTATATGTTTATATTATTTTCCAAATGTATTTTATTATCAATTTTGTTTATTTCTAGGATGTTTAAATTTCTAACTGCTTGTAATTGGGCCAATTTCTCATGAAACTGGCTCCAATTTGCCTTTTTTGTGTTGTAAATCCTAGTGGTTCTCTTAATATTTGTGCCTTTTGACTTTTCCAGATTAATTTTGAAAACAATACCGTTGTGGTCCGAGCTAGTGATGCCTTCTTCAACCTTCCAGTCCTCCACCAGCTCCAGCATTTCCGTTGAGCAGGCTGTTATATCAACGAAGCTGGTGTAAGACTTGCCTCCCCTGATGGTGTCGAAGGTTGGAGTGTCGCCGACGTTGAGCACCTGCAAGCCCATCTCCTCGAGAGTTCCCGAAACTTCTTCGCCCCTGCCGTCGACGACCGAACTACCCCACCAGGTGCTTTTCGCGTTTGCGTCGCCGCCCACGATTATTTTTAGCTGGTGGAATTCCTCGCGAATCCGCTTGAGGTGCTCCAGGTATGGCTCGATGGGCTGGTCGGGTTCAAAATAGAAGGAGACCACTGCGATTTCCCAGGCGCGGGTTCGGATCCTCACCACCGTGATGTTGTTGGTGGTGAGTTTCGGACACTGTGTCACGTCTAGTTCGTTATCAAAGACGACTATTGCCGCCTTCACCGTACCACTTCCTTGTTCCGCGCACTGGTAGACTCTCGCTCCACGGTAGTCTCGCATCCTTTTGATCCCGCCCACATAGGGCTCCTGGAGCAGTGCGAATGCAACCCTGCGCTCGCTAGCCACTATCAGGAGCTCTTGGGTTGCAAGATTCTTCCTCTGCAGATTCGCTTGGATCACCCGGTAGTTTATGTGGCCGGTTGGGTCGTTTCCAGATGCCAGCGAGACCACCTCAGCAATATGCCACCGACAGGCGCGCCAATGCGTCCCACTTGATGCGGATCGGGCACTCGCTGTTGAAAGCGTTGTGGTCAGTTCTGGCCATCTTTGCTAAGACGCAGTTGCGGCACCTCGGTGTCTCCGCCGCCAGCCGTGAGGGGCAGTCCACACGTAGATGGGGGTCTCCGCAGTGGATGCAGAGGTCGGCAGGTTCCGTGCACAGTTTACGGCTGTGACCGTACCGCAAACAGCGAGTGCACTGCACCAGTGGTGACTGGTCCAGTACACGCACCCTCTGCAGGTCAATGTGCACTCGACCTGCCGTCGTCAGCCTCTGCCATATCGTTGGGGACACCTGCAAGATGATGTGGCACATGTGGGTGTTTCTTGTCCTGCGACGGTATTTAACAGTCACCCTTGCCTCCTCCACAGGGGTGTCCCCAATCAGGTGGTGATTTTGACGCTTAAGGGCTGCGATGACCTCCTCGTCCGAGTGGCAGGAGAGGACATCCTTGATAATGACTAGTGGGTCCTTGTTCTTTATCTCCTCCACCGTCAGGTTTCCTGACCTCTTTATGCGCTCGGTCGCTTTCGTCAACTCCTCCCGGGTCTTAAAGCCGATCACAACCTTCTGGTCCCTGGCCTTTCGCAGCCGCTCGACCTGCGTGCCCTCGTTTCTGGCGTCGACCGCTCTCCTCAGCTTCTCAACGACCTCTTCACCGGTGTCCTGGTCATTAGTAGATGAAACGACCACCGAGTGAAGAGGCCTTTGGAAATGCTGCCTTGCGCTGGCGACTTCTGCGAAGGTCGGGCCCTGGCCTGGGACGTAAGGTGAGGCATGCTTCAGTTGTTCCGACAGAGCCCGCGTATGCTGTTGGCATTCCTCCAGCGCCTTGTTGTGCTGTTGGAGGTTCTCCATGAGCTGTTTCACGAGTTCTGTCGGAACATCTGCGCTTGGCGTCGGGTTCTGTTGACCATGTGTTTTGTCTTCCGACTCGGTACCGGTTCCTCTCTCGGCCTCTGCCTCTTTCACCAACTGGTAAAGTCTCTCCACCGCTTTAGTGATTTCATCTTTTATCTCCTTCTTTAAGTTTCGAGAGCTCACCAGTTGAATTTTTGCCTTAGAGAGGCAGGCTTTCGCCTCCGAGGTCCTATTCAGGTACCGAGTGGGTTGCGAGTTGGACGGCGAGCCAATTTCGGTCTGCTGCTGCTGTCGGTCTTCAGACTTCGCCTCTTGCGAGAGCGCCGACTTGGACTTGATTTTGGGGGGAGAGATCATTGGGGCCTTTTTAGGAGGGGTTGGCGTCTTGAGAGACTGTGCTGCCTTACGCCTGTCAGACTCCCACTCCCCAATACTACGCCTCACTGATGGGCCCGCCTGCTCGGTGTTTGACCTCCCCGCATCCAAACTCTCATCCCCAGCTTTGGTCTTCTTGACCGGTGTCCTGATCCCAAACATTATGGGATAAAGGGGGGAAACTCCTACAAATTTTGTCAGAGGACACTTAGTCTGCTGATCCCTGTAAAGAGGGGATCAGAAAAAGTAAAATAGGCAAAATCAAAATAAAAATAGTGAAAATTACTATTATGTCAGGTCAATAAGTAAAAGGTAAGACACTAATACTGTCCAGACGCCTGAATATCAAGGCCAATACGCTTTGAATAAATTTAAATATGGTTTCTTGTCACTCTGCCAAAGGCTAGGTACTGTTAAGAAATCGAAAATTAAGTAAAAATATTTTGCCAAAGTTGAGAAGTTTACCTGGCCAGTGACAAATGGGAGGGTGGGAGGGCAATTTTTGACGCTCTATGCGAGCCAGCCGCACGTGTGAGGTGTCAGAAGATGCGTCTCGGCGCGGGCTAGCTAACTAGAGCGTTTTCAGAAATTTAGAAAAACAAAATTTTGCACAGTGGTCAAAAAACCACTTTTTTCAGGAAAAAGTCGAGTTTTCAGCGACCAATCAAAATTTCAGACCGCGCTATGCGCCTAGAAATCGAGGTAAGATAGGCGAAAACCCGATTCTGCAAAAAGAACGGAAATTAATTGAAGGGTTATGTAGATAAAAATTTTGAAGTGTTTTAAATTTTGAAAAAATCACGAAAGTACTGTGACTGAAAATTCCTTTCAGGCGGGTCAATTTAAATATGTCACAAGGTAAGCAGAGGCCTATTGGACAACGTTTCAGTTAAAAACCGCGTGTTAAAAGCTATCCTAGTGTCAAAGTTATTGCAATTTTTGTTTTGACAAGGCTCCTACAGGTGGATTTTGGGTATGTACTTGCGTAATTAGATTATAGATTTATTAAAATTTTTTGACGTTCTATGCGAGCCAGCCGCACGTGTGAGGTGTCAGAAGATGCGTCTCGGCGCGGGCTAGCTAACTAGAGCGTTTTCAGAAATTTAGAAAAACAAAATTTTGCACAGTGGTCAAAAAACCACTTTTTTCAGGAAAAAATCGAGTTTTCAGCGACCAATCAAAATTTCAGACCGCGCTATGCGCCTAGAAATCGAGGTAAGATAGGCGAAAACCCGATTCTGCAAAAAGAACGGAAATTAATTGAAGGGTTATGTAGATAAAAATTTTGAAGTGTTTTAAATTTTGAAAAAATCACGAAAGTACTGTGACTGAAAATTCCTTTCAGGCGGGTCAATTTAAATATGTCACAAGGTAAGCAGAGGCCTATTGGACAACGTTTCAGTTAAAAACCGCGTGTTAAAAGCTATCCTAGTGTCAAAGTTATTGCAATTTTTGTTTTGACAAGGCTCCTACAGGTGGATTTTGGGTATGTACTTGCGTAATTAGATTATAGATTTATTAAAATTTTTTGACGTTCTATGCGAGCCAGCCGCACGTGTGAGGTGTCAGAAGATGCGTCTCGGCGCGGGCTAGCTAACTAGAGCGTTTTCAGAAATTTAGAAAAACAAAATTTTGCACAGTGGTCAAAAAACCACTTTTTTCAGGAAAAAGTCGAGTTTTCAGCGACCAATCAAAATTTCAGACCGCGCTATGCGCCTAGAAATCGAGGTAAGATAGGCGAAAACCCGATTCTGCAAAAAGAACGGAAATTAATTGAAGGGTTATGTAGATAAAAATTTTGAAGTGTTTTAAATTTTGAAAAAATCACGAAAGTACTGTGACTGAAAATTCCTTTCAGGCGGGTCAATTTAAATATGTCACAAGGTAAGCAGAGGCCTATTGGACAACGTTTCAGTTAAAAACCGCGTGTTAAAAGCTATCCTAGTGTCAAAGTTATTGCAATTTTTGTTTTGACAAGGCTCCTACAGGTGGATTTTGGGTATGTACTTGCGTAATTAGATTATAGATTTATTAAAATTTTTTGACGTTCTATGCGAGCCAGCCGCACGTGTGAGGTGTCAGAAGATGCGTCTCGGCGCGGGCTAGCTAACTAGAGCGTTTTCAGAAATTTAGAAAAACAAAATTTTGCACAGTGGTCAAAAAACCACTTTTTTCAGGAAAAAGTCGAGTTTTCAGCGACCAATCAAAATTTCAGACCGCGCTATGCGCCTAGAAATCGAGGTAAGATAGGCGAAAACCCGATTCTGCAAAAAGAACGGAAATTAATTGAAGGGTTATGTAGATAAAAATTTTGAAGTGTTTTAAATTTTGAAAAAATCACGAAAGTACTGTGACTGAAAATTCCTTTCAGGCGGGTCAATTTAAATATGTCACAAGGTAAGCAGAGGCCTATTGGACAACGTTTCAGTTAAAAACCGCGTGTTAAAAGCTATCCTAGTGTCAAAGTTATTGCAATTTTTGTTTTGACAAGGCTCCTACAGGTGGATTTTGGGTATGTACTTGCGTAATTAGATTATAGATTTATTAAAATTTTTTGACGTTCTATGCGAGCCAGCCGCACGTGTGAGGTGTCAGAAGATGCGTCTCGGCGCGGGCTAGCTAACTAGAGCGTTTTCAGAAATTTAGAAAAACAAAATTTTGCACAGTGGTCAAAAAACCACTTTTTTCAGGAAAAAGTCGAGTTTTCAGCGACCAATCAAAATTTCAGACCGCGCTATGCGCCTAGAAATCGAGGTAAGATAGGCGAAAACCCGATTCTGCAAAAAGAACGGAAATTAATTGAAGGGTTATGTAGATAAAAATTTTGAAGTGTTTTAAATTTTGAAAAAATCACGAAAGTACTGTGACTGAAAATTCCTTTCAGGCGGGTCAATTTAAATATGT
Source organism: Mamestra brassicae (assembly GCA_905163435.1). Classification (NCBI taxonomy): domain Eukaryota; kingdom Metazoa; phylum Arthropoda; class Insecta; order Lepidoptera; family Noctuidae; genus Mamestra; species Mamestra brassicae. The sequence goes on along the minus strand of LR991009.1, from coordinate 64,871 downwards.
CACAAGGTAAGCAGAGGCCTATTGGACAACGTTTCAGTTAAAAACCGCGTGTTAAAAGCTATCCTAGTGTCAAAGTTATTGCAATTTTTGTTTTGACAAGGCTCCTACAGGTGGATTTTGGGTATGTACTTGCGTAATTAGATTATAGATTTATTAAAATTTTTTGACGTTCTATGCGAGCCAGCCGCACGTGTGAGGTGTCAGAAGATGCGTCTCGGCGCGGGCTAGCTAACTAGAGCGTTTTCAGAAATTTAGAAAAACAAAATTTTGCACAGTGGTCAAAAAACCACTTTTTTCAGGAAAAAGTCGAGTTTTCAGCGACCAATCAAAATTTCAGACCGCGCTATGCGCCTAGAAATCGAGGTAAGATAGGCGAAAACCCGATTCTGCAAAAAGAACGGAAATTAATTGAAGGGTTATGTAGATAAAAATTTTGAAGTGTTTTAAATTTTGAAAAAATCACGAAAGTACTGTGACTGAAAATTCCTTTCAGGCGGGTCAATTTAAATATGTCACAAGGTAAGCAGAGGCCTATTGGACAACGTTTCAGTTAAAAACCGCGTGTTAAAAGCTATCCTAGTGTCAAAGTTATTGCAATTTTTGTTTTGACAAGGCTCCTACAGGTGGATTTTGGGTATGTACTTGCGTAATTAGATTATAGATTTATTAAAATTTTTTGACGTTCTATGCGAGCCAGCCGCACGTGTGAGGTGTCAGAAGATGCGTCTCGGCGCGGGCTAGCTAACTAGAGCGTTTTCAGAAATTTAGAAAAACAAAATTTTGCACAGTGGTCAAAAAACCACTTTTTTCAGGAAAAAGTCGAGTTTTCAGCGACCAATCAAAATTTCAGACCGCGCTATGCGCCTAGAAATCGAGGTAAGATAGGCGAAAACCCGATTCTGCAAAAAGAACGGAAATTAATTGAAGGGTTATGTAGATAAAAATTTTGAAGTGTTTTAAATTTTGAAAAAATCACGAAAGTACTGTGACTGAAAATTCCTTTCAGGCGGGTCAATTTAAATATGTCACAAGGTAAGCAGAGGCCTATTGGACAACGTTTCAGTTAAAAACCGCGTGTTAAAAGCTATCCTAGTGTCAAAGTTATTGCAATTTTTGTTTTGACAAGGCTCCTACAGGTGGATTTTGGGTATGTACTTGCGTAATTAGATTATAGATTTATTAAAATTTTTTGACGTTCTATGCGAGCCAGCCGCACGTGTGAGGTGTCAGAAGATGCGTCTCGGCGCGGGCTAGCTAACTAGAGCGTTTTCAGAAATTTAGAAAAACAAAATTTTGCACAGTGGTCAAAAAACCACTTTTTTCAGGAAAAAGTCGAGTTTTCAGCGACCAATCAAAATTTCAGACCGCGCTATGCGCCTAGAAATCGAGGTAAGATAGGCGAAAACCCGATTCTGCAAAAAGAACGGAAATTAATTGAAGGGTTATGTAGATAAAAATTTTGAAGTGTTTTAAATTTTGAAAAAATCACGAAAGTACTGTGACTGAAAATTCCTTTCAGGCGGGTCAATTTAAATATGTCACAAGGTAAGCAGAGGCCTATTGGACAACGTTTCAGTTAAAAACCGCGTGTTAAAAGCTATCCTAGTGTCAAAGTTATTGCAATTTTTGTTTTGACAAGGCTCCTACAGGTGGATTTTGGGTATGTACTTGCGTAATTAGATTATAGATTTATTAAAATTTTTTGACGTTCTATGCGAGCCAGCCGCACGTGTGAGGTGTCAGAAGATGCGTCTCGGCGCGGGCTAGCTAACTAGAGCGTTTTCAGAAATTTAGAAAAACAAAATTTTGCACAGTGGTCAAAAAACCACTTTTTTCAGGAAAAAGTCGAGTTTTCAGCGACCAATCAAAATTTCAGACCGCGCTATGCGCCTAGAAATCGAGGTAAGATAGGCGAAAACCCGATTCTGCAAAAAGAACGGAAATTAATTGAAGGGTTATGTAGATAAAAATTTTGAAGTGTTTTAAATTTTGAAAAAATCACGAAAGTACTGTGACTGAAAATTCCTTTCAGGCGGGTCAATTTAAATATGTCACAAGGTAAGCAGAGGCCTATTGGACAACGTTTCAGTTAAAAACCGCGTGTTAAAAGCTATCCTAGTGTCAAAGTTATTGCAATTTTTGTTTTGACAAGGCTCCTACAGGTGGATTTTGGGTATGTACTTGCGTAATTAGATTATAGATTTATTAAAATTTTTTGACGTTCTATGCGAGCCAGCCGCACGTGTGAGGTGTCAGAAGATGCGTCTCGGCGCGGGCTAGCTAACTAGAGCGTTTTCAGAAATTTAGAAAAACAAAATTTTGCACAGTGGTCAAAAAACCACTTTTTTCAGGAAAAAGTCGAGTTTTCAGCGACCAATCAAAATTTCAGACCGCGCTATGCGCCTAGAAATCGAGGTAAGATAGGCGAAAACCCGATTCTGCAAAAAGAACGGAAATTAATTGAAGGGTTATGTAGATAAAAATTTTGAAGTGTTTTAAATTTTGAAAAAATCACGAAAGTACTGTGACTGAAAATTCCTTTCAGGCGGGTCAATTTAAATATGTCACAAGGTAAGCAGAGGCCTATTGGACAACGTTTCAGTTAAAAACCGCGTGTTAAAAGCTATCCTAGTGTCAAAGTTATTGCAATTTTTGTTTTGACAAGGCTCCTACAGGTGGATTTTGGGTATGTACTTGCGTAATTAGATTATAGATTTATTAAAATTTTTTGACGTTCTATGCGAGCCAGCCGCACGTGTGAGGTGTCAGAAGATGCGTCTCGGCGCGGGCTAGCTAACTAGAGCGTTTTCAGAAATTTAGAAAAACAAAATTTTGCACAGTGGTCAAAAAACCACTTTTTTCAGGAAAAAGTCGAGTTTTCAGCGACCAATCAAAATTTCAGACCGCGCTATGCGCCTAGAAATCGAGGTAAGATAGGCGAAAACCCGATTCTGCAAAAAGAACGGAAATTAATTGAAGGGTTATGTAGATAAAAATTTTGAAGTGTTTTAAATTTTGAAAAAATCACGAAAGTACTGTGACTGAAAATTCCTTTCAGGCGGGTCAATTTAAATATGTCACAAGGTAAGCAGAGGCCTATTGGACAACGTTTCAGTTAAAAACCGCGTGTTAAAAGCTATCCTAGTGTCAAAGTTATTGCAATTTTTGTTTTGACAAGGCTCCTACAGGTGGATTTTGGGTATGTACTTGCGTAATTAGATTATAGATTTATTAAAATTTTTTGACGTTCTATGCGAGCCAGCCGCACGTGTGAGGTGTCAGAAGATGCGTCTCGGCGCGGGCTAGCTAACTAGAGCGTTTTCAGAAATTTAGAAAAACAAAATTTTGCACAGTGGTCAAAAAACCACTTTTTTCAGGAAAAAGTCGAGTTTTCAGCGACCAATCAAAATTTCAGACCGCGCTATGCGCCTAGAAATCGAGGTAAGATAGGCGAAAACCCGATTCTGCAAAAAGAACGGAAATTAATTGAAGGGTTATGTAGATAAAAATTTTGAAGTGTTTTAAATTTTGAAAAAATCACGAAAGTACTGTGACTGAAAATTCCTTTCAGGCGGGTCAATTTAAATATGTCACAAGGTAAGCAGAGGCCTATTGGACAACGTTTCAGTTAAAAACCGCGTGTTAAAAGCTATCCTAGTGTCAAAGTTATTGCAATTTTTGTTTTGACAAGGCTCCTACAGGTGGATTTTGGGTATGTACTTGCGTAATTAGATTATAGATTTATTAAAATTTTTTGACGTTCTATGCGAGCCAGCCGCACGTGTGAGGTGTCAGAAGATGCGTCTCGGCGCGGGCTAGCTAACTAGAGCGTTTTCAGAAATTTAGAAAAACAAAATTTTGCACAGTGGTCAAAAAACCACTTTTTTCAGGAAAAAGTCGAGTTTTCAGCGACCAATCAAAATTTCAGACCGCGCTATGCGCCTAGAAATCGAGGTAAGATAGGCGAAAACCCGATTCTGCAAAAAGAACGGAAATTAATTGAAGGGTTATGTAGATAAAAATTTTGAAGTGTTTTAAATTTTGAAAAAATCACGAAAGTACTGTGACTGAAAATTCCTTTCAGGCGGGTCAATTTAAATATGTCACAAGGTAAGCAGAGGCCTATTGGACAACGTTTCAGTTAAAAACCGCGTGTTAAAAGCTATCCTAGTGTCAAAGTTATTGCAATTTTTGTTTTGACAAGGCTCCTACAGGTGGATTTTGGGTATGTACTTGCGTAATTAGATTATAGATTTATTAAAATTTTTTGACGTTCTATGCGAGCCAGCCGCACGTGTGAGGTGTCAGAAGATGCGTCTCGGCGCGGGCTAGCTAACTAGAGCGTTTTCAGAAATTTAGAAAAACAAAATTTTGCACAGTGGTCAAAAAACCACTTTTTTCAGGAAAAAGTCGAGTTTTCAGCGACCAATCAAAATTTCAGACCGCGCTATGCGCCTAGAAATCGAGGTAAGATAGGCGAAAACCCGATTCTGCAAAAAGAACGGAAATTAATTGAAGGGTTATGTAGATAAAAATTTTGAAGTGTTTTAAATTTTGAAAAAATCACGAAAGTACTGTGACTGAAAATTCCTTTCAGGCGGGTCAATTTAAATATGTCACAAGGTAAGCAGAGGCCTATTGGACAACGTTTCAGTTAAAAACCGCGTGTTAAAAGCTATCCTAGTGTCAAAGTTATTGCAATTTTTGTTTTGACAAGGCTCCTACAGGTGGATTTTGGGTATGTACTTGCGTAATTAGATTATAGATTTATTAAAATTTTTTGACGTTCTATGCGAGCCAGCCGCACGTGTGAGGTGTCAGAAGATGCGTCTCGGCGCGGGCTAGCTAACTAGAGCGTTTTCAGAAATTTAGAAAAACAAAATTTTGCACAGTGGTCAAAAAACCACTTTTTTCAGGAAAAAGTCGAGTTTTCAGCGACCAATCAAAATTTCAGACCGCGCTATGCGCCTAGAAATCGAGGTAAGATAGGCGAAAACCCGATTCTGCAAAAAGAACGGAAATTAATTGAAGGGTTATGTAGATAAAAATTTTGAAGTGTTTTAAATTTTGAAAAAATCACGAAAGTACTGTGACTGAAAATTCCTTTCAGGCGGGTCAATTTAAATATGTCACAAGGTAAGCAGAGGCCTATTGGACAACGTTTCAGTTAAAAACCGCGTGTTAAAAGCTATCCTAGTGTCAAAGTTATTGCAATTTTTGTTTTGACAAGGCTCCTACAGGTGGATTTTGGGTATGTACTTGCGTAATTAGATTATAGATTTATTAAAATTTTTTGACGTTCTATGCGAGCCAGCCGCACGTGTGAGGTGTCAGAAGATGCGTCTCGGCGCGGGCTAGCTAACTAGAGCGTTTTCAGAAATTTAGAAAAACAAAATTTTGCACAGTGGTCAAAAAACCACTTTTTTCAGGAAAAAGTCGAGTTTTCAGCGACCAATCAAAATTTCAGACCGCGCTATGCGCCTAGAAATCGAGGTAAGATAGGCGAAAACCCGATTCTGCAAAAAGAACGGAAATTAATTGAAGGGTTATGTAGATAAAAATTTTGAAGTGTTTTAAATTTTGAAAAAATCACGAAAGTACTGTGACTGAAAATTCCTTTCAGGCGGGTCAATTTAAATATGTCACAAGGTAAGCAGAGGCCTATTGGACAACGTTTCAGTTAAAAACCGCGTGTTAAAAGCTATCCTAGTGTCAAAGTTATTGCAATTTTTGTTTTGACAAGGCTCCTACAGGTGGATTTTGGGTATGTACTTGCGTAATTAGATTATAGATTTATTAAAATTTTTTGACGTTCTATGCGAGCCAGCCGCACGTGTGAGGTGTCAGAAGATGCGTCTCGGCGCGGGCTAGCTAACTAGAGCGTTTTCAGAAATTTAGAAAAACAAAATTTTGCACAGTGGTCAAAAAACCACTTTTTTCAGGAAAAAGTCGAGTTTTCAGCGACCAATCAAAATTTCAGACCGCGCTATGCGCCTAGAAATCGAGGTAAGATAGGCGAAAACCCGATTCTGCAAAAAGAACGGAAATTAATTGAAGGGTTATGTAGATAAAAATTTTGAAGTGTTTTAAATTTTGAAAAAATCACGAAAGTACTGTGACTGAAAATTCCTTTCAGGCGGGTCAATTTAAATATGTCACAAGGTAAGCAGAGGCCTATTGGACAACGTTTCAGTTAAAAACCGCGTGTTAAAAGCTATCCTAGTGTCAAAGTTATTGCAATTTTTGTTTTGACAAGGCTCCTACAGGTGGATTTTGGGTATGTACTTGCGTAATTAGATTATAGATTTATTAAAATTTTTTGACGTTCTATGCGAGCCAGCCGCACGTGTGAGGTGTCAGAAGATGCGTCTCGGCGCGGGCTAGCTAACTAGAGCGTTTTCAGAAATTTAGAAAAACAAAATTTTGCACAGTGGTCAAAAAACCACTTTTTTCAGGAAAAAGTCGAGTTTTCAGCGACCAATCAAAATTTCAGACCGCGCTATGCGCCTAGAAATCGAGGTAAGATAGGCGAAAACCCGATTCTGCAAAAAGAACGGAAATTAATTGAAGGGTTATGTAGATAAAAATTTTGAAGTGTTTTAAATTTTGAAAAAATCACGAAAGTACTGTGACTGAAAATTCCTTTCAGGCGGGTCAATTTAAATATGTCACAAGGTAAGCAGAGGCCTATTGGACAACGTTTCAGTTAAAAACCGCGTGTTAAAAGCTATCCTAGTGTCAAAGTTATTGCAATTTTTGTTTTGACAAGGCTCCTACAGGTGGATTTTGGGTATGTACTTGCGTAATTAGATTATAGATTTATTAAAATTTTTTGACGTTCTATGCGAGCCAGCCGCACGTGTGAGGTGTCAGAAGATGCGTCTCGGCGCGGGCTAGCTAACTAGAGCGTTTTCAGAAATTTAGAAAAACAAAATTTTGCACAGTGGTCAAAAAACCACTTTTTTCAGGAAAAAGTCGAGTTTTCAGCGACCAATCAAAATTTCAGACCGCGCTATGCGCCTAGAAATCGAGGTAAGATAGGCGAAAACCCGATTCTGCAAAAAGAACGGAAATTAATTGAAGGGTTATGTAGATAAAAATTTTGAAGTGTTTTAAATTTTGAAAAAATCACGAAAGTACTGTGACTGAAAATTCCTTTCAGGCGGGTCAATTTAAATATGTCACAAGGTAAGCAGAGGCCTATTGGACAACGTTTCAGTTAAAAACCGCGTGTTAAAAGCTATCCTAGTGTCAAAGTTATTGCAATTTTTGTTTTGACAAGGCTCCTACAGGTGGATTTTGGGTATGTACTTGCGTAATTAGATTATAGATTTATTAAAATTTTTTGACGTTCTATGCGAGCCAGCCGCACGTGTGAGGTGTCAGAAGATGCGTCTCGGCGCGGGCTAGCTAACTAGAGCGTTTTCAGAAATTTAGAAAAACAAAATTTTGCACAGTGGTCAAAAAACCACTTTTTTCAGGAAAAAGTCGAGTTTTCAGCGACCAATCAAAATTTCAGACCGCGCTATGCGCCTAGAAATCGAGGTAAGATAGGCGAAAACCCGATTCTGCAAAAAGAACGGAAATTAATTGAAGGGTTATGTAGATAAAAATTTTGAAGTGTTTTAAATTTTGAAAAAATCACGAAAGTACTGTGACTGAAAATTCCTTTCAGGCGGGTCAATTTAAATATGTCACAAGGTAAGCAGAGGCCTATTGGACAACGTTTCAGTTAAAAACCGCGTGTTAAAAGCTATCCTAGTGTCAAAGTTATTGCAATTTTTGTTTTGACAAGGCTCCTACAGGTGGATTTTGGGTATGTACTTGCGTAATTAGATTATAGATTTATTAAAATTTTTTGACGTTCTATGCGAGCCAGCCGCACGTGTGAGGTGTCAGAAGATGCGTCTCGGCGCGGGCTAGCTAACTAGAGCGTTTTCAGAAATTTAGAAAAACAAAATTTTGCACAGTGGTCAAAAAACCACTTTTTTCAGGAAAAAGTCGAGTTTTCAGCGACCAATCAAAATTTCAGACCGCGCTATGCGCCTAGAAATCGAGGTAAGATAGGCGAAAACCCGATTCTGCAAAAAGAACGGAAATTAATTGAAGGGTTATGTAGATAAAAATTTTGAAGTGTTTTAAATTTTGAAAAAATCACGAAAGTACTGTGACTGAAAATTCCTTTCAGGCGGGTCAATTTAAATATGTCACAAGGTAAGCAGAGGCCTATTGGACAACGTTTCAGTTAAAAACCGCGTGTTAAAAGCTATCCTAGTGTCAAAGTTATTGCAATTTTTGTTTTGACAAGGCTCCTACAGGTGGATTTTGGGTATGTACTTGCGTAATTAGATTATAGATTTATTAAAATTTTTTGACGTTCTATGCGAGCCAGCCGCACGTGTGAGGTGTCAGAAGATGCGTCTCGGCGCGGGCTAGCTAACTAGAGCGTTTTCAGAAATTTAGAAAAACAAAATTTTGCACAGTGGTCAAAAAACCACTTTTTTCAGGAAAAAGTCGAGTTTTTCAGCGACCAATCAAAATTTCAGACCGCGCTATGCGCCTAGAAATCGAGGTAAGATAGGCGAAAACCCGATTCTGCAAAAAGAACGGAAATTAATTGAAGGGTTATGTAGATAAAAATTTTGAAGTGTTTTAAATTTTGAAAAAATCACGAAAGTACTGTGACTGAAAATTCCTTTCAGGCGGGTCAATTTAAATATGTCACAAGGTAAGCAGAGGCCTATTGGACAACGTTTCAGTTAAAAACCGCGTGTTAAAAGCTATCCTAGTGTCAAAGTTATTGCAATTTTTGTTTTGACAAGGCTCCTACAGGTGGATTTTGGGTATGTACTTGCGTAATTAGATTATAGATTTATTAAAATTTTTTGACGTTCTATGCGAGCCAGCCGCACGTGTGAGGTGTCAGAAGATGCGTCTCGGCGCGGGCTAGCTAACTAGAGCGTTTTCAGAAATTTAGAAAAACAAAATTTTGCACAGTGGTCAAAAAACCACTTTTTTCAGGAAAAAGTCGAGTTTTCAGCGACCAATCAAAATTTCAGACCGCGCTATGCGCCTAGAAATCGAGGTAAGATAGGCGAAAACCCGATTCTGCAAAAAGAACGGAAATTAATTGAAGGGTTATGTAGATAAAAATTTTGAAGTGTTTTAAATTTTGAAAAAATCACGAAAGTACTGTGACTGAAAATTCCTTTCAGGCGGGTCAATTTAAATATGTCACAAGGTAAGCAGAGGCCTATTGGACAACGTTTCAGTTAAAAACCGCGTGTTAAAAGCTATCCTAGTGTCAAAGTTATTGCAATTTTTGTTTTGACAAGGCTCCTACAGGTGGATTTTGGGTATGTACTTGCGTAATTAGATTATAGATTTATTAAAATTTTTTGACGTTCTATGCGAGCCAGCCGCACGTGTGAGGTGTCAGAAGATGCGTCTCGGCGCGGGCTAGCTAACTAGAGCGTTTTCAGAAATTTAGAAAAACAAAATTTTGCACAGTGGTCAAAAAACCACTTTTTTCAGGAAAAAGTCGAGGTTTCAGCGACCAATCAAAATTTCAGACCGCGCTATGCGCCTAGAAATCGAGGTAAGATAGGCGAAAACCCGATTCTGCAAAAAGAACGGAAATTAATTGAAGGGTTATGTAGATAAAAATTTTGAAGTGTTTTAAATTTTGAAAAAATCACGAAAGTACTGTGACTGAAAATTCCTTTCAGGCGGGTCAATTTAAATATGTCACAAGGTAAGCAGAGGCCTATTGGACAACGTTTCAGTTAAAAACCGCGTGTTAAAAGCTATCCTAGTGTCAAAGTTATTGCAATTTTTGTTTTGACAAGGCTCCTACAGGTGGATTTTGGGTATGTACTTGCGTAATTAGATTATAGATTTATTAAAATTTTTTGACGTTCTATGCGAGCCAGCCGCACGTGTGAGGTGTCAGAAGATGCGTCTCGGCGCGGGCTAGCTAACTAGAGCGTTTTCAGAAATTTAGAAAAACAAAATTTTGCACAGTGGTCAAAAAACCACTTTTTTCAGGAAAAAGTCGAGTTTTCAGCGACCAATCAAAATTTCAGACCGCGCTATGCGCCTAGAAATCGAGGTAAGATAGGCGAAAACCCGATTCTGCAAAAAGAACGGAAATTAATTGAAGGGTTATGTAGATAAAAATTTTGAAGTGTTTTAAATTTTGAAAAAATCACGAAAGTACTGTGACTGAAAATTCCTTTCAGGCGGGTCAATTTAAATATGTCACAAGGTAAGCAGAGGCCTATTGGACAACGTTTCAGTTAAAAACCGCGTGTTAAAAGCTATCCTAGTGTCAAAGTTATTGCAATTTTTGTTTTGACAAGGCTCCTACAGGTGGATTTTGGGTATGTACTTGCGTAATTAGATTATAGATTTATTAAAATTTTTTGACGTTCTATGCGAGCCAGCCGCACGTGTGAGGTGTCAGAAGATGCGTCTCGGCGCGGGCTAGCTAACTAGAGCGTTTTCAGAAATTTAGAAAAACAAAATTTTGCACAGTGGTCAAAAAACCACTTTTTTCAGGAAAAAGTCGAGTTTTCAGCGACCAATCAAAATTTCAGACCGCGCTATGCGCCTAGAAATCGAGGTAAGATAGGCGAAAACCCGATTCTGCAAAAAGAACGGAAATTAATTGAAGGGTTATGTAGATAAAAATTTTGAAGTGTTTTAAATTTTGAAAAAATCACGAAAGTACTGTGACTGAAAATTCCTTTCAGGCGGGTCAATTTAAATATGTCACAAGGTAAGCAGAGGCCTATTGGACAACGTTTCAGTTAAAAACCGCGTGTTAAAAGCTATCCTAGTGTCAAAGTTATTGCAATTTTTGTTTTGACAAGGCTCCTACAGGTGGATTTTGGGTATGTACTTGCGTAATTAGATTATAGATTTATTAAAATTTTTTGACGTTCTATGCGAGCCAGCCGCACGTGTGAGGTGTCAGAAGATGCGTCTCGGCGCGGGCTAGCTAACTAGAGCGTTTTCAGAAATTTAGAAAAACAAAATTTTGCACAGTGGTCAAAAAAACCACTTTTTTCAGGAAAAAGTCGAGTTTTTCAGCGACCAATCAAAATTTCAGACCGCGCTATGCGCCTAGAAATCGAGGTAAGATAGGCGAAAACCCGATTCTGCAAAAAGAACGGAAATTAATTGAAGGGTTATGTAGATAAAAATTTTGAAGTGTTTTAAATTTTGAAAAAATCACGAAAGTACTGTGACTGAAAATTCCTTTCAGGCGGGTCAATTTAAATATGTCACAAGGTAAGCAGAGGCCTATTGGACAACGTTTCAGTTAAAAACCGCGTGTTAAAAGCTATCCTAGTGTCAAAGTTATTGCAATTTTTGTTTTGACAAGGCTCCTACAGGTGGATTTTGGGTATGTACTTGCGTAATTAGATTATAGATTTATTAAAATTTTTTGACGTTCTATGCGAGCCAGCCGCACGTGTGAGGTGTCAGAAGATGCGGTCTCGGCGCGGGCTAGCTAACTAGAGCGTTTTCAGAAATTTAGAAAAACAAAATTTTGCACAGTGGTCAAAAAAACCACTTTTTTCAGGAAAAAGTCGAGTTTTCAGCGACCAATCAAAATTTCAGACCGCGCTATGCGCCTAGAAATCGAGGTAAGATAGGCGAAAACCCGATTCTGCAAAAAGAACGGAAATTAATTGAAGGGTTATGTAGATAAAAATTTTGAAGTGTTTTAAATTTTGAAAAAATCACGAAAGTACTGTGACTGAAAATTCCTTTCAGGCGGGTCAATTTAAATATGTCACAAGGTAAGCAGAGGCCTAT